>CM037160.1:11167939-11657939 GCA_020921065.1 Vaccinium darrowii
AAAAGAATGGATTTATTTTCTTTGTAGAAAAACAGTGACTGGATTGCAAATGTCACAGAAATCAATAATGCTTTATGTGCTGACACACGAATCAATAACGCTTCGAACACTAACTTATGAACATAACAAATGTGTCTGGAGTCATCCGATGCAACTGGATCTTATGGGGTCAACTCTATCAAAAGCTTCCAACTCATATCACTAATTCCTATCACTACTCCAAGCCACTCGAATCAAATGACTCGATTGTACCGTGTTACCATATCCCAATTCCAATATCTCTACCCCTCTTCTTTAAGAGGGCTTCTTCGATAAAGACATGTTATAGGGGTCAATCATGCAAATAGGACATAAAATAATTCTTCACGTTCTAAAAATGTCCCCACTAGCCCATGAAAGTGCCTAAACTCCCATAACCCTATGAAAGTGTCTAAACCCCAAATCTAATGAAAGTGCCTAAATACCTAAAACCGTGTGAAAGTGCCTAAACCTCCAAAACCCGAATGAAAATGCCTAAACTTCTAAAATCCTATGAAACCGTATGATACCCTAAGTGCCTAAATCCAAAATGCCTAAACTCACTATATCCTACCCCAAAGAGTCTAAATCCCTTAAAATTGAACCTAAAATTGAAATTGGATTAACATTAACATTGCCATACAAGAGGATGTGTGTGTGTGTGAGAGAGAGAGAGAGAGAGAGAGAGAGAGAGAGAGAAACTTTTGCATTTTAGGTGGGTCCCATTTCCCACAAAAAGATGCCAGCCAATTTCCCATAATCTGCGACAAAGACATGTGAGAGAGAGGAGAAATGGCCAGTGGGAGCCTGGCGACCAACAGAAAATGTCGAATTTTTTTTTTTTTTATCATCAATTACCGGCAGTGCATAAGAGAGGCACGGAAGGAGAGTTCATTAAGGGTATTTTTGTCTAATGTTGTCCTTGAGTCCTAAAAAATTTTCCATTAATATATTGGAGAGTTTCAAATAAATTAAGTTGGGCTAAACACCTTTTAAAGCCTCAACAATTGTCTGCTTCTTTAAATACTAAGCAAAGAGAACACCACAAACCTTAAAAAACTAAAAGTTTTTCAGCTCCTTGTTGAAGTTCTGTCGCTTGAACTTGACATGGGTGTCCTGCAAACCATAGCAGTCCTTCTTTGTTCGTACCTTCTATTTTTTCTCATCAAGCTCCTTCACAGAATATGGTGGTCTCCAATGCAAATTCAACGTGTGATGAATTCGCAGGGAATCAGAGGCCCTCCATACAAACTCGTCCATGGAAGTACAAAAGAGGCCCTCAGCCTGAGAAACGCAACCCTGAGCAAACCAATGCCTTTATCGCACAATGTATTCCCCAGACTCCAGCCTCATCTATACTCTTGGCTTAATAAATATGGTACGAAAATTCTGAAAAACTTAAGCTTTCCTTACTCTGAAAACTTTTATCTAGTTTTTGACAATTTCTTCGACTTGTTTTTGTTGGGCCAGGGAAGAATATACTTACGTGGTATGGTCCCGAAGCTCAATTAATTATCACAGAATCGGAGTATGCTAAAGAAATACTTAACGACAGGGAAAAGAATTACCCGAAACCAGTACCTGATCATTTCTTAAAGAAGCTGTTTGGAGATGGGCTTTCTACATCTCAAGGTGAAAAATGGGCAAAGCAAAGGAAACTGGCTAACCACGCTTTCTATCCGAGAGGTGCTTTGCACACCCCCTCCCACTTGCACCCCCGGGCCCCACTCCTCCCTCTCCCAAAAATGCCCCCCCCCCCCCCCCCCCCCCCCCCCCCCCCTTTTTCCCTTTTTCGGCCCACTTCCTTTTTTTGTTTTTTTTGTTTTTTTTTTTTCGAATTTTAATAATTTCATTTACTAAACTTTATTTATTTAATTACTCATTTACTCATTTAATTTGGTTTATTCAAATTAAATTTGCAAGTAAATTATTTTCTTAAATTTACATTTAAATTTGACTTTATATTTAGAAACTTTATATTATTTTATTTAGTTAATTAATTGTCTTAACAAAGAATAATTTAAAAGAAAAATTTGTAAAAGTGAATAATATTACAATCACACTTAAAAGTAAATAAATATTACAATAACGTTTTAAAGTGAATAAATATTACAATCACGTTGACAAGTGGTCAGCCCTAATCAATATTGCCTCCAAATTGTGGTCCCGGCACGACACCCAGTACCTCGAACCACAAATTAAGACGTGTGTAATAACTTAAAGCCCATCCTTTAGCTTCATCCGATGCATTCTCCCACCACCACATTGGGATGGGTGGTACAGGGTGATTGGGGCGCAAAAAAAGTTGTACAAAGTGATTGTTAATACGGGCAATAGCTATTTCTTTGCGCTGTCGGACTGGAACTGGACCAGATCTCAAGGGCAAGTGAGTAAAACAACCTCCAGCATTCGCGTCAAATGTGTGTAGTACAATGTTGTACCGTGATGCGATGACTATCCCCAAACTCATACAGTCCATCCAATTTGTATCTGGAGCTGTAGGCATCCAACAGCTCAGTGACTCTAGCAACTCATCTGCCCTATTTTGTTCTTGATAAACCGCATCGTAGAGATATCTATTCTGATTAATTTCTTCGATAAGATCATGTCGCACTTGAGCCCAGCCCTCCTCACTGCCATAGAATTGCGCGGCTATCGCCCTGAATCCACAATGACCATCAGCTTTGACATCTACAGTATGGGACATATACTGCTGAAATTGCCAAGGTAAATGCTGAATGTAGTGGTTGTGCGCGCTCTCCCTATCCGCTGTCTCCCTTCCTGCATTTATCCCTTTCCCTTTCCCTTTCCCTTTCCTTTTCCCTTTCCCTTTCCTAAAGTCATGGAGGTATTGGTATACCTCGCAACGCAAATGGACAGTCACATTTTTTAGTCCCAGTATTTCTATTCAAGATTTGCCCTTCTACCCCACGGTGCGGTCTATACTTCCTCCTCTCTCACAACCAAGAATGCACTTCGGCAGCTTGCCGCCTTTTAAATTAGCAGATTTATTAATAACTACCACAATACCGTTTTCGAGACCAACTCTCTTCGCCCAAGCTAACATATCTTCTCTACTTTCAAAAATCTATAAAAAAAAAAAAGTAAACAACGAAAATGTATAAGTAAAACATTATAAGTAAAACCGACGAATATGCATAAGAACAACGAAAATAACTAACCTGGTCAGTGCTAAATTCGGGTGTATAGTCGCGACTGCTGTAGGAGATGCTCTCCTGACTTGGCACATCATTCTCAAATGACCAACCATCTGGATTGTAGTAGCCATCCATAATGTTCTTTGATGAATTACGAAAAACGAAAGAAAAATATTGGGAGATGTTCTGTGAATGTATGTATGAAGTAGTGGGAGAATTAAGAAGACAAGGTGTGAAGTAGCAGAAGAATGAGTAATATAAATAGATAAGGCATTGGGGGGGCCAGAATCAAAGAAATGTCTGATAACGAACACGTGGCAAGGCATTGGGGGGGGCCATGATCAAATAAAAGTCTGATAACGAACACGTGGCAAGGCATTGGGGGGGCCAGGATCAAAGATATGTCTGATAACGAACACGTGGCAAGGCATTGGGGGGGGCCATGATCAAAGAAATGTCTGATAACGAACACGTGGCAAGGCATTGGGGGGGCCATGATCAAATAAAAGTCTGATAACGAACACGTGGCAAGGCATTGGGGGGGGCCATGATCAAAGAAATGTCTGATAAAGAACACGTGGCAAGGCATTGGGGGGGCCAGGATCAAAGATATGTTTGATAACGAACACGTGGCAAGGCATTGGGGGGGCCAGGATCAAAGTAATCAATTAAGTAAAACAAAAATAAAGTAATTAAAAAATAAAGTAAACATATTACATATTAGAAAAACAAGATGTTAAATAATTCAAAAAGAGAAATAACATATTCGAGATTTGTAAAAAGATAGAAGAGAAAAAAGATATTAATAAAAGATATAAATAAATATTTAAATAAAAGAAATGAATTAAATAAAAAACTAAATAAAATAAATGAATTAAATAATTAAATGAATTAATATAAAGAAATGAGTTAACTAAATAAAAGAAATAAAGTAATAAATTAATATTAAAATGAATTTATTAAAATTTGAACACAAAAAAAAAAAAGGGAATTTCGGACGGCAAGTGGGGGGGGGGGGGGGGGGGGGGGGGGGGGCACGCAAAGCAACCGGCTTCTATCCGGAGAACCTAAAAGTATGAGTGTACTAGTTGCCATAGATTTAAATATCGGCCGAGACGTATCGTATCGGCCGATACGTACCGGTATTTGGGACCTCCGATACGGATACAGACCGATATCTCGGTGTGAGGAAAAATCGCACCCTGTCTCGGCCGATACCCGATACGTATCGGTGTCTCGGCCGATACGGCATCTGTCTCGGCCGATACGGAAAAAAAAAAAAGCTCAGATCGGCTGCTCTGTGCAGCGGCGGCCGCTATGTGCGGCGGCGGAGAAAGAGGGGGATCGAGAGAGAGAGAGAGAGAGAGAGAGAGAAATCAAACCTCTTTTGAAGTTTTGCACGCAACAAATCAAAGGGGAAAAACAACTCTGTCCGGAAAAGTTTTACTGGATAGAAGAAGAAGCGTACGAGAGAAGAAGAAGAATCCAGTTAAATCAAACATCTTTTGAAGTTAAGTTTTACCCGCATAGGACGATTTGCAGAGTTCGGGCCAAGAAGAAGCGTATCAGAGAAGAAGAAGAATCCAGTTAAAATGGTGGCTATCCGGTACACCAAAAATGGGGACCACAGTCCTTTTCTTGGACCTTTACACGCAAAAAATGTTTGGAGCAAGTGGGCATTTTTGCACTTGGGATTTGTACCATTACCACATGCACGCTTATTTTGTCAAAACAACAACACTACATACACACAAAAATGTACACACAATTTACCCAAACACACACACAAGTGTGTGGGCTCCACACACACAAGTGTGTGTTGTGTGTGTGGAGCCCACACACTTGTGTATGTGTTTGGGTAAATTGTGTGTACATTTTTGTGTGTACCTAGCATTTTTGTTGTCAAAAAGGTACTATTACAGCTGTATAGCTCCCTGCAGGAGCAGCTTATTCGGTGGTCCTTTCAATGGACAATGGGACCCACGTTGAAATATTCAACATCAACAGCACGCATGACTTGATGAAGCACAGCTGTGAAATATTCAACATCTCAAGATACCCTCTTTACATGTCCAAAGATTGTGTAAAATGTGCCAAAATATGCCCAATGAGGGGAAAAAAATGTGTATCATAGAAGTTTATATGAGTTGTGAATGATTTTAAAAAATTCACGGCCGAGACAGCCGATTCCCGCGACGTATCGCCGATACGCCCCGATACCGATACACCGATACCGCGACCGATACCGAGATTTAAAACTATGCAGTTACTATTGTCTGGTTTGGATTGTTTTGTACTAAGAACATTTGGATTATTACGTTATCTCCATCGAAATAGGAATTTGGTGAATACGGATTTTGGACTAACGATTCAAGCCATGACATATATGTGTGATTAACTATGTAGAATATGGTTCCGGCGATGATTGAGAGTGTTGAGGTGATGCTAGAAAGGTGGAAACATCATGAAGGGAAAGAGATCGAGGTGTTTGAAGAATTCAGGGTATTGACATCAGAAATCATTTCGAGGACAGCTTTCGGTAGTAGTTATTTGGAAGGGAAAGGCATATTCGAGATGTTGATGAAGCTGGTAATCATATTTTTCAGAAATTTTCACAAAATCAGGCTGCCTGGCCTTAGGTAAATAAACTCTTGCTTGATTTGATTAGAAGACGTACTTCTGAATTTGCTCGTTTTCTTCGCCTTTCTCATCGTAGTTTGTATTGTTCTTATTTGTGCAGCCTATTCTGGAAGAGTAGCGATGAAATAGAATCAAATAAACTCGAAAAAGGAATACAAGATTCCATTATAGGGATTATGAGGAAACGAGAAAAAGCACTAGCAGAGCAGGGAAACTTTGGGACTGATTATCTTGGACTACTTGTTGAGGCTCATAACAATCCCGACAAGAAGAAAAGTATTTCACTGGAAGATGTGGCTGATGAGTGTAAGACCTTCTACATAGCCGGAAACGAAACGACAACCGCGTTGCTTGCGTGGGCCATTCTTCTTCTAGCAACCCATACGGATTGGCAAGACAAATTACGCAAGGAGGTTCTAGAGTTATTTGGTGAACAGAATCCAAATGCAGAAGGCCTCGCAAGAATGAAAAAGGTATGCTCCATGACCCTACACCCGATGAATAAATTAGTATACGAGTGTAGTACCCATACTATGCACGGGATATTACGCAAAAAAAAAAAATTATTGTTATTTATCCCCGATTCAACTTTAAATGTGAATAAGTGGCTAAATACTATTTAAGACCCCTCATCTATTGACTTTTCTCACACCCACCCGGCAACTTTAAAGGTGACGAACTGACCCCTCATCTATGAACATTAACCAATTGGAGCCCTTTTGCTAAAAGACCATTAAATGATGTTGGATATCTAGAGCAAACATTATGGTTTGGACATCTCCTCCTATGCCTTGTGATCTCGTCTTTGTATCGAAGGAGGCTTTCCAGGGGTGTGCACAGTTTTGAAAGAGAGGGAGAGTTAAAGAAAGTGAGACGGGAGATGTTGTCAATGTACACATTCTGGTAATAGAGTCGCACGTATTTTTATTTTTACATACATAATGGATCGGTTTGTCTTTTTCAAGTTGTGGGGCACCTGTGAGAAAAGTCAATAGATTAGGGGTTTCCAAGGAATTTATCCTGAAAATTTTATTAAGAGAGAGAGCTTCAATGCAAGAGGAATTGTGAAGGGAAGTTAGAAAGTTCTTTTCCTTTTTCTTGTTTATTGGGAAAACTTTCAAATGAGGACATGTATAGTACGGATCCGGGGGTGCCGTGCACCATGCGATGCGCTACGTGCTATCCGATGTCTGGATGGACAGTCCAGATTTGATCTCCGCCCCTTTACATCCTATTCGTTCATTGGCACGCGCAACGATCAAATCCGGACCGTCCATCCAGGCATCGAACGGCCTGTAGTGCACTGCACAATGCACGGCACCCACCTCGATTCCTGTATAGTAGTGGCTAAGATGGATTTTGTGAAGAGTAATACTAGAAGCACTAACCAATGTACAAACTATTACACTAAATGTGTATGTGGCACTCTCTTAGTGGATGAGTCTATCCATTATCCATGTATTCAATAATGCATCGATGTGGTAGTGTCATGTGTATATTTAGTGTAATAGTTGGTGTACTAGCTAGTGCCTCTAGCATTCCTCTTTTGTGAAATTTCCTTTTTTGTTTTTCAAAAAAAAAAAAAACGAGAGTGTGCCAAGCGTCATACCCATGCTTACTACATAGCTAACACGAACTTACTTCATCAATTTTATCTTTGTGTAGATGACAATGGTCATCAATGAGACCCTAAGATTATATTCACCGGCCATCGCTTATACGAGAAAAGTAAGGCGGGAAAGCAAATTGGGTACGCTCGTCCTTCCAGCCGATATCACTGTGATCATTCCAACACTGTCTATTCATGTTGATCCACACATTTGGGGAGAAGATGCGCATCTGTTCAATCCAGAAAGATTTTCTGGAGGCATTGCTAAAGCTACCAACAATAATCCAGCAGCATATCTTCCCTTTGGTTTGGGACCTCGCAATTGCGTAGGCATGACCTTTGCGATCAATGAAGCAAAAATCGCTCTCTCAATGATTCTACAGCACTATGCATTCACTCTGTCCCCCACCTATGTTCACTCGCCAATTTTTCGTTTCGTAGTTCGGCCACAACATGGGATCCAAGTGATGCTTCATCCTCTCTAGTACATATCAAGGTGTAAACCGGTGCAAAACAGCCTTAAATGGATATTGAAGGTCCTTGAGAAAAAGGATACATAAATTGTAACTCACAATCCAAAAGCCTATGGTACTGTATGCACATGTTACACATAATTATGGTTCTTGTTATAATTTTAGTTTTTGTATGCTTTTCTATGGTTTAGGTACATTGTACACTATTCATTCATGGTAACTTTTCGAACAAGCCGCTTACAGGTGATCACACCTGATGTCCGAAACCATTCGCAACAACCCATACAATATCGGACATTCTCTTGCTCCGATTTGATGTCTTGTGCTTGCGGTCCTTTTAATCTTTATAATTTGTTTTCAAAGAGTAATACACCTACATCTACATCTGTTGGCCACCAAAATGAGCTTATCCCAATTTCGTAGGCAACAAGAAAGCCACTTAAAACATGACACACGACCTTTAAAAGAGTTACCGGATGCTTGCAAACAGAATGGGGAAATTAAGACACGTGTCAACATGAGGGTTGTCCAATAACACGCGTCTATAGATGCTTGGAAACGCTCTTAAAAAAATCTGAATGGTCAAGATCAAGACAGGTGTACAAAGATGCCTCTCAATAACACGCGTCTGTAGACGCAAAGAAACGCAGAGTGCTGAAAGCTTAATGCCAAGACCAAAAACATGGGATTTTAAACATTAATCAATGCACTAGCCTAAGATTTAAAGAGGCAACATGAATCATGACATTTGAGAACCCAAATTAAGAACCTAAATGCAAATGTTAAATACATGATTATACCTTCCCGGATAGAGCTTTAAAATACTTGGCATGGCAACGGCTTGACAATGAAGCTTGAAATATCTTTGGGTGGAGTATCTAGACTCAAGTCATAACACTCTATCTCCCAAAACCCCAAATGAAAATTAAGCGAATTACAGACTCTGAAAGACTTGACATAACCTGAAAAACGCCAACAAAACTAACGATGACATGTAACGAACAGAATTGGAAGTCCATGACATCGTTTTGGGGGGCTACACTTGCAGCAAGCAGCAAATGTCCACGTAAGTAGTCTCCGTTAAGTATTGGACACGATCAGGGATCTAATTGAAGTTTATTGAAGTACATATGCTTATGGGATACTTAGTGCAAAGGTGAGGGGTTTTTTTTTGATATTTTCCCTTTAAAGTCATGACCGAGAAGCCGAGGAAAAAAAAAAGTCATGACCGAGAAGAATAAAGCAAGTTGGAAGGCAGCTTCTTTTAAAGTCATAATCGAGAATAATGAAGCACATTCGCCTCCAGATTAACAATCAACTATCCCATCAGCTGCAATCAGGGATGGACCCAGGTTGCCAGGAAGGGCGGTCGGCCCTCCAAGGAAAAGAAAAAAAATCTCTAGTTTTATATAGAAAAAGGCTCGTTTTTGCGCAGTGAAATTTCTAGCTCCGTCCCTGACGGCAATAGGAGTGAGGCAGGTAGATACCCACACGGAGATCTTTGAGGAAGTATGTAATGACTGGAGATGAATTTTTAAGATTTTATTATTTTTTTTATCGGAAGAAGAAAATATATTAAAGAAACTCGATAAGGGTACATCGAGAGAAAAGGGGAGGGGATATCCAACCAAGGTTGAAAAAAGAAAAGAAGCGGGGAAAGAAGAAAACACCAAAAGCACCAAAGGCGCCAAACCAACACAGGGCCAAAAACCCCAGAAAAGCCACCCCCAACACAGCCCTACAAACTCCAACAACACAAAACTAAGCTGCTACAGCCCAAAAGCAACAAACCTGAAAACTAACCCTAGCTGCCACCACCAAAAAAAAACCAAAAGGCTCCAAAACTCAACGGAGAGACAAAAGAAAAGCTTCCAAAAGTCAGCCATTAGAGAGAGTTCTTTTAAGATCAGCTTCAATCATTTTCCTTTAAGATTGCTTCGTCCCCCGGAAGAAGGTTAATATCGATAATAATCCCAGTGGTTTTAGTTGCCAAAATATCTTCCTCTAACCTTTTCTGAAAGCTATTAACTTCCTCTTGAGTCATATGCATGGCCCTTAAAACGGAGTTACGGCTGTCCCCCAAAGAATGAGAAGCATCAATAGACGAGCTAGGAAGAGGCTGATTGTTACTACTAACTCTCTTCGATCCCAACTTAAACCTTTTCGAGTTGTAATTCTCATTGTCCAAGCTATGCGTCCTCGAAAAAAGAGAAGTTTTCAAGGGATTAAATCTCCATAAGGGAATAGATTTCCTTCGAGCTCCTTGTTTGATGCGGTTTTTTCTTCTTGAGACGCTTGTGTTCCACATAATTAATAAGAGGATCGGCGGAAACAAGATCTAAGGTTGTGGATTCATCATCATCATCCGAAAACTCAATTGTATCTGCCACATTTTCCAAAGAATTTGCCACCTCCTCCATTGACTTTGTCATATCATCCACAAAGTTTGTCGCCTCTTCCGAAACAGGCTTAGATAAATCAGCCCCTACGGTTTGAAGACCAAGAGCTTTGGATTGAGAAGCATCTGAACCAATCCCAAGGGTTTCTCTAAGCAGAACAAGGCCTAAAGAGTCGCCTATCCTAGATTCAGAGCAGCCCAAGGATCCCATCAAATTAGGTAGAGCTTCATAAGTATCGGCGACCCAAGATTGAAAAGAGTCAATTGGTTCAGCAACAAACTTTTCAGCAAACAACACTTGTTCCTCCTGCAAGATCCGAGAATCCACCTTAAAACCATCAGGATTAAGAACCTCCTGAATCCTCTTTTAAGAACATCAATTTTTAAGATTTTTACTCAAATTTTTTTGGTATGCGTAGAAAAATGGGTAAGGATCATAGATGTTCTTAAAAGAGGATTCTAAAATGAATGGTAATACCGTGGACGTAAAGGAAGGAGGCTCCGGAGGGTTGGAAAGAAATTCTGTTGGTGAATTAAGGGTGTTTTAATATGTGTGCATCACTTGAACATCTGCTAATCAATGAAGTAATTTGGGATGCCAGGAATCTTATATATTATTGCATAATGACTTTTCATAAAAAGAGCCATGAGTACGACAAGTGTCGTAAATTAATTGGTTTGTCATATACAATTTTGATTGAAGCATGTATTGAAATCCACAAATCTTGCCCCTTTTTGAATTTCAAAATCTCCAAACTTATTCAATCATGTCTTTGAAATATCTATACTTACTTATTTCCATACGTGATTAATTGAAAATCTAAAATTAGGGGGCACTTCTAGTGCGGACTCTGGACTTCCGGACCTCGGTGATCCAAAAAAAATTTTGACGATCCGATCCGTCCAATGTGTTCAGAAGGTGTTTTCAAGGGTCCAGGCGGGAAATCTTCAAAAAAAAAATACCGGGAAGGGTTTGATCCAAGCAGTTTTTGCAAAAAATACATATATACAGTTTTTGCGAAAATTGCTTGGATAAAGCCCTTCCCGGTATTTTTTTTTGAAGATTTCACGCGTGGACCCTTGAAAACACCTTCTGAACACATTGGACGACTCGGATTTTCCAAATAATTTGCAACACAAAAAAAACCATTTTTTTCTTATTAACGGGAGGTGTGGACTAGAAGATTGGGCTCTAAAATTATGTCTATATATATCCAATATGATTTTAGGCTACTCATCCAAAACTATGTCTATACTTACACCTCATGGGTGGGAGAAAGAGATTAAATAGATAAAAAATTTCTTCTAAAGGTAAAATTTTTATTATTGACGTTCTTCTACTTTTCTTTTGTTCCCTACGTGAATTATTTGTAATTTTTTTTTCATGGTAGGTTATGTCACTATAGGATGAGTTTCGAAGATTAGCCTCAGTAAATAATTATGAGCACACTTCGGCCTTTTTTTTTTTTAATTGATTGAGTATACTAATTATTATTTTTTTTGTTTTTTTCCTTTTCAGCTATTACACATACAAAAATATGTGGAGAGACACACTAGAGGCAAGATTTTATGGCATGGAAACTATACTCCGTAAATCAGTTTGACATTGATCTTTTATTTTAGTCGTTTTTTCCCTCTATTTAACAATGATTTTGTGTGAAGTGACGTGACTTTTTCGAGATTCTCTTCATAATGTGCGACGCCATATCATCAGAAGCCGGTTCTAACCCATGGTACATGATTTCTTTTCTGAAGGCTAAGCTTCTACATTTTTTTTTCCTTATCTTTTTTTCCTTTCGCTTTCTATTTGGTTAATTTGCCACCGAAGGATGAAAAATTTATCTATTTTATTTTATGCATGAATGGTTTTTCATTTTCCTTCAACTTATACATACACATATAAAAATTGATCTTTGGTTAACTTGCCACCGTTAGATGCATGAAAAATTGATCTGTTGCTCTTATCCATGCATAGCACGGGTTTATCGCTAGATTATGATTATATAGCAAAATCAATCACCATGGAAAATTAGAGTAAAGACGACCAAATAGGAAATAGAATTGTTATGCTCTTTTGATCTAATCTAAGTGATCCAATATTTTAATGCATGAACTTTGTGGTTAAAAGTACAATTTTTTAGGTAATCAAAAAAACAGAAAACGCATTATTTTATTTCATGTCACCGTGCATAGCACGGGTTCATGCTAGTGTAGTATTATTGTACTACTTCTGGCCTTGTTGGGTTGGGTTTTCAAACCGGGTTTGAGAACCCAACCCTTGTTCGGTTTCCCCAACCCATCTTCTGCCTTTTTTTTTTTTTCTTTCTAGGCTTAAAGTTGGGAGGGACCCAATACTAGATTTTGGGACCACTTTTGAAACTACTTTCAAATATAGGTTCTCAAAACCGGGTTTCGAAAACCAACCGAACATGGTGTCAGTGTTAGTAAGGGTCTGGGTAGCGTTGGGCCTTTTGGTGAAGGGATTCTGGCCCAATACAGAAATTGGCCCATTGTTCTTTTCTTTTATTTAATCCCCTAAGTTTTAGGTTTGAAATTTTGTAAATGCTAATATCCTCTTTTGTAAGATCAATTCGTATCTGTAAACGAGTCCACCTGCTGGTGAACAATGGGGATTGATCTAAAAAATTTAATTCAAATGCTCGTAAAATGTTCTTCACACTCTAAGTTACCAAAAAAAAATTTAAACAAAAAATAATTGTATTCTAGATTTTTTCAAAGATTTTGGTTTGCAAAAATGAAATACTATCAAACTTGAAGTGTCTAAAAAAAACCCGTTTGTCAACACCACTTGACAAAGAAATTCAATAAAAAAAATAAAATAAAGACAACAGAATGGTCCAACTGGATTATATTGTGGCATACCAATTATTTCCTCTCTCTTTTTTGGGTAAATCAGCTTGAAAGTAAAAAGGATTAAGCGAATGTACGGCCTACAAAGGGCATATACCTTAGGAGGAACGAAAGAAAAGAAAATAGAAAAGAAAGAAAGAAATAAAACAGCCAAGTGGCTACAATGGTCTAAAATAAAAATGGGACGACATGTCCATCACAGTGTTTCAACTCCGTCTAAGAGAGAGAGAGAAAACACAGGTACAAGTATCAAAAAACATATATATATTATATACACAGGTACTAAAATAAACCATAACTGAACACTTCATTGGGCTTGATTGGGCGTAAACAGCCCATACGATGGAGAAATAAATCCGGCCGATTGGCCCACACCGGGATTGGGGAGCCCAAGATGCTTTCGAGAATACAGCCACCTTGGAAAGCCCTGTGCGTTACACAAGGCCCTTGGATAGACAATAGGTATGGTGCAATGGGATGGGCCTTCAAAGGCATAGACGTCTAGGATGGGATGGGCCCATAATGAGGTGGGCCTACAAGTGCTTCAACGAGAACATGCAGAATTGGGATGGGGGTGGATGGGCCTTCAAGGCCTTGATGTTTCGAATAGGATGGCCCGTAAAGGGATGGGCCTTCAACTGCTTCAAAGAGAATCTTCAAATTTGGACCTCACAACCATTGTGGCCCGAATGAGCAGCACAATGGAACCAACAAACAGCTGTAACCAATTATTTACATTAAAAAAGGAACATGATAAAAAAAAAATTTATACACAAACAATCAGTTCTTTCATATTTCTTTTTCAAACGACTTTCTAATAATTAAAAACTGTTTATTGTGTAACTACACTTATTTTGGGAATTCTTCTACATAGAATTACTTATATTTTGTTTTAATAAACATAGTTGAGCTAATTTAAATGTGTATATGTGAATACATGTTATACTACTACGGGCCGGTTTACTATTGTTAAGGGCAAAGCTTATTCACTAAAATTCTAAGTTGGGCTTTTCTAGAAACTAGTCAAATATGAATTTTTTCAAGTTTTATATATCATTTAGAAAACTCAGCCTACTACATCACGTACGTAATGACACTCAATGGACTCTCTCTCTCTCTCTCTTCAATCCATGACTAAATTGAGCCTTCCCTCTTCGTTACCGACAATTGAAGACGATGAATTGGGCTAATAGATTAGAGGCCTTGTCTTACTGAAACCCCTCCCCATCGAGTATTCTTGTGCCTCTGTACATGGCAATTGATTGGAGGGAGTCATCCAATGTGGTTGGAGAGGAGGATGTTTTGGAAAATAGATTGGGATTTTACCCAAGAAAGATACTCTTTTGCACGGCGCCCTTTTGAGCACTCAGAACTGGAATAATGAAAAGAATGAACGAAGTAGAGGTTCTAAAAGTCATGGTTATGGGGCAGTTTATGGAGTAATCGGAAGAATTTATTAGGGCTTGTTTGGATGGTGTATTTAGAAGAGGGATGACTGGGTTGGGGTATTTAGTCCTGGTTCTCCTCCATATCCACCGTTTGGCACCATTTTTTCTTCCCCTGATGTCTCATCTGGCTTCTCCGATAGTCAGGGGGAAGCCTGACTAATTATAAGCACCCGGGGTTGCTTACATTTAGTCATGGCTGATATCAATCCCAATTTTACCTCCATATCCTCTCTAATTCCCAATTTCTGGACCAATAGCAGAAGAAGAAAAAAGCTCCAGTGCATTAGAAGAACAAAAATCGTACCGTATCTTGAACAAAACTCATACAGTATCTTACTGGAATCCTTAGCCACCAGATCTGTGAGCGCCTGAAACTAGCCGGAATCTGTAACCGCCACCGGAGAGAGAGAGATCAAGGGGATTAACGGACGGAAAGTGGGGAAGACAAAATGGGGAAGATGAACTTATTAAATTTTTTCCTAGTAAACAATGAAGTACCATTTGGCGACAAAATTTGAATTTCCTCACCAAACATCAAAGATTGGCGACGAAATTATCTTTCCTCGCCAAAAAAGCTAACATTGGCGACAAAATTATATTTCCTGGTCAAAAAGCTAAGATTTGGCGAGGAAATGCATATTTCCTTGCTAAAGGGTACCCATTTAGCGACGAAATTATCTTTCCTCGCAAAAAGCTAAGATTTGGCGAGGAAATGGTATCCTCACCAATTGTTCAGAATAGGCGAGGAAATTTTGTTTCGTCGCCAAATGTTAATGTTAGGTGACGAAATATTTCCACACCTTTTCTAGGACTATTTAGATTTTGATATAGATGTGTTGTATTATCCCAATGGTAAGATATAATTAACAACTTTAGTAGCTCACTAATATTATAAGACATTATTAGCAAAATATTTTTTTACATTTTCTAGTAATGACAAAAATGAAACTATTTTTCTCTCTAGTTCTCCTCATTCACTTTTTCTCATTAGAAATGGGGAATGATAATGCCAAAACCCAAATTGTTGGTGCCAAAACCAAAATTGTTGGTGCCAAAACATTAATTTCAAGTTATCATTGAATGACTTATATGCCCTCTTCTACACCCGTAACTTTTCACCATCATTTTACTTTACAAAACTACCCCCGAATCTATTCTCTTACCATGTTTTTTATTTTTTCATATCGATCCACTTGCTCTTAATAAAAACCGACGCCACACTAATATTAAAAGGTAAGAGTACTCATGACCAAAAAGTGACATCGTAATCAACCCAAATCCAATAATCATCAATAATTTCAACAAATTCAACAACTCCAGGCACATAATCATCAATAATTGAAACATAAATTCTGAAAGTTCTAAGATGTGATAAACAAATAATAATAATAACTCCAGGCACATAATCATCAACTTCAGTATTCTCAAAAAAACTCATCACGCATCTTGGGACTGAAGCCATCATTGTTGCTTGAAAATCAAAAAGCGATCAAAAAGTGAAGTTATAAAATTGAGTTATGAAATTACTACCAAAAAAAAAAATGCAAAGCTAATAATTCCAAAGATTATGTAGAGAATGCAATAGTCAAAAGCAAAATGTACCTTGAGTAGTTGAGAGTTTAAACAATAGGCGCATAGGAGCCCACCTGAGCTCTCGAGGAAAATGGTTGAAGCTTCGAATGGTTGAAGAGAACTCAAAAGACTCGTAAAAGAGTTTTTTTATGCATCAAACGATGTACTTTTTAAGTTCACAAGTTTTCAATTTTCTTTTATAGTGAACGAAATTTACAAAATCAAAGAATTCTTGAAGACATTAATATTTTCATAAAGGTTATTATCTGAATAAATTAAAACACTTTAAAGAAATCGTAACAACAATATGAGCTGAAAAGAAAGGACCGGGCATGGATCCCGAGTTTGCAGTTGAAAGATTTGCATTTTGGATGGCTTGAATGTGTTTTGATTTTTTACCAGTAAAAATAAATCAAAATTAAATTAAAATTGACGAACGCATCCGGACCGTTCAAAAGATGATCCACTGTAGGAGTGAAAATCGTACTGACGTCTAGCATACCGTAATCGTATAGTATTTTTTTATTATACATCATATGCTTTTATTTTTGCTGGTAAATAATACATCACCCATTTTGTTCTTATGCTCAACAAGTCAACTGAAGTACAATTGGAAATTACACAAAGAGAACTTGCCAACTTCGAAAATTGCAATCTGAATGAGTAAGCTTCCTCCATCTATCTATATTTCCAACCAGTTCACCAGGTAAGAGGAGAGAGAAGAGGATGGTTAATAGATGGATCAAGCACTTAGGGCCGTCCGATTGTCTTGATTCTCTCGTAGGGCCCCTCGGAAAACGATTTTAAGATGATCTAACTGTTCGGATTTTTCGTTTGGGACCCACTTGGCCAGTCGGTGCACCATCGGTGCACCTTGGTCAGTCCCCTTATGTTGACAATGACAATGTACTTATGGAATTCTAGTTGGTGGTTTTTTTTAAAGAATCGCTAACAAAAAATCAGTGTATTTCACGTAAATTTCCTTTTAATACTATTTCGCAATGGGGTAGGGGAACTCACCAGACTCGAATTAGGAACACAAACACGATAGCATGTCATTAATTTGAAATCCGGGAGGGGTGCCGGGCAGATTTTAGATCACTTTCGTCTGCAAATTCTGTGCTTCACGGCTTGGGCTTGGAGTAGCTGAACTGCACTCCAAGTACTCAATCCCCTCATTTTTGAATCTCCTTAAAATTGTTGGGGTTCTTGCCGCAAAATGGGTATTGAGTCAATATATCAAACCATAATCAAACCAAGAGAGCACATAAGATTTTTATGTGGTTCGGATAAATTTGGTTTTTAAGCCAAGTTCCCTACTCCACGGGCAGCCTCATCTATTCTCATTAATAAGTCTCAATGAGTACACATATCCACTTACATATCAAGTAAAATCACTGTGGATATTAATTACAAAATTATCTATAAAAGTGGATTTACATAAATATCGGACTAAGACGTGGATATCTTGCTTTCTTTAAGGAGATTCAAGCCATCTGCGGCTTGGTTGAATCTTTAACCACTAGCCGATGCAGCAGAACTCTCACCTGGCCCGTCTCCCCCAGGATACAACAGCCCGACTAATAAGTCATGTTGGCTCGAACCACCTTGCACAAGTAAGTTGAGCCCAAAGCTCCACCAGAAAAACACCCTTACAATTTGTTGGGTAATCTCTCTGTAACAATTAAGACAAATATGGTGGAATAGGAGAGAGCCTTGATCACTGCCTTAGGCATCAATACCTTTGGCAGCTGGTTTCATATATTAATCACACGAAATGCATTCATTTATATTGATGCATAACATTAGGCTTACTCCTTACTCATCCATAATTATATACATGCATGTATATGTAGTGAAGAAAGATGCACGGAAAGGATAGGGAGACTAAGACTCTTATGGTCTCCCCTTGTCAACCCTTAGTCTCCTCCCCAAGAGATGCATGAATCAATTAATTAGCCCATATATATAGTCATTAATTAGATACATGCCAACTCATAGCATGTGACAATTAGTCCAATACTTAGTCTCCAAGGATAAAATATGCCACCTCAAGACATTCTAGAACATGCCACCTTATTACTATTTCTAAAAAATAATTGAAATACTCAAAAATCATGTTTTTTAATATTAAAATATAACAAAAACTCCAAAAGTCATTAATGATGGTATGTTTGTTATGCTAGAGGAAAAAGAAACTTAAGCTTGCTGTTCAATTGCATTGATTTTGAAAAATGACAATTGTATTTTCTTCAAAATCAAGGCAAATGCAATCCTTTGTAGATTCACAAAATACTTGTGATTCTGTCTTGGAACCCTCAACCTACATTTCTGTGTACTAGTGAAGAGGTTTGCGCGCAAACTTAGGCCCAATGCAATCACTATTTTGCAGTTTAAGGTGTGAGCGAAAATGAATTTAAAATTGCAGATCAAAATTTCATAAAAGAATTTCACGTCACTCAGTTTAAAATAAATTTTCGTTTTACACTGACAAAACTGGAGTGAATACTACATACTCCAGAGTGAAGTCTGTTGATACGAGTCATATGACAAGCCATTGTGTTGGACGCAGTTGGCAGTATCGATTTCTAACCACAAAACGTCTGAATTCCACGTTATAAATTCATAAAACCTCAGAATTCCCACATGACCATTTCCTAAATTCATAAAACATGCAGCTTGCACCAACCAACCAAACTTTTTCCTTTTTAACAAAAAGGAAAGACAGAAATCAAAAACAAAAATTGGGACGAAAATCAAAAACAGAAATCGAAGACAGATCTCTGCCCTCAGCCACTCCGCGATCACGAAAATCCTCCTTGAATTGTAGAAAACCGGGACGAAAGCCCGCCCGAAAATGTCAGGCCTTCCTTGAATACTTGACTGGCCAAGAGGAAAACGTGTGGAGCCATGGCTTTGATACCTGTTGATCAAATTGCGATCATGAAAACTGAAAGATCATAACATTTAGAGGTGTCAAAT
Source organism: Vaccinium darrowii (assembly GCA_020921065.1). NCBI lineage: Eukaryota > Viridiplantae > Streptophyta > Magnoliopsida > Ericales > Ericaceae > Vaccinium > Vaccinium darrowii. Next base: position 11,187,109 of record CM037160.1, read on the forward strand.
GGGCCTTGCCGGCTCGGCCCGGCACGGGCCTGGCACGAAAAACTCCAGCACGGTAAAAGTTGTACACGGCACGGCACGGCACGGTCTGAGGGGGCACGGGGCACTGAAATGGGTGGGCACGGCACGGTAATTGGCCTGGCACGACACTACACGGTCTAAGCCGGGCACGGCACGGCACGACACGGACTTAATCAGGCACGGCACGGTCTTAGTCTGGCATGGCACAGGCACGGGCACGGTCTTAGTCTGGCCTGGCACGGCACGGCACGGGCACGACACGGTAGTGTGAAAGGCATGGCACGGGCACGGGCACGGCATGGTATAATTAATAAGGAAAAGAATAATTTATGGCACGGGCACCGGTAGTGTGAAGGGCCTGGCACGGGCACGGGCACCGGCAGGCGAACCAAATCGTCGATCTTTGCCGTCCCTTCGTTTTCATTGACGGTCCCATCTTTTGTTCAGTTTCAACGCATTAAGGCGAGCTGAGCTATTTGAAGAGCAGCAGCTTTGGGAGGATATTTTCCTTTCAACTGGAGTCCATTATGTGCTTTAACTTCCCCCATTTATGTAAATATATGGTTTGATCCAATCAACCAGATTTAGTTTCCCACTTGGACGGTTTTGGTTTTGATCAATCTCTAATTGCATGCATGTCGGCCTTATTTTGGAGGGTTTTTAACAACCCCGAATTGCGACAACGACAAGGTATTATTGCACAGTAACCTGAACGTACTAATGGGAAGTGAATCAAATTGGGTTTTTGACTATCCTAATATGTACTGATTAGTGCAGGGATAATACAATTTTCTCCCTATTTTTGGGCTCATCTTCATTAATCTTTTCACAACGACAAGGTATAACGCTAAATGACGGAATCAACGAATGATTAAGCCATGCAATCACCTGGCTAATTGTTAAGCCAATCACATGCTCCTTTGCAGTTTGCACTAAGCCGATCAATACAAATGTTTACCTCTTTAATTTTTTATGCCCCATACGTCGTTTTAGCAGCCCTACAACGCTAATCATACTACAAGGGGTACATCAAATTCCAACCGAATTTTGATCAATGGACTTGGTTCGTCTAGTGTTTTGGTTGAGGGTATTTTTTTTACACGTTTAGTGTTTTCCATACAAAATTATATTGGGCAGTGGACACCAATCCCTTAAATTTTTGGATTTGCTAGCGCCTAATCAAAACCTATTTGCACAGTGCTACTGAAAACCTGTTTGCACAAAAAACTTCTCAACCTATTTATACGGCATCCCCACCACCTCCTCTTCGCCATTCCCCTCCATCTCCTCTTCTACCAGAATATTCACTTACTATCGGAGCTCACAAACTTGCATTTTAGTAAGGTAATTCTGGTAGAATATTCACTTACTTTTAATATGCATTGACCATTTTTCACTTACTGTATACTTTGTCCTTGTAAAACAATCACTTGCTATCAGGCTAAGTTGATTCCATGGAGATAATGTAATTCTGGTAGTTTATAAATTCATAAGCGAAACAGTTACTATTAATAATCTCTTTTTTCTTGACCATGCAGGTGACATTATGAATCAAGATTTGGATGTCGAATTGCCAAATTTCACTGGTGAAGAAATAAGAGGCGTGTTTGAGTATTTTTAATCTCACCCAGAATGTTGTCGAAGATAATTCCACACATGTCGAACATCGCAATGTGGAACAGACCTCGAGATCATCTTCTTCGGCAAGAGCCCGCCGAAGCTACAGGAAGTATTCTACGGAAGACATTGAAATGCTCATTGCAGGAGTCCAACGATTCCCCCAAAAGGGCTCCCAGTTTGTACATTTAAATTTGATTAGATTTTATTTATAGGTATTGATTTTAATTGGTGTTTATTTGAAACTTCCACCTTGATTTTAATTGGTGTTTATTTGAAATTCCGCAGTAGGTGGACGAAAATCAAGCGTTTCTATTTCAACAATACAGAACGAACGACCGAGCAACTAAAGGTAAATTCAAAACATTTGAAATAGAACTCGAGAAGAAATGAAAAAATTTCCTTTCTTAGGTAATTACAATTTTTTTCGATACTTTCTTTGTTATTGTGGAAATGATTAGGCTGACATGAGGTGTTTGGGTGGTGCAAGAGAAGTGGAAACACGTAATGAAAGTTGCGGACACGGAGAAAGATCCTACATTGAAGGCCCTCTATTTGAGGGCCAAGGATGTTTCTGCTCATCAGCCTCAGCTATAAAGCGGTATAGAAGAAATGTTAAATACTCAACTATGTTTTGACTGGTCTGTAAAAGCAAAGTTGTTTTTCTAAGAGGGTGGTGCCTACTAGTATACTATAGAGCTTTATACTACTTGATGAGAATTTTCATTTTTTATACGTCATGAAAAAAAGTGAAAAATTTCAGTGGTTTTTGAGGTGTAAAAATCTTGTATCTGGTTGTTGACAAGTAACTTGAAAATGAAAAATTGGCCCCCTAAATTCCGTGTGAAATTTCTTGAAATTGACACAGATTTTCTGTTCCTTAACGGCTCGATTCAATGTTATTAGAGATGTCAAACAGGCCCGTCGTGCCGTGCACTGCCGCGCCGCTTTCTTCCGTGCCAACCGTGCCCGTGCCTGTGGCGTGCCGTGCCTGTTTACTTAATCGTGCCATATCGTGTCGTGCCCATTTTTAGTCATGTCGTGCCATGCCATTTTTCTTCATTCATGCCGTGCCGTGCCGTTTTGTAACCGTGTTGTGCCGGCCCATTTACTTAATCGTGCCGTGCCATGCCGTGCCGGCCCACTTACTTAATCGAATCGTGTCGTGTCGTGCCGTGCCGTGCCGTGCCGACCCGCTTAATCGTCTAACTCATGTCGTGCCGTGCCGTGCCGATTTACTTAATCGTGTCATGCCGTGCCATTTTTTTTAAATCGCGTCGGGCCGTGCTGACCCTCTTACTTAATCGTGCCGTGTCGTGCCGGTCCGCTTAATCTTTTGAGACGTGTCGTGTCGTGCCGTGCCCGTTTACTTAATCGTGTCGTGCCGGCCCGTTTACTTAATCGTATCGTGCTGGCCCGTTTACTTAATCGTATCGTATCGGCCCGCTTAATTCCTTATTTTGTTTGTTATGTAAATAAGGAAAAAAATAAAAATAAATTTTAATTAACGTAATCTTTTTAATTAATTGCCCGAATTGTAATGAAAATGAATTGTAATAAATTTGAATTAATTGCATGAATTGTAATGAAAATTAATTTCTTGCGCGAGAGAGAGAGAGAGATGCAAAACTAGGTTGCATTTTTTCATTCAAACAAAAAATGCAAGTCTCAAACATTAAATCTTACAACTTTATTCCGAATAAAAAAAAGTACCAAAAAAATACAACCTACAACTACAAACCTAAAACAACAATTACAAATAAGTATAAAAATGTTGAAATTGGCCTTGCACACTAGTTTCTTGAATCTTCGGGCCTTCAGCGATTTTTTGAATCTTCGAACCTGTCATTCAATAACTTATTCCAAAACAACAATCAACTGAAAAAGTAAAAAAAAAATATATGCAACAATTAAAGAATGTCTCAGATACTCTGTAGGGTTGCAACATTAGTTGCCAAATTGACCTTCTAGTGTTGTCCCGCCTATAACTTATTCCAAAACAACAATCAACGTGTATCATCATAGCCAATTATCAGAGTTACATGATCTACCATGGAATTTTAAACCAAAGTTTTCGTCGATGAAGCATAGGTCATAGAATCAGTTTTTCATGACTTCAACTGTAACCAAAATCATAGCGTGATCCGTTTTTTTATGGCTTCAACGGTAACCAAAGTTCATAAACAAACTTGTATATAACATAACATACCCATAAACATATACGATATACCATCCGACGATTTCCGCTAGCTATGAGGGAGCGACCCCCAAATAACATCTTGAATTGATCAATTCAATTGGACACCTGGCTGTTCCCCTTTCCATTCCGCCCTTATAACACCGTTCCGACTGGTATCTTTAACGTCCCCCAGATTCAGGGATATCGTCCGGATGCATCGATAGTACTATTTTCTCCAAAAACTGAGCAAAACATTAGAATTCCATGGTATATTTGCTTCAAACGAATTTCATATATAAATAATTATAATTTTAATATGAACATAAATTTTTGCGAAAAACCGCATGTAACAGGGATAATTCATAACTCACCTTTGACTCCTGGAGTGCTAAGATAAAACTTGATCGTACTCTTGTTGTTCAAGTCTCAGATTGACCTATTTTTCAATAAATTCATGTCACTACATATTCAGTAGTGTAATACGAGTAGAAATATATTTAGGCCTTCTCAATTGTGAGTCGGCGTATTCGATTTTAGAAAGGACTCGGGGTCAAAATCTGCATCTTAACATTCCTACATTCCTAATTACTTAAGCAGAAGCCTTAACTTTATTTAGTAATTAGGCTCCTTACATTATACACCCCTTTTCATAACCAGAAGGTTAGTTGGGCCTCTAATTGCAAAGGTTAGTTGATTCTTTTAATCCAATTTTAGATTAGATAATTACAGTATGATTTTTCCTTATTTCTTTGGACATCATTCGTACAGTATTAAAGCGTTGTAGCTAACCGTTGGCTAAAACTTGTAAAATTTAGAGTATCTTTATACCCGAAAAAGAAGTGGAGTTCAGGGATGCTATTTTGTTCCTCTTTATGATTATATTTTTCACTAGATTCCACGTGTTTAATTAAGTTGATATTCATGCTCAAATGTTAAGCCCATGTTAGGTGGATCCGGATCCTCTGTGAGGATCTTTTGAGGGTTTTATTGTGGGCTTGACAACACACCAAAAAGCAGATCCAATGGCTCACAGTCCCCTTCCTTGTATCTAAATCGAAACGATGCCATTTCATAGGAAAAAAATGTGACGGAATGGCAAGCCCACAAACGGCAATTTCTTCTTCTCTGTTAGTGCTACCTCAAATTTCAAGTGGTTTAATTTTTTTTCCTTTATTCAATTTTTTCCCAAATTTTTCTTCTCTATTACCTCAAAGGCTTAATTTCTTTTTTCCTTTATTCAATTTTTTTTCCAAATTGTTAGATTCTCTCTTACCTCAATTTTTGGGGTAGCCTTGTAAAAAATTATTTGAATTAGATAACGGTAAATAATCAATCTAATTTTCAAATTTTTCATTCAAAATTTAGGATCCTAAATACTAAATGAATTTTGGAAGAAAAAAAAAGCCAATTGAAATTTGAGGTAAAAGAGAATAACAAATCTGGGAAAAAATTGAATAAAGGAAAAAAAATTAAGTCGCTTGAAATTTGACATCGCACTAACAGAGAAGAAGAAACATTAACGGAAGAAGAAACTACCATTTGTGGGCTTGCATTCCGTCAGATTTTTTTCCTATGAAACGGCGTCATTTCGATTTAGAAACAAGGAAGAGGGCTATGAGCTATTGGATCTCTTTTTTAGTGTGTTGTCAAGCCCACAACAAAACCCTCACAAGATCCTCACAGAGAAATCCTCATAGAGGATCCGGATAGAAATCCTCATAGAGGATCCGGATCCTAGGTATCCCTTTTGTTTTCTAAGGTTTAGGCAATTTTAATTACTTAAGAAATTCCTCAAATTTATTTTGACTCTCGATTCACGCTATACATGTGCATTGTAGAGCGTTGAGCGTTGTGATCTTCCGCCTAAAAGTACTCATAAGAATGAAAGTACAAGGGAAAGACCCGTGAAATATCGTACTGACTTTGGCCAGTAGGGAAAAGACTAGTGAAATAACCTGTGACTCTAGTGTTCAACGGATAGGGAAAAGACTTGTGAAATATCCGTAACTCTCTTCCAGATTGACTTAATTAGTGAAAAGGTCATAGGCGTCATCCTATGATGACTTTAAGTACAGTGTTGGATCCAACGGGCTAAGCCCTAAGAAACTATTTAGCATTTGGTAGTTGGTTATTATTATGGTTCCCAACTTGATTTAGACTACCTTTTTCTTTTTGTTTGTCAATTTGATATTCTTTGGCAATCTATTTGGTATAAAATGTAGATTATGGTGATTCAATTATTGTTCTTGTTAGTCCTTAATCAATTATTTCTCTCATTGATACTGCATGTTGAGCCATAGACCTCGTAGTTTATAATTTATTAATAATTAGTTTATATTCGTTGAGCTCTTAACCTTTGTTATTTGAAACTATTTCTCTGGAGCCCTCAGTGCCCTCGGTAATCGTTCGTTTTATGTACGCCACGTTGTATTATTTACCCTTAGCATGCTTAAGTACTCATTGAGTTTTAAGCTGACGGATTTTATCCACATTTTTTTCAGGTTAGTTGTGGAGCATAGATGTGGACTATATGCCATTGTTGGGACCTACCATTTGGACCTCTAAGGCTTTAGCATTGACATTTTCTTTTGTTATGTCAAATAGCTTCTGTACTTTTGTTTATTAATGTTAGGTTTATTGGCATTTTCCGGGTTATGTCAAGCCTTTCGGAGTCTGTAATTCAGGTGTTGGGGTTTGGGAGTTAGAGTGCCTAGGAGTTGAGTCTAGATGCTCCATTCGAGAATTTCAAGCTTCATGATCAAGTCATCGCCAAGTCAAGTGCTTCGAAGCTCCATCCAATGAGGTATATCCTTGCATATCGTGTGTGCATTTAGGCCTTTCAAAATAACATGTTTTAATGTGCATTAGGTTGGCTTATTAATGCTTTGTTTGGATCTTACACTTAAAATGAGCTAGACATTAGAATTTAGCTTTGAGCTTATTGCGTCTACACGCGTCTACACGCGTCTGGCTTTGTCTGTTGAGATTGTGCCATGTGTCTAAATCCTGACGCTGCGTCTGCGCGCGTCTACACGCGTCTGGCAGACTCTTTAAGTTGCCACATGTCTTGTTTTAAGTGGCTACCTTCTTGTGCACGAAATTGTGAGGTATAAAAGGCATTTTTCACTCATTTTCACATACACTTGAGAGAACATCAGCCATATTTTAGAGAGAGAAAGTGCTCCCCATTTGCACTCTTTTCCCTTTGTTTAGTTTCTCTCTTCTTGAGATGATTTGGGTATCACCCAACCATCTTTCTTCCTTCTAGTGCTTTCCTTTCCATGGATCGGCTCTAGTAGGAGGTAGTCACTCGAAAAATTTTCCAAAAATTCAATCTTTATCATTTAGTCATGATTGCATGCCTTGGAATCTACTTGGCCGGGTGAACCGGAGCCGTATTGAAGCGGAGATCGAGATGGTGACTCTCGTGGTGTCCATGGAATCAAGAAGGAGCACGGGGTGCTACAACAAGAGTTGGAGCTAGGTAAAGCTAGGAGCTTTGGGTAAATTCCTTGTCTTTCATCTCTTGTAAACCTTTTGATTTGTGGAATAGAAGTAGTGTAAGGCCGTGGTTTTATGCTTAGGGTATTAGACCCTAAGTAGTTTCCACGTATATCGTGTGTGCTTTTTTCTCGCTCTTAATTTACTTCATTGAACTAATTGGTTTGCATGCTTTTTCATGGAATTTGGATGACAAGCTATTACTTTGCATTGCTTGATTTTTAGTTGATAGTCCTATTCACCCCCCCTCTAGGACTTGTTGTTCATTTGCATAATTTCAATTAACATTTTCATCATTAAATTTGGAGAATGGAAATTTGGGGGGTTGTTCACTTACTACAAAAATATTGGTTTTGACTCACATTTAATTTATTCAGAATTCCATTTTTTTAAATTTGAGTTGTAAAATATTTTTGTTCAGGCTTCATGTTTCATAATTTATTTCATGGTTTACAATCGGTCATGCTCCCGGATTTGAGACGTGACTATTATGACAAAACATTTATAATTAAAAATGATATGGATACACCAAACTTGCACCCTACATGTACACCAAAGTAATGTGGCAGATGAGAAGAAGCCCAATGTGTGGCCCATCTGAAATGATGGGCTTCTCCTCATCTGCCACATCACCTTGGTGTGCATGTGGGGTGCAAGTTCAGTGTACTCATATCATTGTTGATTTATACTCCCTCTGCTCCATATTATTGGTCCATTTTCACTATTTGGCACCTCTCAAAGAATTGCCTATAACTTTCAATTTATAGTTCTTTTTTATATCCAATACGGATCTTATTTGATAGATCTCGATTTATTTTATAAAACAAAGTTTTTGCAATTACAAAAAACATTATAGATTGTGAAATATAGATAATTTGTTAAATGGCACGACTACCGAAAAGGAACCAATAATATGGAACGGAGGGAGTAATTGATTACCAAATTTACTTCTAGAGCTGGTTCGGGAAACAAACAAATCACAATAGTTGTGATTGAGACAATATATCTATCCATCAATAGAGTGTCTGCGGTAGAGAATGGCCACAAGGCAAGGATATAAACGACGACATCATTGTAAATCTCACCCATGTCCAAACAATTTGGATACAAAAGTTAACACAAATTTATACTCCCTGCATCCCAATTTTATAGTCCCTCGTTCTATTCTAATCGGATAAAAAACGATTATATCTTTCAATCGGTAATACATTTTATATGCAATATGGATCTTGTTTGATAGATCTTGATTTAATCTAATAAATAAAGTGTTCAAAATCACCTAAAACATTGTAGATTACAAGATATAACACTTTGAAAAGTGGCACAAACTCCCAAAAGGGACAATAAAATTGGGACAGAGGGAGTATATAGATGTGTCCAAAGTCGTCCGATGCAATTGGATCATTTGAATGCGTCCAAATGTTTGTATTCGTAGCACTACTCCACACCACTCAAGTTATGTAGTATAGAAATCCCCCTGTTGAGCTCAAGTCCAGTTTGCCTACCCTCCAGTCTGGTGTAGTTTGAGCTATTTGTAGGCCCTTTCTGAGCTCACAATAATTATCGAAGTTGTTCGCATTTTAGAGCTCGTTAAGAACATGGACCACATTGAAAATCACGTTAATTGGACACCATTTGGTATGATTTCAAAATGCATAACGTTTCAGATAATTATGTCATATGGGTTGCAATCCAGTATTGCACATTTTTTATTACAAAATTTAATGCCTTTCGAAATCAAATCAAACGGTATCCAATTAACGTGATTTTCGATATAGTTCATGTTCTTTACAAAGTGCAAAGCGTAAACGGTTCCGATCATTGTTACAGTCTACAGAGCCAAAAAGAGCCCACAAATGACCCAAACTAGATCAGACTGGAGCGTAAGCAAACTAGACTGGAGCTGACTCCAATATCCCTACCCACTTCATTAAATAAAAACAAAAGAAAGAACACCACAAGCTTAACAGAGAAAACTAACAATTCAGCTGCTTCTTCTTGAAGTTCTGTAGCTTGAACTTGATATGGGTGTTCTGGCAACCACAATAATCCTTCTTTCATGTTCTCTTTGTTTGTACCTTTTACTTTTTCTCACCCAGCTTCTTCAGAGAATATGGTGGACTCCAATTCGCATTCAACGTCTGATGAATTCACAGGGAATCAGAGGCCCTCCTTACAAACTAATCCACGGAAATATACCAGAGGTCCTCAAAATGAGAGCAGCAGCCATGAGCAAACCAATGGATTTATCGCACAACATTTTCCCCAGGCTCCAGCCTTATCTACAGTCTTGGCTCAACATATACGGTACGAAATTTCTAAAAAGGCCTCGTTCCACAAACTGACTTAAATTGAATAAGTTAATGGAACTGGCTTATTGACTATAATTGGTTGATGTGTTATTGACTGTATATACGGTACCAAAACTCTAAAAAAGGCCTCGTTCCACAAACTGACTTATTAATTGTAATTGGGTGAATGATGTGTCTCGTCAAGCGCAATAAAGTCAGTTTTAGCTTTAATCTTTCCTTACTCTAGGAAAAGTTTCGATCTAGTTTTTGATGATTTCTTCGATTCGTTTTTATTGGGTCAGGGAAGAATATACTTATGTGGTTAGGTCCCCGAGCTCAGTTAGTCGTTACGGAATCAGAGTATGCCAAAGAAATACTTAACGACAAGGAGAAGATTTATCCGAAACCAGATACCGAAGACATCTTAAAGAAGTTGTTTGGTGATGGGCTTGCGACATCGAAAGGTGAAAAATGGGCAAAGCAAAGGAAACTGGCCAACCACGCTTTCTATGCCGAGAGCCTAAAAGTAAGTTTGTACTAGTTGCTATTGTTAATTTTTGGATTATTACGTTACGTCCATAGAAATAGGAATTACTGGACTAACGATTCAAGGAATGGCATACGCGTCATTTAACTATGTAGAATATGATTCCGGCGATGATTGAGAGCGTTGAGATAATGCTAGAAAGGTGGAAACATCATGAAGGCAAAGAGATTGAGGTGTTTGAAGAATTCAGAGTATTAACATCAGAAGTTATTTCGAGGACAGCTTTCGGTAGTAGCTATTTAGAAGGGAAAGGTATTTTCGAGATGTTGATGAAGATGGTAACCCTCTTATCGAGAAATATTTTCAAAATCAGGATTCCTGGCTTTAGGTAAATGAACTCATGCTTCAATTCCAAGAAGAAGAAAATTTTTGTGCAGTTTTGCTGATATAGATTTGCTCTGTTTCTTCTTCTTTTCTCATCAGATTTCGTATTGTTCTGTTAGTGCAGGCTACTCTGGAAGAGTAGCGATGACATTGAATCAGATAAACTTGAACGAGAAATTCGAGATTCTATTACAGAGATTATAAGGAAAAGAGAAAAAGTATTAACTGAAGAGGGAAGCTTTGGGACTGATCTGCTTGGACAACTTGTGGAGGCCTATAACGATCCCGACGAGAAGAAGAGGATTACACTGGACGATGTGGTTGATGAGTGTAAGACCTTCTACGTAGCCGGACATGAAACAACCACCACCTTGCTTTCGTGGACCATTCTTCTTCTGGCAATTGATACGGATTGGCAAGAAAATTTACGAAAAGAGGTTCTTGAGTTATTTGGAGAGCAAAGCCCAAATGCAGAAGGCATTGCAAGGTTGAAAAAGGTACACCCCGTGACCTTATATACCATGTATAAGTTAGTAATGCCAACTTGCTTTAGTAATTTCACTTTTTATTTTTGCAGATGACCATGGTCATTAATGAGACCCTAAGACTATATCCTCCGGTCATCGGTCTTAGTAGGAAAGTAGAAAGGGAAAGCAAATTGGGAAGGTTCGTTCTTCCGGCAAACATTACTGTGGCCATTCCAACGCTGACTCTTCATCTTGATCCTGACATTTGGGGAGAAGACGCACATCTCTTCAATCCAGAAAGATTTTCGGGAGGAGTTGCTAAAGCTACTGACAACAACCCGGCAGCTTTCATTCCTTTCGGTTTGGGACCACGCAATTGTGTAGGCATGAACTTTGCAATCAATGAAGCAAAGATTGCTCTCTCGATGATTCTGCAACGCTATTCCTTCACTCTTTCCCCAACGTATATTCACTCGCCAAGTACGCGTTTGACGGTTCGTCCAGAACACGGGATTCAGGTGATGCTTCACCCTCTCTAGTATGTAGCAAGGCGTGCACTGGGTGCAAAACAATCTTAAATTTCAAGCAAATGTATGTGTTTTCAATGAGATGGATACTGAAGCTCCTTGAAAAAGAGGACGTTACTTGCATGTGTGCAATCACAGTTCTGATCATTCTTGTCAATTATACTAATTATTTACAAGAACAGCCCTACTTGTCCTTGTCTTGACAAGAAACAGTTATTGACTTATTGTATAGATTTGGAATCAAAGAATTCCAGAACCAAATGAAGGTTTTTATTGATGCTACTATAAAACCAGTAAGAATTGGGAAAGACCACAAATTAACAGAGGGGTGGTTGGATTGAATCCTCCTCAGTCGTACTAATATTTATCTGCAGGAAGTTCTTTAAGCTTAAAATATGTCTGCTGATATGATTGCCAATTACCTTAGAATTTTTTCATGCAATTTCATCATGATTACTGTTTGTCGTGGACTGCACCCACCAATGACGAGAAACTGTTAAGTTGCTGTATAATGTTTTTTTTTTTGAACGAGGAAAAATATTAGAAAGGCCTGGGAAGGTAGGGCTGCATTCAAGATTGCCAAAAAGCTGCAAGCCATAAAACTTAAAACGAAGGAATGGAACATGCTTGCATTTGGGGACATCAATCCAAAGGAATGGAACATGCTTGCATTTGGGGACGTCAATGTGAAGCTACTTGAAGCTGAAAAACGGTTGCATGAATGGGACTTGTTAGGGGAAAGCAGATCCTTAACAGCTGATGAAAATTACTGAGAGGTAAAAAATAGGGTTGAGCTTTGGAGATGCTCCAAAATGGCGAAGTGCCTTACGTGCATTAGGAAACAATATAAAGAATCAACTGAATTAGGCTGGGTGACATGAATACAATAAGGTGTTTTCAGGTTATTGACAACAAGAAGTTCAAGAAAAAACTTATAGGTTCTGTAAGATGTGTTAAAGCATCCAACTCAAAACCAATTGGCAATGAGTGGAGAGGCCACTCAGGCTCATATACTAGCTTTGGAGGTTATAATTAACCAATGTGGGACAAACTCTAATACTCCCCCGCACGTGCGACCCCTGACCCGCACGTGGAGAGTTAAACAATGGATCCACAACATTGGGACCACAACGAAACAAGGTGCACTTAAGGCACAAACAACGGGGAAATAACCAAGAGAGTCTTGTCCAAAATCCTCCGAAAGCCTAGCTCTGATACCATGTTAAAGCATCCAACTCAAAACTAATTGGCAATGAGTGGAGAGGCCACCCAGGCTCATATACTAGCTTTGGAGGTTATAATTAACCAATGTGGGACAAACTCTAACAAGATGGAATGGTAGTTTGGTGGAGGATCCTTTACAGATCAAGCAAGCGGTCGTATCACACTTCAGCAACATCTTTAAGGAAGATTATGTCAGTAGAGCAGAACCCGGGGGAACTTGTCCAAGGCTCTGATGGAATTTTTTTTTTTGTTTTTTTGTCCAAAAAAAAAAAAAAAACTCGGAAGTTTTTATGAAGCAGGAAATCCAATTCTTTTTCTCAGAATTTCACAGAAATGGAAAGTTGACCTAAGGTATTACCTCAACTCATTTTTCTCTTATCCCCAAAGTTGAATGTACTTCCTCTTATGATGATCAAAGACCAATAAGTATGGTTGGATGGGTTTACTTTGAGAAGGCATAAGATTTTGTAAACTGGATTTTCCTAAGAAAATTTGGCTGTGAAGATTAGTGGTGTGAATGGATTAAGGAATGCATATCACCACCTCATATGTCAGTCTTGCTAATGGTTCTGCAACATGCACAACAAGTGGGATGCAAGCATGAAGAGTTGCCTCTGAAACAAGTAGGTTGCAAACATGGCATCCCATAATCTACATTCCAACTCAATTTCATCCCTCTCGCTAACAGTGCGAATGTAACCAACGGAATTCATGGGTGATATATAACAGACAAAATTCATGGGTAGTATGTATAACAGACAAAATTCATGGGTAACACAGTCATTTCTCCTCCCAAAGGACTTGGGGATGCAAACCAGAGGGACTATGGCTAAAGTTTTACGTTTTACTTTTTCTTTTTGACCCAAAAAAAAAAAATTTGTTCATAATATATTTTTCACTCAATTATTTTTTATGCATTATTCGAAATACGTTCAGGAAATAAATTGTCTTTTAATTATGATGCATATTACTGATATAGTAGGAAATCAAAAACCAACCCCTAGTTAATTGTGTTTTGTATCTTGTTTTCTTTTTCAATGGCTTTATCTTGATTTTTATAATCTTCTTATTTGCTTTCTAACCCGATTAAATAAATTCCAAAACCGTTTACTTAATCAACTAATCACTGAATAAGAACTGCCAATTCCGGCATGTGGGTGATGTTATAAGCTAACTCACACTTTCGGTACTGCTAGTTTATATTCCCGGTCCGAGGCCCATTTTGTTGATATGATTTGAACTTGTTTTCTAACGACGTTGGTAATATTTTTAATTTGCTAATGTTCAAAGAGATTGCTTCATTTTCATTATACTTTGTAGAGTTGTGAGGAATTGCTCAGAAGGTAAGTTACATTGAGAATGTGAATGTGAAATTTGTCTTTTTTATTTTGTGGAATGTAATAATCCATGGATAATTACATTCCACAATTAGGGCAACCTAACCAAGCGCCGCCTTCATCGGCGGCCTATGCCGTCCGACCAACCCCCTCCCTTACCTCTCTTCATCCTCTCTCCACCCCTTCCCGTTGATTGTTCGCCATCCTCCGTTGTCCCCTCTCCCCTCGCCATTTTCAGTGCCTAGATCTATTTTCTTCTCATCCCTTTAGTTCTCTGCCATCGTCATCATCTATCAGCCGGTGTTTTTCTTCTGGGTTCTCGTTTCGGTACCCGCTTCGGGTTCGCTGCTGCTCGCCGTCGTTGCGAATCAGGTTGCTCATACTTCTCGGTTTGGTCGTATTCATCAATCTCTGGGGTTCATAGGTCCGACTCTCATCTTAGGCGAGTGTGGCTGTTATTTTTGTTGTTCTTGTCTGGAGTTTATGTAGCTGCATTGATCTTTTTGGGGGTTCTGAGTTTTTATTGCTGCTACGATCTGTTTTGGTGGTTCTGGATTTTTTCGATGCATATGATATGAGTTTATTGCATTGATTTGTTTTGGTGGTTCTGCTTTGTCTGGGATTTTATGGAAAGGGATAGTTTCAGTAACGTTAGAAGGGCAGATTATCAAAGATTGGGCAATGAATCGGATCTGTTTACACTCTTTGTGGACAACATTCCACCTGCAAGGAATCTGTCATGGCTGGAAACTCTCTTTTCTAACTATGGTATAGTTAAGGGTTCCTTCATTCCTGCTAAGAGAAGTAAGAGGGGAAGCAAGTTTGGTTTTGTGCGTTTTGATTGCTCAGTATCAGCTGCTGTAGCCATTTCTAGGGCAAATGGATTGGAAGTGGAGGGTTATTTTCTATTTGTTAAGAAGGCCAGATTCGATTTAGTAAATAAAAAGAGGTCAGATACTGTGGATTCAAGCAAGCCGATGGAAGATAGCAGGCAGAAAAACATGGATCTCAGAGTGGAGGTCGGTAAATCGTATGCTCAGGCTCTTAAAGGAGGGGTAAAACATGGCACCATGAACAATTTAGGCAGCATTTCGGTTCAATCAATGGGATGTGGTTGGCTTTATAGGAGTGCCATTGCCAAGATACGTAAATTGACCTCTGCAGAAGATCTGGAGAATATTTTCAAAATGGAGCAAATTCGAGATGTCCAAATCAGTGCTATTGGAGGGAGGTTTGTCATTGTAACTTTCCCAAATGAAGAGATCAGAAATTCTACAATCAAGGAAAGATGGGTGTTTAATTGGCTCGAAGATATAAAACCTTGGAATGGTGAACAGGCAAAGGATGAGCGCTTCGTTTGGTTGTCATGTTTTGGCATGCCTCTCAATGCATGGTCTACGCAAACATTCAAAGATATTGGAGGCAAATGGGGTCATTTCTTGAAGATTGATGATAATACATTGTCCGGTAAATCATACGAGAAAGGGAGAGTTCTCATTGCTACTGAGCATACACAGAAGGTGGAAGGGCTCATGGAACTTGTAGTGGATGGGATGAGTTATAGCATCAGAGTTGAAGAAGAAGAGTCCTTCAGGATTCTTGCATCAAGCACCTCGCTCATTGATTTAGAAATGGCTGTTGACAACAAAGATGTCGACTTGGATCAGAAATATAATGATGAGAAAAGTAGAAATGTTGATTTAGTGGCCAGCAATGATGTTGGGGATACTCTTTCCAGCATGGATTGCCCTGATACTATTCCAGCAAACCATCTAAAGGACTTCGGGGATGGCAGCAGACTTATAGAGGAACAAATTCATGAATCAATGAACAGTAGCAACGTGGCACAGACCAAGAGTAAGGAGGGTAATCAAGACATTTTGAAAATTGGAATTGTAGAGGGAAACATAAGTTCAAAGGGGACAACCTCAGTGATTCCAGAGACTCAAGTAGATGGCTGCACAAATGCATTGGGCCTAGAAGGGGTTAAAATTACTGATAGCTCAGGAGATAAAGTTTTGAATGAGGAGGATGATTTAGAATCTGGAAACTCTTTGGAGGATTTAGATCTCAACCACATTGTATCCAGTGACCCCATTGAGGATAACCATAGCCCAATTCAAGCTGTTGTGAAAGGTATTAAAGGGAAGAAGAGGAGGAAAAATATTGATGAAGTTCTTGGGTTCTCAAAAGTGAATAACTGTAATCATAAGGGAGGAAGGAACAAAAACAAGTGTGTGGTTTTTAGGTCTGCAGTGGCTGCTGCTGCTTTAAATGCATCTATTTCTTCAGAGGGTATTATCAATAGAAATAGAATCCTTTTGGATGAAGCTAGAACAATCTGGACTGTCAACAAAATGTTTGGAATCGGTTATGATGGTCCTGAAGATGAAGTGGTCAGCAAGATTGCGGAAATGGAGGCTCAAAGGTATGATGAGTCTGTAAGTCTCGAGTTCTGATTGTCTTCTATTGGCAGTGTTTTGTTTTGGGCGTGCTGAAGCTTTCCTTGGCTGTGTTTTATTTGCTGGGTTGTTGGGTGGTTTTTTGTTCTATGTTGAAGTTGAGGCTTTTTGGAGTGTTTCTTGGGCATATCTTATATGTCTGGTGTTTGGGGTTGTGCTCTTGCTGATTCTTAAGGTCTGATGCTTTTTCAAGGGACTGGTAGGGGGCTGCATTTTATTTTTCGGTGCTTCTTCAGGTGATTTCTGAGTTGGGTTGCAATCTATTGAAGGCTTTGGTGGGGTTTTATATTGTATTCTGGCTGGTGTCTTGCCATCCGTAGGTTCCTTTGTTATTTCCCTCTTGGGTCCTAGGTGGCATTTTTGTGATGCCTTTGTGCTTAGGTCCCTTTAATCTTTGTAATATGTTTCCAAAGATTAATAAATTTTTTCGCCATTAAAAAAAAAAATGTCACCATTAGTCATTAAATTGATTGAACACTAATGCAGACTGATCATTTAGCTGCTAATATTCAATCGATACGTATTTTTTACATAAGTAATGGTGAGCTCCAAAATAAATACAATTTAGTTTCACAAAATAGACCTTGGGCCTAGTAGGCCAATCAGCATCCCATGTTTTAATGGCTCGGTTACTTAAATATTCAAGAGTGTGCTCCATTTCTTAATCAAAAATATGGAGTAATAGAGAAACTAAATATTTCTAAAAAACTTTTTTTCCTTTTGAATTGCGTGAAGAAGAAAACAATGAGATTCTAAAAATCATGAAATGACCATTGAAAGAATACATTACCAACTCATTTAACAAATGGGTTGCCTTCCAAATTTCATAATATGTTTGTAATACGCATCAAAGGAAATATTTAATTTTCTCAACGTACTTGATTTTCCAGTAACACAAAAATAATTGAGACAAGAAATATATTACAAATGGTTATTTTTTCCTTTTTTAGCAACAAAAAAAAAATGTAAGGTAAAATTTTAGAAACAATCCCTTTAGTTTGCACGAAATTTCAGTTTCCCTTTAGTTTGCATGAAATTCTGTCTGTTCCAATCACGCCTTCTGCGAGAATGACGAAATTGAGATGGAATTTAAACTATGGGGTAAAACGATAAAATTAGTACTGGAGGGTCGAAATCGAGATTTCATGGAAACTATAGGACCAATTCTAAAATTTACCCAATTAAATTTAGCCAAAATCTCATCAATATAGAAGACTCTTTAATACATATAATTATTTTTTTTAATCGTCAAAGAATTTATTGAAGAAACTCAATGATGTTGCATCAAGAAAGGGGAAGGGGGCATCTAACCAAAGTTTGAAAGAAAAAGGGGAAAAACGAAATTTATGTAAAACCACCAAAAATAACCCAGAGCAAACTATTCAAGCCAGTGAGTTGTAGCTCAGTTGGCATCTCCTGGCTCTCCCCACGTGGGAGACCAGGGATCGAGCCCCATTGGGGGCATTGGAGTTTCAGGGCTATGGATAGCCCCTGGACTCGTCTGTAGTAACCCCCTAACACCCCGCTAACCCCCACTAACAGTTCTCCTAAACTATGACAAAAAAAAAACTATTCAAGCCATCAACAACACCCAACCGCCTACACCAAAATGACAAAACAAAAATCTTCAATCAACAAGTGAGTATAATTTAATTGCAAGAAGAAAGCTTAGCAAAGCTCGTTTATACACTGTGCGAACCTATAATTTACCCGCATATTGAGTATAATTTAATTGCAAGAAATAAATAAACCATCGTTTCACACACCATTTAAGATTAAAACTTTAGTGACATTGTAGCAGAAGAACAACTAGATATATTGTTTTAAGAGACAAACGGGCTACATATCATTGTAGTAAACGAGCAGGTTAGATAACGTTCTAACAGACGGGTTCTTGAATCCACAAGAAAAGAGATAAACATCTTGCGCATAAAAAAATAGAGAGAACTCTAAATTTTATTGAATGGTTGAATGAGTTTTCAAGGCCTAGCTAATATTTGGCTACCAAAAATATAACTTCGAGTAAAAAAAAAAATTAAAGAAAACTAGAAAATAGGAAACTAAAATCATGTTAAATAAGATCTTCTACTAATGTTAATTCTCTAAAAAAAAATTACCAAACCAGGCGGCATGAATAAAAAAGAAAGTTCTAGAATATCAAACGATTCTATAAAAAAAACTATCATAGCCAAGTTTGCCATAACAAAAGATCTTATTAACTATTCTTCCTTAATTTATCAAATCTTTCCAAATCTTCCGTGATCTTATTAATGTGGTTGTCAATAAAAATTTTGGCGATCCATTCTACATCATTAAGCGAGTAAACAGTAGGCAACGAAAAAAGAAAGTACTCCCTCCGTCCGTGTTGTTGGTTCATTCGGCATTCGTGTCATGTTTTAAATTCTCAATATCTTTCAATTTATAATGGGTTTCATGATTTTGAAAATTTCATATTACAGAACTAATTGAGATCTATCAAATAAGATCTATATTGTATATTTTTAGAGATTTGTATTAAAAGATATGAATAATTTTTCGAGGGGTGTGGAATAGTGAAAGTGAACCGACACAGATGAGGGAGTACCATTTACTTTTCAGGGCATCCACATTGGGCTCCCTAAAAATTGCTCCTAAGTTGTATCCTAATGTGTATACATAAGCATAATTGGGGTCGACTTTTCATTCCTAGAGCTTGTTAAATTTAGAGAGGACGTGTGCACTCAATGGGTTAGCAATAACATTCTTTATTTTGTGAAAAAAATATTAGGAGCAACTTTTTCCCGGCAACTTCTTCAAAAATTTCATATTAAAACACTTAAAGACTTTGGCCCCACTTGGAGCTAGCTAGAAGGCTACCTAAATTTTACTATTGTGCTTGGAGCCAAGTTTAGGAGCCACCTTTAGGAGTTAGTATAGGGAGCCCATTGAAGGCAATACTTGAGCACATGGCTAGATAAATCTTAGAAACCTCACTTAGGAGCCATTTTGAGAACCCCTGTGGATGCCCTCGTAATATAACTGTGACCAAGTTGCATATTCATAGGTCTCAACGTTCAATTTGCCAACAGTTGCCCACATAATGTGGGCCACATATCCAAATTCTGTCGTCCTTTTCCATAAGTGTCATGAACATTTCCGAATCCTTACATCATTTTCCACAAGTTTGCCAAACATTCCCTTTGCATTTACAAATAGACACAATAACGACACGGAATTTGATCGATAAGAGTCATAATAGAGTCATAATAGGGCTTCCGCTAGTGGACGATGGAATGGGTTTCCCAAGAATTTGTAGAGGTTAGCGTAAGCCGGCGAAGACATCCTAATTTAGTGGAAAAAAAATACGTAACAGAAAGTGTGAGACTACAAGTAATCATCAATATCCAACTTAATTTGAACAAAGAAAGAAATATCCCCGAGCTTCGTCCTCGTCTCTCAAACAAATTCACATATCAATATTCCATGCTATCTTCGACAAAAGTAATGAGATTCTTTGTGCCTCTACTAAGGTTTTTAGGTGCTTGGATCCTGTCACTCATAAGGTTTACATATCTAGACATATTAAATTTCTAGAATTTGATTTCCCTTATCCCAAACTAGTGCTACCTTCTCCTATACCTTCTGGTTCTCCATCATCTCCTCACTATTCTATCCCTCATTTCAACCCTGTCCCTTATATGTCTTCTTCCTTTTCCTCTCATTCTTCTTCATCATTACCCCCTACTATTCCTACCTCTTCTCCAGTAATCCCTCTTTCTTCTCCTACTATTACTACTTCTTCTTCACCTCTAATAACCTCTGTTGTTGCACCCTCTACTGTTCCATCCTCTACTATTGTTGTTCCTGCCTCCTCTTTCCCTCTTTCTCATACATCTATTTCTACTCATCTTATGACTACACGTTCCAAAAGTGGCATTCATGTGCCCAAATTACCCTTCTCTCTCCTAGTTCACTCCCCCCCCCACTCACTGAACCTGTTTCCTTTAAGGAGGCCATGGCCTATCCTGAGTGGCAACAAGCCATGTCTGAGGAATTTTCTGCTCTTGTTCAACAAGGGACATGGTCCTTAGTTCTTTTGCCACCACAGGCTCCAATGAGTGGTTGCAAGTGGATTTATAGAATCAAAAAGAACTCTAATGGCAGTGTGGCACGTTACAAAGCTAGATTGGTTGCTCAGGGATTCCAGCAGACAGAAAGGATAGACTGCACTGAAACATTCAACCCAGAGGTCAAGCAGCAAACTGTTAGACTTGTTCTATCTTTAGTTGTTACCTTTGACTGGGTTGTCAAGCAGTTAGACGTCTCAAATGCCTTCCTCCATGGCACAATTCAAGAACAGGCATACCTTAAGCAACCTCAGGGGTATGTGAACCCTTAATTTCCCCATCATGTTTGCAGGTTACACAAAGCTCTCTATGGGCTCAAACAAGCTGCTAGAGCTTGGTATGACATGCTGTCTAAAAGTTTGCTCAATCAAGGCTTCTTTAATAGCCTAGCAGACTCTTCATTATTTGTGTTCACTAAGGGTGCAAATCTGATTTATGTGCTTGTCGATGTTGCTGATATTTTAATTGCTAGGAATAATTCTCAACTTCTGAATCATATCATTCAAAAGCTTGGTTCTGACTTTGCCTTAAAAGACTTGAGTCCATTGCATTACTTCCTTGGGATAGAAATTATCCAGAATTCTACTGGTTTGGTATTGACCCAGGTTAAATATGCCAATGACCTCTTGGCTAAAGCTGGAATGGACACTTGCAGGCCTTGTGCTTCTCCTACTGCCCTCAAAACCTACGACTCCTCACTTGATCCACCATTTTCTAATCCTAAATTCTATAGGACTGTGGTGGGTTCTCTTCAATATCTTACCATTACTAGGCTTGACTTGGCTTATGCTGTGAATGTTGTGTGTTAGCACATGCACCACCCCTTAGAAAGCCATTTTACTGTTGTTAAGAGAATTTTGAGGCACATTAAGCGAACTGTGGACCAAGGTCTCCATTTTACTAAGGGTTCCTTGCAAGTCACTGCCTTCTCTAATGCAGATTGGGCAGGGGATGCCTTGGACAGACGTTTAATTGGTGGTTACTGTGTGTTCTTGGGGTCTAATTTGGTCTCTTGGTCAGCAAAAAAACAGCATATTGTAGCCAGGTCCTCCACTGAGGCAGAGTACAAATCATTGGCTAACACCACAACTGAGGTTATATGGCTTGTTCGTCTTCTTGCAGACCTGCAATTTCCAGTATCTTCACCTCAGTTGCCCATCCTCTGGTGTGACAATCTCTCTGCCATCTCCTTGGCCTCTAACCCAGTGTTCCATGCTTGCACAAAGCATGTTGAAGTGGATTTTCACTTTGTAAGGGAGAAAGTGTTACATAAGCAGTTGTCTATCAAGTTTGTTCCTTCTGATATCAGGTTGCAGATATTTTTACCAAACCCCTTACCATAT
The DNA here is from genome assembly GCA_020921065.1 of Vaccinium darrowii. Classification (NCBI taxonomy): domain Eukaryota; kingdom Viridiplantae; phylum Streptophyta; class Magnoliopsida; order Ericales; family Ericaceae; genus Vaccinium; species Vaccinium darrowii. The sequence goes on from CM037160.1 coordinate 11,209,052, forward strand.
CCAGGTTCCAATTCTTGAAGAACAAACTGAAGCTATGTTTCTCCCCAGCTTCAGTTTGTCGGGGTGTATTAGCTACAAGTGAGACAAGTCCTGATCATAACTCAACACAGTTAATGCAATCCAATTTTGTTATTGCTAATGAAACTTATTTTGTTAAGTCTTCCTCCACGTCAGCAACTCAGTTAGTTACAAAGTAGTTATGAAGTGTAACGAGTAAGTTTAGTTGGTGTTTAGTTGATGTTTAGCAGAAATCTTGTTCATATAAAAGGGGATCATCTCCTCTTCATTCTGTAACTTGGATTCATCATCAATACAATTTCATTTTCACATTTTCTCTCTCTAAGTAGTTAGGTTTGCTCTGATACCATGACAGTTTTGTAATCCTAACTACTTGGAGAGAGAAAATGTGAAAATGAAACTACTTGGAGAGAGAAAATGTGAAAATGAAATTGTATTGATGATGAATCCAAGTTACAGAATGATGAGGAGATGAACCCCTTTTATACGAACAAGATTCCTGCTAAACATCAACTAAACACCAACTAAACTTACTCGTTACACTTCATAACTACTCGTTACACTTCATAACGACTTTGTAACTAACTGAGTTGCTGACGTGGAAGGAGATTTAACAGAATAAGCTTCATTAGCAGTAACAGAATTGGATTGCATTAACTATGTTGAGTTATGATCAGGACTTGTCTCACTTGTAGCTAATAAACCTAGCTTGAACCTTGAGTGTTGGCCTAAGAAGATGACTAGCGCACAGTGAGCACTCTCGTTAGTGCCTAGCCCGAACGCTGGCGGTCTGGGAAGGCACTCCAACGGTCTAATAAGTGACCGGAGGAGACTATGTAAATCAGAAAACTAGAGGGAGAGTGTGTGTGTTGAGAGAGTCCGGAGAGAAGATCTCGAATGAGGTTGGTGAGCTCCCCTTTCATAGTCAAAGGGTTACTTGCTCACCAAGTCATTCGTGTACTCGCTCACCGTCCGCACCTGACACAGGACGCGGTCTGGTCATAATGCCTCAAGCAGACCTGCCACTTCGGCTGACGTCACACCTAACACACTTGATAAGTCTACGAGTCTAACAATACTCCTCGATCCATCACATGGTCCTGCAAGCGCCGCATGTATGTCACCTAGACGCCACCCGATGTCACATCTGTCACATCAAGTAATGCATCGTTCGGTTGACCAGCCCCCGGAGCCCATCGGCTCGGTGAGGACCAAGACGCTTCGGACTCACCAATTTGGTGCCATACGGAGTGCCGCCGATACCAAGGTTCAGCAAACCTGTGCCAAGACTGATACTTGAGCTAGCTGATCATCCCAGCTGCCCGACCTTCAGTGGACCCAGTTTGGTAGAGCTACATTGCCCGAGCCCACCTTGAATGGAGCCATTGTCACCGCTGAAGTGAGTATCAAGACTATCGGTTCAGTGGACATCCTTCAACAGAGCCCACCTTGAACGGAGCCATTGTCACCGCTGAAGTGAGTACCAAGACTATCGGTTCAGTGGACATCCTTCAACAGAAACTGTTCACAATCCTAGGTCACGCCACCCACCGATGCGTCACACCCGCCCATCAGCTCGGTGTGTACTTTTAGTGTAATAGTTTTTAAGTTATTTAGTGTCTTTAGCATTGCTCGGTGTCTATTGTTTTAATAACATGAACAACGTCGAGCATAATTCAAAAATGCCACACTTAAGAAGATACTACTGTAGGTCGAGTTTAAATCACTCTTTTTTTGTAATCTACACGGATATCAAAAACATGATTGTTTATAGCTCAACTGGAAGTGATTTCTGAGTTCCGCATCTTTTACCTCTTTTTATAATCTGGTTTTACCCCTCGTTTTTTAGGAGTATAATCTGTTGTGTCAAAATGCATTGTATAAAAAACGAATGCATTTTTTACACAATAGATTCTAAAACCACCAGCCAAAACACTTACAATTCAAAAATGGCCAATGCAGAATGAGAAACTGCTGCGCCGAAACAGGTACATGACTCGCCACATTCCTCGCAATCGCCTTTCTGTTCCTTTGCAGTTGTCTAAAACTTGCCAAAAGCAACATCAAATGATTTCAAGTAAATGCTCCGGTAAAACAAAGAACTAAAGCCTCAGGAGATGTACAAGCACTTCACCACATCAATTTTCATTATTCCGCTTACAATTGACCTACAATTGACCCAAGATAAACCCAGAATGCAGCACTTTACATATGCCAAAAAATGGAATGAAAGAAATCTCCAACATGGGACTACCACAGGAAGATATACACCTAGGGCTCAAATATTGCTTTAGCTACAAGGAGAGAAAAATCACAAACTCTTAGGAGTAGCACTAATAAAAAGGTCGGGTTTGGACCAGGGTTGCAGTACGAGAGTGATCCTATGTACAATTATGACTTGTCTCCTGAACGAATTGTCCTGTGAGGGAAGTAAAAAGATAGGGCTTCTATGTGAGATAATCTAAAGAATGTGAGGAGGATTAATAACCACAGAGGTGCAATCTTCCAAAAAACCTGAAACGGAGCCAACATTCCAAGTATCATTAAGTCATCAAAAACTTGTCCTTCATGCATGAAATAAGCTTAAATTTTTCCTCAGCTTCAACCAGCTGGCGGATGTCTGATCCAGAAGCTCTATCTGGATGAAAGCTTAGCAAAGCTCGTTTGTACGCCATGCGAACCTGCAACAGTAGTGCCACACCATATAAGGACCCGACATTAATGACTAAACCTTAAGAGAGTAAACAGTACATAAAGACAACTAAAAAATAAAGTACCATTCACTTTTCAAATAACTGTGACCAAGATGCATATTTCTGCTCACGTGTGGGAATCAAATGAAAGGATCCCTGTCCATATTCATAGGCCTCAACATTTATATAAGTTGTAGTAGTCACACGCCAAAACTTTCCTACATTGCCAAATTCTTTTGTCCTTTTCCATAAGTGTCCTACATGTTTCTAAATTTTTTCATCATTTTCCATAAGTTCCCCAAACATTTCCATTTCTATTAACATAATTGACAAAATAATGCAACGAAATTTTAATCCATAAGAGTCATAATAAGGCTTCCGCTAGTGGACAATGGGATTGGTGGATTATTCGAGGTAAACGAAAGCTAGCACTGTAGCACAGATATCCAAATTTGTCCCAAAAAAAAAACAGGAGGTGTGTGACTACAAATAGTCATCACAATAATTGGAGTATCCTCTGTGACCACTAGTTCTACATGTGGTTTTTGTGCAAATAGTATAATTGAGTGGAAACATAGATTAATCCCATTCTAATGCAACAAGAGGTGTCTTTCTAGTTTTAGGATGAGTATGGCCAAACACCGAAAAGGGTGTCTGTGTATTATCTGAGTCCTGAGAACAAAAGCAAGGATGAATTTGGAAATAAAATTGACACTTCTCCAAAATAGATGACCAATGACACCATTACACAGCCTAAGTATATGTATTGACGTTGGGGTTTCCTGTAAGCCTTTGGGGCTTTACAAAAGGTGAAATTAGGCTATCTTTGTTCATTACAGTATCATTTCCTAATGGTGGAACCTCACAAATTGGCATAATTTCACGATTCCAAACCCTCCCAATAATTGGGGATGAGCCAATATAATCTAAACTCTAATGCATCACAGTTAGATTCATCGGGCATCAACATTCTAAGCAAGAAAAGACTCCCTCCCATAACCACATACTCCCTTCGTCCCCAATCTTTGGTCCCAAACACCACTTTTTGTTGTCCTAAATTTTTTGTCCCAATTCAAAACTAAGGGGACATTTAGCTACTGAAATTCCACTTTTACCCTTTCTTCTTTAGAGTAAGTACATGTAATGATGATGTTTTGAATGGTAAAGGAGGAAAGAAAAAGTATGACAAGTGTAATGATTATGTTCCCCTAATTAGTTGGAATCCCTAAAAGGGACCAATAAATTGGGACGGAGGGAGCACATGGTAACAATATTTGGGAGTTTGGACAATCAATCTTCTTAGCCCGTGCGATGATCGTGGAGGAAATCCAGATGTTGTCTTCTTTCTCTCTCTTTTAAAAGTAAGCAGGATGCTACCTTTCTATAAAGAACAACCAAAGTGTGATGATCGTGGAGGAAATCCAGATGTTTTCTTCTTTCTCTCTCTTTTAAAAGTAAGCAGGGTGCTACCTTTCTATAAAGAACAACCGAAGTGTTATGTTATACTCTGCCCCAAATCCCTGGAGGACATTATCCACGTGGTAGACTAGTGACCACGCCAAGCGTGAATTAGTGGTACCAGGATCATTAAGGTCCAACGCCTCAATACTGATGCTATGCCTCTCAAAGCTATAACAACTAACAACTGCCCAACTTTGAGTCAGGAGGCAACCAACTTGCTCTTAGGTGCAGACGTGCAGTATATGCTGAACAGCAGCTTCTTCTTTGAGACTCCCAGAGTAGAAGCCACTGCACACGCCCTCAGTGATCTAAGGATGGGCCAGATAACCTGCTCATAGCTGAAGCGATGGCATGAGGACTTCAGCTGGGCAGTGGGAAGAAAAGCTATATTGCATAAAACGGCATATCCCTGTCAAACTGGACTGGCCATATGGAATGAGGCATCATTCAATCATGGGCCACACGCAACCAGCGTGTGAATCATCTACTCTCTTCAGGTAAGTTGGCAACAGATGTGAAAACAGATTGTAGATTACAGCTGAAGACTTCAGATTATAGCTTCTGAATCTTAGTGGAAGCCAAAAACAATTGTTTACTGCCGCTGTGAGATTATGAATTAAGCTGCAAGCCTGCAAAAAAAGCTAGTATATCTCGCTTAAAAAGCTGAAAATTAGTTTTTATACTGCTAACAGCATCTCCATCAGTTGGCTAAAAGCCTAAAATGGAAAGCCAAAAATTTGATTTTCTATTTTAGCTTAGCCAATTTTCATATACTCCCCCACAGCCTATCTATTTTGTTCTCTACTTCCTAAAAAGGTCATTTTCTTATTTCCCAACAGCCTACCAATCAATGCTAACAAGACCTCCACCATTGATAACAAGCAAAGGTGAAAAGAATCATGATTACTAGGGCTGAAAAAAAAAACCAAAGAACCGAACCGAACCGGGTTTAAGATCCCAAGAACTGGGAACCGAACTGGGAACCGAACTGGTTCCTAAAATTTGGAGGTTCTCAGAACCGAGAACCGGACCGGTCTACTGGAAAACTGAAAAAAATAACCAGTTCGGTTCGGTTCTTTGTTTTTTTTTTTCAGCCCTAGTAATCATGATTCTTTTCACCTTTGCTTGTTATCAATGGTGGAGGTCTTGTTAGCATTGATTGGTAGGCTGTTGGGAAATAAGAAAATGACCTTTTTAGGAAGTAGAGATCAAAATAGATAGGCTGTGGGGGAGTATATGAAAATTGGCTAGCTACAGTCAAGATCCTATCAGGACTCCCTAGCATAGTCTTACATCCACACCTCCCATCTCCTGGCCATTTGGTCGGGATCCGATCCGTTGGATGTGTTTAAAATGTGTTTTTAAGGGTTTACGCGAGGATTTGTCAAAAAAAAAAAAATACTCGAAAGGGCTTGATCCGAGCAGTTTTCAATAAAACTGCACATAAGTACATAGATTGCAGCTTAGATCAAGTCCTTCCGGGTTTTTTTTTTTTTTTTTGACGAATCCTCGCGTAGACCCTTAAAAACACTTTTTAAACACTTTGGACGGTTCGGATCATCACAACATGGCCGGGAAAGGGGAGGTGTGGACGTAAGCTATGTCAGGGAGTCCTGACTGGATCCTGACTGATATATATACACACATTTTTATCAAAAACCGCTCGGATCAAGCCCTTTCGGGTATTTTTTTTTATGAATCCTCGCATTAGACCTTAAAAATGCATTTTAAACACATCTAACGGTTCGGATCGTTGAAATTCGATCTTGAACGAAAAATCCCACACCGTAGCTTATATAAGGGATCCCTTACTAGAAATGCCTCCTATATATATAATAAATACTAGTATTACTCAAAAAGGAGAGGGCGGGAATCGAACCCAGCCCACACGCATGGAAGTCATTACGTTTACCCACTTGGTTGGCCAAGCCTTTGGGTCTAAGGCAGGAAATAATAATAGTTATTACTTAGTAATTTATGACATGTATGTATGTATGTATGTGTATATATATATATATATATATATGTATGTTGTTATAACTTGCAGCCCACAAGAAACCCTAAAAGCTCCCAGTTTCCCTCTCTCTCTCTCTCTCTCTCTCTCTCTACCATTCAAATGGCGACTGCCTCTTTCCGTGGGAAAAAAAAATGGCGACTGGCGATATCATCAAATCGAAGCTATCTCAGATCGATCATCGTCAAGCTATAGATCGAAGCTATCTCCATCATCATCGTCAAGCTATAGATCAAAGCTATCTCAGCCGTCATCATCCATCATCATTGTCAACTTCATCATGTTTGTTTCTGTATATGTATGTTTCCGTAAAATCTGTATATTTATACACCGTGTCATGTTCATTTCTGTATATGTATGTTCTGTAAAATCTGTATATATTCTGTTCGCTGGGTTTGCTGCCGTACTTTTATTGTTTCAATTGATTATTGCCTTATGGAGGTTTAGATCTGAGATCTGGAATGGAATATGTCCATATATACACCGATCCCTTGATTTTCTTCTCTCTCCAACCCCCCCACCCCCCCTTCAACTGACCCGGCCTCTGAACCGGCCGAACCGAAACTGAACTGAACCGAGGTCTAGATAACCTGTTTCGGTTCAGTTATGCTCCCGAACCGACTTTTTTCGGTTCACTCAAATATGGCCACGAACCAGACCAAACCGAACCGGTTTCAGCCCTAATGATTACTCAGTTCCTTCTTCTAAGGGAGTTCTCTGTTCTGAAAAGCAAAGAAATTTCCTGTAAGAGAGCAGATCAGCAGTAACTCGTTTAAGCCCCTACTTTCCCCTACCTAAATCTGTAAATCACAAGGGGAAGATTATGTTGAGAGCTTGACGGCAATTACAAAATGGAAAACCCATTGGTCCAAATTGCTTGGGTGAGTGACAGATGACCGAAACTTGAACATATCCATGGTGTGAGAGGAGAAAGAAGGGGAAAGGAGGCAACATATGATAAATTAATAGGTGCCGAGTGAGATGCTCTGAACATGAAGGAAGCATGGTAATGAGCACAGAAATTGATTTGGGTCCCTAGGCCTGCCCTCCCTGATGCCTTTCAACTTTGATTTGGAGGCATGGTTCTGCAACAAAACGTTCCTGTAGCTCCCCGGTTCTTGGAGGTTTAGGGGGGGGCCACTGTTTCAGTGGCGTTCTGAGAGCAACCACTTTGTGCAAATATTGCCAAAGGTTAGGTCTGTATCCAATCATCCCTCGCCCATACCCCCAATGATTAGGGACTAGATGGGTTTTGTTATTGTTATTGTTCGTTGTTTGTGTGCCAAGTGAACAGTAGCTCTTTGAGTACAGCAAGGCAACATAGCATTTTTACAAAATGGCGAGCATCTGCTGAGGTTGTTGGAGCATCCTCTTAGAGTTATTGTTATCCAAAATGGCTAAAAGTGAATGCCTAGGCTGCTGAATATGATCTTAGACACCAAATATTGTCCAAAAGCATCCCAAATCCCAGCTTCTCCAAAATCAAATTTTGAGGCTATTTACAGCTTTTACAAATCATATACTCCCTCCATCCCAAATTGCTGGTCCCTTTTCAATATTTGAGACTTCTCAAAAAATTGTCTATATTTTCTCATTTATATTACTTTCTGTATCGAATATTGATCTTGTTTGATGGATCTCAATTAATTTTATTGAACATAATTTTTGAAATCATAAAAAACATTATATATTGTAGAATATAGATAGTTGTTTGAGTGACACGACTGCTGAAAAAAGGAACCAGCAATTTGGTACGGAAGCAGTAAAACCTAAAATATTGGGAATTTTTTTACCTACACTCGATACAGATTCAGAAAAGCTAGAATCCAGAAGTACATCCCTAGGCTTCAAGCTTAAGAAAAACTTGACTGTAAAAATATATAGACATTTGGGCATCCTCCCTCAAACACACATAACTGATTAAAAGAGGGAGGATGCGAGTAGGTGGCTTTGGACCTTTACTTCCTTCAGTTAACAGGAAATCAGTACAAGTGTTCCACCTTCAGCAATAGGGCAACCAGTCATGAACATCTGTCTGAACTACAAAGCCACATAATTACATGAGCTCCCTTTATTGACTAATAGGGTCACATCCCATTCCTATTAATTAGGAGGCAACCTTTGGAACATTGACTTCAGTAGAGAATATCTGCCCCACAAATCTGCCTCCAATTAGTCAATAAGCCCAGAGATATTAAGATGCTTTGGTAACATGTTGGAGGGTTGGTAATAAGGCAAATGCGCTAAATTGTGCTGATGCAGTCCTATAACACACACTATAATCAAAAAGTATTTGCACAATTGCACCGGAAAAAAAGGGACATCATGTAACACCTACCAAATGGAGCAATGAAAGATCACATCCAACTTACTCAACCATATCAAGGTGCTAAAATTTGCATTTATTTTTAAGCCCTTTATTAAGTAACAGTTAATTTAGCATCTTAGTTTCCCCATCCCAAACAAATTGTTCCTGAAAGAGAACGAACCAGCATAAGAAACTGCAGACAAATAATTTCATTTACGAAAAAAGCATAGCAAACAAATCTGTCCCCATGACAGCAAGAAAGGCTTTGTGGCCATTGGTGAGTCGATGACACAGGCATTGAGCTTATGTTAGGCATAATGAAATTCAAGCTGAATGGGAAGCAAAAGATTTTCCGGGACGAGCTATTGACATATCAGTTCATGAAATAAATGTATCACTTAAATCAGTCTACAATGGAGTAGTTCACTCAGTTGCACTTAATCACAGTTGAAGAAAGACAAACAACTCATATAACTCACATCATTTGGAAGAGGCTTAAATCCACCACCCAACTGGACTCCTAGGCCGCGCAATAGTGAAGCCATATCTCGACATGTATTTTCCAATACGTTAAGCTCCTTCCTGACTTCAGCACGAAGTTGTTCTTTCACGTTCATATTCTCCTCGTCCTAAAATCACATTAAACCACAATCAACATTGATCTTGAAAAGATAAGTACTCAAACCAAGCCTAATTGTAGGTTTTCCTCATTTTCTCAAGAGAGAGGAGGAAACCAAAAGCCCAAACAGTATGCCCTTTGGGGAAGTGTGATGAGCTTCATTGTAATATCTATATCTCAGTAATCTATCTAACCGCTTACTGTACAAAAAGAGAGGGGAAACTAATTGGGAGAAACATAGCAATGGTGCAAACCTTCTTTTGAATCTCTCGCATTTCTTCAACACGTTGTTTTTGTCTTCTCTCCATGTCTAATAGACGCATGCTTTCAGCATTCATTCTCTTCCGCAGCCGCCGCAATTTTTGTGCTTCTTCAGCCTTCAAGACCACAGACATTACATCACTTTTAAACCAGACATAACCAGATATCTATGGTTTGAATCATGAATCAGTACAACTTCTACAAAATGCAGGAAGACGGAAAAATAAATAACTAGAGGGGGGAAAAGATGCATTTACCATGGCTGCAAGCAGCAAACATAAATAAATACAAATTGGTTTCCACGGATACATGTGTATGAACACACGAGCATATTAAAGGCGAAAAGTGAAGTGCGAAATGGAGGCAAGGTTTCAAGTACAACAGTAATTTGACCAAAGACTTAATAAGAAACTTCGAAAACAAACATCGAACATGTTCAAACAGATCACATAAAACCCCACTCTTTCCTTTAAAGTGTACCATATTTCGTATCGCAAGGGTGCTATATTCATTTCATATCATTACCCCAATAACAAAAACCAATAAAAATCAACAAAAGCCTACTATTTAGGTCCTTTAAACTGTAGTAGATTACCATAATCAAGAGTGCTTTATTAGCTTTTTACAGGAAAATATGGTGCAATGAACAACTCCTGGATCTAATGTGTGTCACCAAACTCACCTCAAGCGCAAAGGTTCATTCCCAGCAAAAATGTGCCAGCATTCTTATAGCCAGAACAAAGGTCTTTTAATAGCATTTTGAGCTTATAGTCAAAGTCTATATCTTCAGAAAAAATCACTTCCAATTGCAAACTTTGTTCTCTTTAAAAAAAATGGCGAACTTTGTTGGCCATGCAGGTACTGCACTTACCACCTCATAATATTTTCCCAAGTTCTAAAAGTAGCTGCAACACCAAATATGGCCAGCACATAACAGTTTCACTACTATCCGATCACATGCAATTAGAGCAATCTCAAAGGATAACTGCTGCTACAGAGTACAGCGTCATAGTGGTTCAAAGAGGTCTCAACTTGTGTAAAGGCCATTGCCGCTTGTTTTGGTTTGTGAAGTTGTAATGGAACGCTCCATGTAACCCGTTAGACTATAATAAATATTTACTATAAACATGAACCTGTTTGTTTCGGTGATTTTGGGGGATCCTATCTCCCTTTGTAGATTCTCTCATCCCCAAATCCGACTCTTAAGTGTAGTTGATATCCACGTCCAGCTTGGTTGAAGTAAGAAAGAAGCAATGGGAGGGAGACAGAAAAGTAGACCAAACAAGTGCAATTATTGAATTATTGGGTAGCGACAATGACATAAGATGAATTTGCGGCTCAGATAGAATGTCCATAGTTGGCTACCAACACATCTAAAAAAGCTTAAGTTGTTACAGAGAGGAGCACCTTCTTTATTCATATTCTCAACAGATTCGACAATTTCAGCAATAGTTCTATGTCCAACTTCAACGCTGCACAATCTTAGTAACTATAGGCAATCATCTACAGTAATCTATAAATTCAAGTATGTATGTAAAAATTGTGAAGAGAAAGGAATTTTATGTAGGAGTATGCTTTCATAACCAGAATCTTAATTGGAACAGGAAAATCAAGTAAAACAACACAGACGTGGGAGTCAGCTGGTACAATCTACATGAGCAAGTGGTACAGCATGCAATATTGATCATATAATCAAGGATGCTTTATATAGATCATTGCCTCATACCTGAAATTTTAACTCTCGTTGCCTGGATGCCCATTCTTCCTCTACTGCTCGTTTGTATTCATCAGTCTCCTTAAGTTTTTCTCTTTCGTTAATTAAACTACTAACAGCATCCATAACATCGCCATCTTGAGAATGGAATGGAACATCCTTTTCTTCTACACATTGATGGTTAGACATTTCACCAGGTTCTATGCTTGAACCCATGATGGGTTCAGTATGCACTTCATTATGAGAAGCGCTATGCAATGATGGTTCCTTGGGGACCTGTTTCACTGTGTCTTGACAGTCACCCTTTTCTTTTTCAATCCCTAACTTTCCTAAGGATGGAGCTTCAAGTGCGGTTTCCTCAGGAATAGCTCCAACTTCAGTATGAGAAACGGCATGATCAACCCGCATTTCAATATTCACAAACAAAGATTGCACATTTACCATTTTCTCATTATCCCCACACCTAATACCCGCAGCTTCTGATTCATTAGGAACATGAGAGTTGAAACTCGATTTTGTACAGCCAAAATTTACGTCAACATTTGGCTCAGGATTTGAAGATTTTGCGGCTGACGTTCTCTCTACGTATTGAGAAAACTTTTTACTATGGTTAACTTGTATGTTACCCTGTTCGTGACTAGAACCTAAAGGTCCTTCACAGCATTGATATTCTTCATCAATGAGACTGGAACCACCATCCTCATTGTGTGTGTTCGTTTTCCCCTGTCCTCTTTCCTGGTTATTGCCCTTGCTATTAGAAAATTGGGTTTCCTGAGTTGATTTCGAACCGAAATCTGCTAACGGAGTCTTCTTGAAACTTTCAAAAGCTCCCCCTGGATTTCCATCAACAGTTTGAGCAAAAGAAGATGGGCTTTCTTCCTCGCATCTGGCAATGTTTGAACTAGAACATACCTGGGCCTCTGTGTGTTGGTCAATTGGGTATTCCACTTCAACATTTTTCTGGGCCCCAGTATGTAACCCAGTAGTACTAGCTTCATAACTCCTACCATATATACCACCACGGAGATCATTTTTTCTCTTCAAGTTGGCTTTTTCCCACTCCTCGCGAAGCTTTCCAAAAGAGTCTTCCATGAACTCGCAATCAGGAAAATCATTATCGGATGAACCACTGTTGTCCGACTCAGAACCTAAACCATAACGATTCCTTCCAGAAGCTTTTCCCGAATAGGTTCTTTTGCACTTTGACAACTTAAATGGAGAAAAAATTTCCCGAACAAATTGACATTCCTCACCAACTGCATCAACAGAGTTTCGATTGTGGTTAAAAGCAGGGGAAAATCTCCCGCTGGAGGAGGCACCATCGGAAAATTCACTACCATTTTCTTCACCAATTCCAGAATAACTTTCATCATCATCAATGCAGATTACACTTGAACCTCGTAGCTTATTCTTCAAACAATCGGGAACATCAATCACGGTAACGTTGTCGAGAGTATCGCTGTCAACATCAATCAGGACAACATTATCAGCCTCCCCATTAGTCTTGCACTTTTTCAATGTACTACTTCCGGAACTAGTTCTAGATTGGGGATACTGTACTGATTTTCCTTTTCCTCTCATTGGTCCTGCAAAACAGGAGTTTGAACTTGTAAAAATTGTACATGGTTATAAGTATGTGAATTCTTAATGTACCCTCAGTGTGTCGTGCACCCCCCGCAATTTTTTTAAAATCCCCGTGCCAATGTGTCCATGTTGTGAGTCTTGTGACAGTGTTGTATCACATGTCGGTCTCTCCACTACTTGGATTGTTATTCATTACAGAACCACAATAGTATATTCTTTCAACTTATCCTCAATCGATGTTACTCTCACAAATGACACAAGTATTTCCATTTCCAAGTCTATCCTTCCACATCCATCGAACCAACATAACTCAGCGACACTCATATTATTAAATGCAATCTTCCTCAAATGCCCAACATTCTGTCATGTAAACAATGAGAATAATTTTCATGATTTCATCACTCCGCTTTCAAAACTTCTTGTGAACCAAAATGAAAAGGTTAAACAAAGAAAGTAATGTTTCATCAGAAGCTATCAAAATAATCACCTAGCTGAGTTGAAGTAACTGCACATTCATGCATACTATACGACGCATAAAAAAGTAAACAAATTTCTCGCAAAGAAAATCCACCACCTTAATTGAAAACCACGGAAACATTATAACCCAATTCGATAACAACGAGAACAAGTCCTGTTAATTTGAATAACAGCAATTTAAACCCTAATCAGAAAAAACAAAAAGTAAATATTAAGAGATAACGCCAATTGAGAAATCGAATCAATAATACAGAAATGACTGTTACCTGCCAGTAGACGAACCCTTGTGAGAAGCGGATCAGATGGGGGATTTAAGGAGAGAGAGGGTTTTAGAAAGAGAAAACCATATGGGTGGGCGGTCGGGTTTAGGAAGAAAAAGAGAATTTCGATTTTGGGTCCAACCGCCGGAAACGTACAGGAAGATTTGCAGCCTACCAAAATGCGGACTAATTATTCCAGTCCTCTCAAGGCTACGACATTTCGGTTTTTCCTAAGACGTCGATCGGTTATTTGCTCAATTTTTTATAATAAATTGTTAAAATGAGCAAATTTTTTTAACTAGGTTTTAAGAATATTGAGTGAAATCATTTGTGTGGGATCCCACAATGAATCTCACGGAAATGTTGTATATTTCATGTACACTAAAATGTTGTGCCCCTAATTTTATCAATTATTGCATGGAATTCGGTCAACACCACAATGTGCCCCTACACTTTATCTACCAACCACCATAGAGTACATAATCCAGAAAGAGAAATGAACCGATTATTTTTCTTTTTTGAAAGAACTTTTCCCGTGTCTTAATATTTTTGCACCACAATTTACACTGAACCACGTAAAAATGTGCAGTGAACAAGGAGGTTGGCACCGCCACGCCACATTACATTGGACTCCAAAAATATGGGTAATGGATAAAAGTATTGGAGCACCACGTGTCGGTGCCCAGACCATGGAGTAATTGGTCTTAAATGCGTGTGCGGGATTGTGTACGTATAGGCGACAATAAGACAACGCAACTGAATAACTAGGTGTTTTGGAACTGTGACAGATGCAATTCGATTCGTGGTGGTGGATCGTGATTGGTCGGTCATGCAGTCATGTTTGTTACTCCAAATTAATTCTTTTAGGTCATTTGAACTTTTTAAGAAAGAAAGAATCGAAAAATTATAAGGGCCCGTCAACCCATGTATGGGCCCAAATAATACAGTAAAGGCTTATACCATAAACAGACAAATATATAACTCTGGTCCACTTGGGACTGCCCCAGGCCAAAGCCGAGGGACAACACTCTTGCCTCGAGCGGATTACCGGATAAAGGGTATCCAGGCCCATACCCGTGATCCGAATGCTCATAGGCCAAGATTACAGGTATTGGTTGCTCGGATACGGATCAGGTATGCGTGACTCGAGGAATGCAGTTCTCGTTCACAAGCATGGCCAACTTGGTCGTTATCATGAGTAACGTCCCTTAATTTCGAAAATGACAAAGACGGACGTTGACTCCCCTAACCCGGACTATTTGTTCCACCCCTACCAACATTGCAGGGCCACAGGGGAAGCCATTTAAAGCAGGGGCAAACGCAGGATTTATCATAACGGGGGTCAAGAATCTATAATATTTAGTCCATTCGTTTCATTTTGATGGCTCCCCATGAAGTTACATGCAAATTTTCAGCACATTTGGGGCAAGTGAATTATTTGTGGGGCAAGGAACACAATGTAAAGACAACAATATATACTCCGTGGGGCAAAATTACAAAAATAACCAAAAAAAATATGCGTATCCTAGGGAGGATTTCCAGTTAGGGTGATCAGCTGTCCCCCCTTACCCCTACATGGGGCAGCCCCTAATTTAGAGGCTTGGTTGCAGTTCCGGCTTGCCCGAAAAGGTCATGACCACACCGCTTTTCAAGATTACTGGAGATTTTGTGGATTGGTAGCTAAAAACACGGGTCCACCGTAGAAAGGCGTTTGCGGATTAGCACTTGTGGGACCACTACAGGTGTAGTGGGGGCCGCAGCCTGAACAGTACGGAAGGAATGTTTGCGCGCAACCTATGCGATGCGTGTCTGGAATTTATAAGTAAACTTGGCCCTGAAAGAAATGCCAAGTCCCCTGTAAATAGGGAATCCCTCCCACCTTTCAAAGGAACTTTTTCCACAAACTTTAAGGGTGATTCTATAGAGAGAAAACATTCTTTCTAGAAAATATTCATCCTCATTCAAGGGGGAATCCTGTCAAAGGTTTTTTCCTATTGTTCAAGCATTGTTTCTTCACCAGTCCCCAGATTTCGCCGCTAGTCTCATTATCTAATCGTCTAGTATTCTCATCCCTAGTCTAACATTCTCATCCCAAGTCACTAATTTGTTGATTTACGTACCCTAAGATTTCACCCTCTTACACAACTTAACCAACTTCTACTATCTATAAGGAAAAGGAAAAATAGTTAATATATAATGTGGGATTCTAGGTGTAAAGGTTAAAATATAAGAATAAAAAAAAATTATACATAAAATTTCCGAGCACCCCAACCCTATACCTCAAAAAATTTAATAAATACCCGCCCCAGTCAAGACGGAATGAGACAGGCTCGGAGCGGGTTAAATTACCATCCCAACACATTTGAAATACAACAACTTTATTTATTGTAAGTAAATGAAAATGAAGGATAAATTTGAAATCCCTTTTAGAACTAAGTACTTTCTTGAGAAAGTTGAAATTTCCATGTGTTTTCGACGGGGAAAAAATAGACCTTCATATGCATTATTGGGTTGTACATACTAATTCTTTACTTTCTTGCATTTTTTCTCATTCTCTTTCTAATCTAACACAAAAAAGGTAGATATTTTTTTCCCTTTTCCATCGGTTTCTGTCTTACTAATCAAACGAACCCGAAGGTTAACTTTGTATGTGGGAAATTTGCGTTCAACTGTGATATCTTTCCCTACACAATTACATTGTGAATACAATTTTGCAAACAATATCCTTGTTGTTCTGTAGGTTGTGAATTAAAAAAAAAAAAAAAAACATTTATCGGATATTAATAATATCGTGATGATCATGTTTTTTATTATGCAAGAAAAATTTCATTTCGCCCCCTGACTTTCACCCAAATGTTCCATAAGCACCTATATTTTATTTTATTGCAATTAACAACCTAAACTTACAAAATCCCCTGAAAAAGGCAACCCTAGTCTAAATCTGTCCAATTGCTTATGGAAACTATAACTCTCTCTCTCTCTCTCTCTCTCTCTCTCTCTCTCACACACACACACACACAAAACTCTCACCCCTAAAGAAAACCTAAAGCACCTCACACACACTCTCCTTTTTACCTATAGAAATCGTTGCCCATTTCAATCCCCGACGACTCCCATCTCCGGCGAGCCTCTCCTTCTCTAATAGCTCTCTCTCTCTCTCTCTCTCTCTCTCTCGGCACCTTCTCCATGTTTTGACTATAAAAAAAATAGAAAGCTTCAGCAGTAACTATGGTCGCCGGTTGCCATCACCACCTCTCTCTCTCTCTCTCTCTCTCTCTCTCTCTCTCTCTCCGGCACCGCTTCCCTTGTTTTACTTTAAAATAGGACAAAAATAGAAAATCCTACATGGCTACCGCCATGGCCACCCAGTGCCAACACCACCCACCTCTCTCCTCCATTTCCTCTCTTATTCCTCTTTCCGTCAACTCCTTCTCTTCTTCCCATATTCTTCTACAAGAGAGAGAGAGAGAGAGAGAGAGAGAGAGAGAGAGAATGATATATTAATTGTTTCTATTAGCAATTGGATGGATTTAGACGGCGGATACCTATTTTATGGAATTTGCAAGTTCACGTGTTTAATCGAAATAAATGAAGTATAAGTGCGTATGAGACATTTGAGTGAAAGTTTAGGGGGCGAAATGAAATTTTCCTTATTTAGAACTCCCTGTCACTATCTTTATGGTATGGATATTCAAATTACAGAATAAGCCAGCACATGTTGAGGTGCTAGGTCGTCAACCGCGTGCTTCTATATTTCGGAACTCAGGGACATCAATTCGTAAGGCATGTTTTTATGCTGGACTAATGTCACTAATCAATGTGTTTATATTTGATAAAAAATGTGTCCAATTTGATACGGTTCATCATATTATGTTAAACGTTTCAAAGAAAAATATGTTGAATCTGTTTTAAAATTATACTTTCCAATTTTACTTTTATGAGGCCCCCTGGAGCATTGCCATGTAATGCTCCACTAGAACTTCACAATTTTTCAGCAGAAGTCACTTTAGCCATTGGATAGAGGGGAAATTCGTCTTTGCAACATGCGATCTTCTATTTTTCTAGTGCAGCTAGCTTAGAGCATGTCCAACCATCACTCAAACTCAAACCCAAATTTAAAATTTGAATAAAAACCCTCAAAAACCACCTCCAGTCTTTGAACCAAACCCATATCAAATTGAGTTTTACTCAAATCTTTACCCAAATCATGGGAGAACCAAATCCTTATCCAAATTTCCAACGACTATTTCTTGGCAGCAGCTGGTGGTGGTGGAGGCCTCTGGCAATGATGAGTGTTCGTGGTGGTTGTCGGCGTTAGATTTTCCGAGCCACAAACTCTGGTCGACTAGCGATACAAAAAAACGTTGAAGTTTGTGAAGCTCTTGGCAAATCTAAAGCTCCGTTGGGAAGTCCAGCCGGTGGTGGTGAACATAGAGGAAACCCTTGTTGTGGTGTGGTAGTACAGATCTGAAGCTTGTAATTTTCGCCCGGGGGGGGGGGGGGGGGGGGGGGGGAACCTGATTTTATCCTCAGATTTGTGTCGCCATTTGTGAAGGAAGCTTCGATCTGGTGGGTGGTGACTTCTGCTAGTGAAATTGAGAGGTGGGTTTTGGAGGATGTGTTGGTGGTGATGAAGGAATTGGGAGGATTTGGGGATGAATGTCAAAGACACGAATAAAATTAAAAGGTTTACTCGTGATTTGGGTAAAAAATGAATTTGTCATTAGAGATGATGATATCAAATGAAGCTTTTGCTTAAATTTTTCTCAAATTTGAGTAAAAATTTGAGAGCGGGTTGGACATGCTCTTATAGTACTACATTTTAGGTAAAAGGAACGCTCGTATCTTTTAGAATTAAGAATGATGTAAAAGCATATACAATATTAGTTCTAGTGTCGGGCCTTAGCAAAGCGATGTCCTTGGGCCCCTGAAAAATTCGTAAAATTGGGGCCCAAAAATATATAGCTACTGATATATACCTGTAGTCTATTTTTCTAATCTATTAAAAATTAACGGGAAATTCCAAGCCACCCCCACTTTTTGTGGGGGGCTTTCATCCAAACCCCATTTTATCTTTCACTCCTAAATAAGCCTTGTGCCAGCGTGGGAAGATTTTTCCATTAGATAAAGGCTGCCGTGTGTCACACTTCCACTCCTGACTTTCTATCTCTTTTCTCACTCTCTTTACACGGCAATTACTTTTCCTACACATTGAGTTTCACTCTCTCTCTCTCTCTCTCTCTCTCTCTCTCTCTCTCTCTCTCTCTCTCTCTCATTTTAAATTTAAAATGAAATAACTTTTATTATACACATTTATTTTTTATAAAAATTATATATTTGAAATCTACTCAATGAGATTTTTTAAACAAGGTCCACTGTTAATACGAAATTGTATACATGTAAAAAAAAGTTTTTACGAAATTCACACCCAAATAGAAAGTGTGCTATTAAGGGTGTGAATTGTTGCAGGAATGTTAATGGTGTGCTATTGGAGGTGTGAATTGTTACAAGGGGTGTGAATTATGTGCTATTTGGAAATGTGAATTGTTGCATGGGTGTTAATTGTGTGCTATTGGGGGTGTGAATTGTTACAAGGGATGTGAATTGTGTGCTATTTGGAGGTATGAATTGTTGCATGGGTGTGAATTGTGTACATTTATGGGTTGTGAATTATTTAGAAGGGGTGTGAATTCTGCATCTGAGAGTGTGAATTCTTTCTTTTTGGGGTGTGAATTGTGTATTTTGAAGAGTGAGTTGTGATGTATGTGAATTCTGCATTTCAAGCCTGTGAATCTTTCATTTGGGAGGGTGTGAATTGTTTAGAAGGAGTGTAAATTAGTATTAATTAATGGGTATAAAATAACTTTTTTTACATGTACACAATTTCATATTCAAATGAGATCTTATTTGAAAGGTCTCATCAAGTAGATTTCAAATATATTTATCCAAAAAAAGTAGATTTCAAATATATAATTTTTATAAAAAATAATTGTGTATAACAATAGTTATTTTATTTTAAAATTTAAAATAAGAAAGAGAGAGAGAGAGAGAGAGAGAGAGAGAGAGAGTATTAAAAGAAGAGAGTATTAAAGTTATTTTACACCTGCCCATTTGTACCGAAAAGTAGCGAAGAGAGAGAAAGAGAGAGACATTAATGATGATTGACATTGGGGAGCGAAATCCTATGCGCCGTAGGTGTAAAGAAAAATGGGTTTGGGCGGAAAGTGTATGATGCGCACAGGGCTTAAGCATCCACTGAATGTTCGAATGGGACCAGCTTGTAAGAAGCCCAAAACTTAAAAATCCATTCAAATTGAGCCCAACTTCTACTTTCAAAAAAGAAACGGCCCAAATTAAAAGAAAGACCATGGAGCCCAAATTAATAGAAAGAGCATGAAGCCCAAATCTTCTAGGTCAAAGTTGAAAAGACAAAAATGATAAAAACAAGTAATAGAAAGAGCATGAAGCCCAAATCTTCTAGGTCACAGTTGAACTTGAATAAATCCTATCTTCGCTTGACCATTTCACAAGAATGGCAGAAAGGATTAACTTTGTTATCCATTATGCCCGGTCGTTATTTCTAAAGCCCTGAAATTAGTCGAGGTGCGCGTAAATTAACCCAGACGTCCGGTTATAAAAAAAAAAAAAAAAAACCTATGCTATCAAATTTAATTTTTGCATTAAAAATACAACAATGGTGACCTTTCAGTGATTTATCAAATTTTTGATAATGAGGTTTAATTTTGGAATTGCTGCAAATTTCGCCACGAGGAATGATAGTGGAATTTTATCTTGTTCACTACTAGTAATCATTATTTTTGAAGCCGATTTGTCCTTCTATCTTTTTTCTTGTGATATACATTAAGAACCCATTTTTTAATCTTCGCCTTGGGACCTCAAAATGTCAAGGCCGGCGCTGATCTGATAAGAACTGGTCAGTTAGTATGTTGTAGCTAGTATATCAGCCCTAAGGTGTTTTCATAAGAAGAACTCTGATGTTTAGGAGTGTTAGACTTGGCTGACATTGATCAATTGAATCTCTTGGTTTAGTTGTTTGTTGTTTACCAAGCTAAAGACCTGTGTTGGCTTGTTCTATTCACAGATATATGCTTAGAGTTCCTTCAGGGACCGAAGGATCTGATTTAGCCTGAACCCCTAAGAAGAACTAGGATTGATTTCCAGTCTGAACCCCAAAATTGGGAATTCTTTCCTTAAGGCCTAAGTCGAGCTATACTGTACAAGCTTATCGAGCCGAACCAATCTAAAACACCCTTCGGCACCCATCAAATCTGGACCGTCCAGAACATATTTGGACGACCCGATCGGATCGGCATTGCGGTAAGCAGGGTCCCCGAGTTAGTAGTAATGTCCTTGGAACAGTTTTCTATTTACCAAGGACAATATCATGAATGGCTTAATCCAGAAAGAACAACATCAAATGTTTAAACCAAAAAGTAACCAGAGAACAACATCAAACCCATAACCGGCAAAAATTTTCCAATGCCGGAAAGGAGCAAATCTGCATAATGTACAGAATTATTTGGTGGTATTTGACAAAAAACAAAATTCACACATTTTCCATTGAGTAAAACTTGGCAAAAATTCAATGGGATTTGGCAGTGGTTTCCTCTTTCATACAAGCAGATTCAAGCAGAGAAGGCAACACGAGGGGAGAAAGTAGAGGAATGGGGATGCTGTTATAGTAAGAAGGAAATGAAGAAGATGTTGATGCTGATGAAGAATCCAAATTGCACCCGTTCGAGCTCGAGCTCGAGTTCGATTTACTCTTAATGGATTCCATAGAACCAGAGGGCGGCTTCTTCAACTGAAGCGGACGCGGTGCGCGCCTTTGCAACCGGCTCGGTGGTCTTCTGGAATTGGATTCTTCTTTGGGAACAAGCGTTTGGAAGCCTGGAAAATCATCTTCGTCCATTGGGAATGGCTCGAAGTGATCGATCTTTCTTCAAATGTAAACAAAATAGTAAAATGAGACAAAGAGGAGTCTTGAGATGCGTGGCTACTGGCTACATTAACTAGTTGATCATATGATTTCATGTAACGGGTATCCTATGATAATTTGACTGGTACATGGTCCAGCCTGTGTGGGGCCGTGATTGCCAGCAGCCACGTCATTCAGAACCAATACCGACCTAGATCTCATCATTGTCCGTCCCTTAGGATCACTTGTTTCGGTTCTCGATTCTCACTCTACGCTTTCATTCTCAATCTTTGCTCTCGCGAGTTTTACTACTCGATGTTTTAGAAAGACGCTTACACTCACACACGCTCATTACGTGACGTGGACACAGAACTAGAAGGTCTGGAATTTTTCTAGGAAATTTTAAATCAGTGATAGTTTTAATCGCAAAGACATGGAATCTATTGAAACCTCGTATGTAGGGTAGTTATTGGTAAATCCAAAAATTAATTGATTAAATATAGTGAAAATAATTTGTCCGATTTACTCGTCCCTCGACTAATTTGGGAATTAAGTGGAAGTTACTTTTATACAGAATGGAATTTCACATAAGTAAATAGTCTAAATTATATTCATGTGACAAGTTATTTGTGGATCTTGTGCTGGCCTCCACCCATCTCTGTTACCACCACTCCCTTTACTTTCTCACCCTCCTCACCAACTCCTCCATTTCACTTCTGTAGTGGGCCAGGTAACACATCCATACCAGGACCATCCGGGTAGGCCCAAGTCTGGAGAAGCCCATACCTCCCCGATAGCCCGCGGTCCAGGCGTCTATAATGCCGCTCCACCCGTGTCATCGTCACAGTCGGGCCGAGGTGTCCGGTCGAGTCACGTCCAAGATGCAGACAGCCACGTGGCACCATCTTTGTCTCGCCAAATGGGATGGCCGTATAGCGTACTGCAGTATAAGATTCAGAAATCAGAGATAGTACAGTACATGCAAAGCAACACTCGTCTGGCCAACCGCGTGGCGCGGTTGTACGTCATATAACAGCATAAGGGTCGACAATCTTACGGCCCAGCCACATGGCTTCTATATGGCCCATGCACATGGCCCGGCTGCCTGCCCAACTACAGCACAACGCCTGCGGATCATCATGCGCGGCGTTCTGCTGAAAGGTGGTTTCGAGTGGTGGATGTCGATCACGTCAGCAGGCCACAAGATTGGCACGCGATATCCTAGTCTCCAAGATAAGTAACTCCTATAAATAGCACAATGATAAACCCTACTAAGGTATGTCATTTCTCCCTATTGAGCACTGTTTTTTCCTTCTCATTCAGTGACTAACTAAGCCATCAGAGTGTCTTCCGGTCATCAACGACCGCCGAGGCACTAACGCGGTTCAGGGACGGAGCCAGGAATCTGGGGTAGTAAGGTCAATACTTAGAAACGTACTTGATCTTACTTGTATTTGCTAGTCCAATAACTGAATATTTAATGCCATTACGAAATAATTAATGTGGTTGGCTATCCTTTGGAAGGTGTTAATGTGCAAAAAATGTGTTGATATTCATGAAATACGCATAGAAGTTTACGGATGTGTATTCAAAATCGAAAAATATATATTGCAAATTTTAACTTCTTTAGCATTTAATGGGTGTTATCCACGCTTATTGACCGGTAGTTAGCAAAATTCTAGTGTTAAGAGGAGGGAAAATTTATAATTTTAGTGAGGTTGCTTTGTATATGGGGCAATTTCATTAAAATTGTGGGGTCAACTCATAAAATGCGGAGTACTAAAATTGTGGTAGAATTAATGAGTTAATGTGAAAGTAAGTGGAGTCGAGTGACCCTACTTGACCATATGTGGCTCCAGCGATGACGTGGTTCCCTTCTTTTCCAGAGCTAGGTAGGAGAGGGCTAGCTTGAACCTTATCTTACTTGAGATGCTCAAACCAAGAGAGTTCAGATTGAACACTAGCCCACAACTCCCCATCTTTTACTACCTCTAGTCAAAATCTTAATAACTTATTATGCCTTCAAGACTTCCCAAACACCCCAATGTCACTCTCATCATGAAATTTGGTTTTGCTGCCACAGAAGGGGCAAGGTATCAAGCACTAACACTCCAATTAAAAGTTATATCCATGTCGGACACTCCAGGAGCACGCAAAACCTGAGGGGCACATATGGGGACACGATATGTCGTTTTTTTGACAAATTTTAAAATCTTGCGTTAGTAAAACATTTATAATTTCAAAGGTATTACGTCTCGTGTCCACGTCAATATTTATGCTCCCCGGGGAGCAAGTATTTCTCTACAGGAAAATTAAGCAAGTAAGTTTGAGTACTGGGTGCCCATCAAATCTGCAATGTGTGCAAGTGAATTTTGCTAATTAAATATGCATCTTAGATCATGTTCATGATAGACCATTCATGTGGGCGAAAGTAACTCTTTCTGGTACAAGAGACCTGCATATCTTATCTTTAATGTGATCAGGAAGGAATCTGTGCAATATTTTTATCAAAACCTAAGTGACAAAGCTTCGGAATCACATGTTGCATCTTTTAATAATAAAGAAACTCCATGGGCATCCAATTAAACTGCTCAAAATTTATGGGTGCCCTGACTGGAACATCATTTTTGTCGAATTTTTAAATTAAAAAATAGTCATGATTTTGCAATGACTATACAGCCAACTTAACCCCTTGAGAATGGATCTCAGATCTATTAAAGAAATTTAACAGGACAAACTTACAAAAGAGCACTACATGTTTAAAATAATTGACCATTGACTGGACCCAAGTTTAATAAACATATGTGTTTGCATCAGTCCTATCACCTATGCACGTCAATTTCAAAGAAAGTTCTTGGAAAATCCATGCTGCTTCATTTAAATAATATCAATTTTTTTTTAAAAAAAAAGGGTCATAGACGAATATGGGCAGGAAACTATAGGGGAATCTGCGTTTGCTATTTCATTTTTCACCATTTGATTGAAACATTTTGATTGCAGAGGAATCTTCTTCATTTTCTCTTTTTGTTTTTCATATTAACAGCTGAGGACAGTTAATTTGTTGCTCATATAGGCAACATCAAAAACTATTAAAAGAATGAATAATTGTACTCGATATACCACGGTCTTAAATCTAGGCCTGTCCAAGAAAACCCGTAAACAGTAAATCCGGTCCTAACCGAATCGGACTGTACGTTTTGGATTAATTTCGTGGATTAATAGTCCGGACACGTGCTTAAAAATAAGAAAACCATGATATATGAGTCCACGAACTTTCATTATGAAACCACGGATTAACAGAACGGACATAATTGTAGTTTTACTTATTTTTATAAAGTGTTTTTAACTATTTACCTTAGTGTGGTATAATTTCAACATATAAAATTACTCATTTATCCCCTTTCAATGTTCTATTGTTTGGATTTGGTTTGCTGTAACTTGGAACCAGGATGAATAATGGTAGTACATGTTGATGTGAGATGCAGTTTTTATTTTATGGAATTTGGTTGTGGAATTTCATGGAATTTGGTTGTTGAATTGCATGTTGATGTAATCTATCGATAAAACAAGGATTGAACCATGACTCACGGATTGGTTAGTAACCGGACCTTAGGACTTTCGGTCAGGACACGGATTGCATTTTCTTAGAACTATGACTAGCAGTTCGGTCCACGGATTCAAGGTAATTCGGACCAATCTGGACTGTGGACAGCCCTACTTAAATCCATGATCGATGAAAATATAAAGATCAGGGCTAAAAACCTCAACCTTATTTACTTTGTGTTAGGGTAAAAATATCTTTTTTTATCTACTAAATCAAAACTGGACCAAGTCTTGTGTCTAAGTTAATTGGAGTCGGCTACACAAATTAATTTTGCCATTCTGCTCTGGCAAGGGTTACACATCTTCACTTCACTTAACTGCACATATGATGTCAAATTAGGTTTCTTTTCTCCTCCAAACATTTTCATTAACAGTATCACATTTCTTTATAGTTGCATTTCTTTTATCATCTAGTAGCTTAAAAATTTTCAGTGACCTAATCAGGTTTTGATGTAAGGCTCCGTTTGTTTTGGGCAGAAAATGTTTTTTGGAAAACCTTTTCCATGGAAAACTTTTTCTAGAAAAGAAAATGTTTTCCAGTGTTTGGTGTGATATGAAAACATTTTCTAGAAAAGATTTTCCATTGTTTGGTAGACATGGAAAATCACTAATATGATAAAATTAAACAAAATCCAGTAAGATTAAGAAATGAGATGTAAAGAAATACAAAAACTGGAGTAATCACCAAAGCCAAGTCGGTAACTTTAGTTCTAATGAACCTCATAACTATGTTTTAGTTACGAGCGGTCCCTTGAATTGTTGATTTGGGCCAAATTGTTTCTGAAAACTTCACCATTCGAACGAGCCACTTTCAAAGAAACGACAGAGGCACAAAAACAGATATAAGACTAGGCTAGCACACCAAGTTCAAGCCTGAAAACCAAGGTAGATAACAAATAGAAATGCTTCTAACAACCAAGTTCAAGTTGTAGGCTAAGCAAATTATCAAACAGTTGGTGGGCACACTAAATTTGTCTACTGAAGTCCTATTGATTTCAACAGGGGTAGTATCAGTAGCTTTGATTATGAATTTCTCTGTTCCACTAATAACCCACTTCGTCCTCCACCAAATCCCTACCATATGGTCCACTTTGATTTTGTTATTAAGGCCTCCGTACCTCTACTTCATCGTCAACAGCATCATCACACCATCTGGAAAATGTTTTCCGGATGTTTTTTTCGGAAATCATTTTCTGCCTCATAAGGCTTCGTTTTCCATTGGCCAAGAAAACAATTTGCGTTGACTTCATGTTTTCTATTTTACCAAACACCGGAAAATATTTTTCATGGAAACTGTTTTCCTAGAAAACGTTTTTCGCCCGAAACAAACGGAGCAAAAGAACAAAACATTTTCGCAATCGGTAATTGACACTTATGAGAAAGAATTAAACATTAATTACCTAAAAAAGTTAGTAGTTGGGAAATAATTCAAAGGTTAATTTGAAAAAACCTTCACTTGACAACTTGGTTTGAAGAGCATTCCCACTTCATTGGTGCAAGTACTATCGGAGAACACTAATTAGCATGGTCTAATTATTTAATGCTTTCAGATTACAGTCACGTAGTGTTCCGGGGCATTACAGTATCACAAATTATTGCGGAATCTACAACCAAGTATATGGACTCCCCGTAAATATGTGGTATTGAAGTGATTTGGAGCACCACGTGACTATCCTCTTAGACAGCTGAAGAATTACTCGTCAGCATGACAATTCTTTCTTGATGTAGCACTTATGCACGAGGTGCCACGTGGCAGCACCCCACGTCGCCTTCTAACAAACCAAACCAACAATAATAGAGAGCAACTTGCAAAGAGGATGACGGATGACCATTATGCTGAGTGGGGATTTGCTATTCTTGAAAAAGAGGACCCATTCAGCCAACATCCTTTTTCCCACTTTCCGAACTTTCACTTGTCTGGATTCTGCTTTTCACACTGGCAATTTGGTCAAAAAAGATTGAGAAAAACTTGGGTGCCGGGTTAATACCACGTGACGGTACCCAGTGCACTTCTGGACCGTCTAAAAGTATTTTGAACGGTCTGGATTTTAGAGAAGTGAGAGAGGAGAACGAGGAGAGAGAAATCTGGAACATCCAAAACACTTCTCGATGGCCGAGATGCGCGCTCAGACACCCCGTGTGCGGTACCCAGCTGGCACCCAAAATTTTGTCAAAAAGATTCGATCAAAATCCTTTGCCCATTGGGGTGAAACTCCTTTTTTTGTGTCAAAGATGTGTACCATTCCAAAGGGAAAAAGGGAAAATCAACTTTGGGACGTTGTACAATCCACTACAAGGGTCTAGGTTGCCATATCAAGTGTAAGATGAAAACCCACAACCAGGATAATGGAGGGAGTTCTAATCATGGGGAGTGACAAATTTTTCTAGTCATCAAACAGTATAATTGCAATTTCATGATTTTCATACTCAAATTACTAAGAGTGCCATCGGTTCAACCGACCAAACGAGGAGAAAACACTGATTGCAATGCCGAAGTTCTAAGTCGTGGATTTGAGTCTGATGACAGTTTGTTTATTTAAATGTCGAAGGTTGTGTATGTACCCTATTCACTATTCGAAGTTCCCTAACCAAGAGGACTAACCATCCAAGGTTTTAAAGTGCCGTATCGGAAAACTTAACGGTATACGGCCATATATCGTATACATGGCCGTTTCAATCCGTATTGGCGAATACGCAAGTAAATAACAATACTAGAGGTCCAAAAGCCTACTCCCTCCGTCCCTTTTTTTTTTATTGTCGAGTATTGATTTTGGGGTTATCCCTTAATAAGTGTTACGAAAAGTTAGTGGGTAAAATGTTTGTACAATTATTGTCTTGCCATTTTGAAAAATTAATGGGTAAAGAGTTAATGGGTAAAAGTGGATGATAATTTTAGAAAGTAGAGATAAAAGTTAATGTGAAAAATGTAACGATGATATTCTTTAATAAGTTGATTTTACAAAGTAACACACTTTAAAAAAGACGAAGAGAGTATTACGTAACGGACTTAATTAAAAGAACTCTATACCTTCTTTATCTTATGAATGGGCAAATTAGAAATTGAAACAGATGAAATGTCATTTGTTTTCAGTCTCCATCTGATTGTTGTGTCAAGATCATGACTAAAGGTTTGGAAGCCGCCTTGCCAACCCCAAAACTCTGGCTTTAATGGGATTGGATGGTCAAAGATTGGCAGATTCAACCACTTAGAAAGAAATTCACAAGATTTGAAAATTCCATGACATATGAACAAATTTCCTCCGGGAAATGATGTTTCCAAATGGGTTTTACCAAGCCTTTCGATTTGACCCTGTCTCATGTGGTCATTTTCCACAAAGTTTCCAAAAAGCAGTCAACAGATTCCATTAAACAAGAAAGTTCAAGTCTTCTCACCAAAACAAACAAGCAGGAGTAAGTAAGAATAAACCAAAAAATAAGACAGGGATTTTGACTAATTAATTAAGGCCATAAGATTAGAAGCTCGAAAAGTTACTATGTACAAATGTTTCTCGCTAAGGTGATCCAAATCTCCAATCTCCATTTCCGTTGGATCCAACCGGGCATTGGATCCGCGAGACTAATAAGGCTAAATTAAGCACTAAAATAGGCATATTTACAAGCACTTCATTCGAATCTACGGCTTTTCTTTTCTGGCTAAGTGAGGGAGTCCCATGTACAAGGGGGGTGTGACTTGTGGGAAATATTAAAGACTCTTAAGAGTAGGACTTAACCAGCCCAAAATTGCAAAAAGATCTGGATTTGAAGAGTCCACCAAAGAGGAACCTGGATGGGGATTCTTGAGGGTTTTGGTTCGCCTCTTCCGGGTTGTTCTTCACTTGGAGTATGGCTTGGCCGATTGCTTGACGAATGGAATCGATAATCTTGGAATCAACTGGATACCCTGATGCATCGCAGACGTAGAATGTGTTTACTGCTTTGCCTGATCTAGTTGTCACTTCTGCTCTGGTGACATTTAGGCTGTTCTCCCGGAATATGCGCGTGACGTCAGATAGCAGGCCAACTCTGTCACTAGTGCACAATTCTAGCTTCAACCCCTGGTTGATGGAAAAATCAAATAAACCACCAAATGAGAAATAATAACCAAAACTTCTGTTTTAATATTGCTAGTCTGCAAGAAGCAAAGCATGATATTGTTCTAAAATGAAGTCTTCGAATATTGCAGGTCAATACCAACTTGAGAATCCACCTCTAAGATAATCAAAGAACCTCATCTGTTAGGGGGACAGAACAGATACATTTAACAAAACACAATCAGACAAAAGGATGGAGCATACTGCCAAGCATAACTCATACAAAACATTGAGAAAAAAAAAAGCAGTTGACATGAAATTGGAGAATCAGGTACTAGAATATTGATAACCCTAGATGAAATAGGATAGACACCCATGTGACAGAAAGAAAACTGGATAGCAATCAGAAAGAGAATCCAGGCACTTTGATTCTTTTTGATCACCTAAAGGACCACCTCATTTCCCATACTTCTTTTTCTAAAACAAATGCAACTCGGAGAACATTATCAACTAAATCGAAGTATTATTTTGTGTGGCCCTAGTCAAGCATGATTAGTGGCGATTACTACGTTAAAAAATATGAATCAGGGTATTGGAAAAGGATAAATTCTGGGTAAAACTCAACTCTAGGATTCTATATGGAAGGATCCATGATTTCATTACCTCAGATACTCTTCTTTCAATGGCTGCTTCTAGACAATGAATCAATCTTTGTCTTTCCGCATCTGATTTCACAGGAGAGCCATCAACATGCCTGATACAATATTCCTACAAAGGCCACACAAAAATCCATTTCACTTCAACCTATGTAATTAGACCAAAAACAAAAACCTATTTCTTTCATGAGTTCCCATGCACACTAACGAATGTATGAAACAGGAAAATCGTATACCTGATAAGCTTCCGGCCCCTCAGCATCGACATTCCCATGGAAAACAACATACTGCATATCTGTTAAAGTGCAAACTGCATCAAAAAGAAGCTTTGGCCTGTCCTTAGACCGGATAGTAACTACTGAATAATCCTTATCATGCCAATTCACAACATTAACATCTGGCTTTTGTGTTTCCCCCGAGGCATCGTCACTCGATCTCTCATAGTCTCTGTCAGCAAACATCATCTGGTGTAGCCTCCTTTCAGTGTGAGTGACTCCATGAGACACCACAGTCTTAGCTTCCCTCGATTTGTTGCTCCCCTTGAGCACATTGCACAAGAGTTTCTTGATCATTGTTAGTCTCTCTGGATCAGTGATTGCTCCCCCAGTTTCCTCATCGGTCACTTGCATCACGGCTGCAGCGCGAGTGTTGTGGGTCCACACCTCACCGTTTACCACGTTGCATTTGAGGTGGGTGAGAACAGCTGAAACTTCAGATAGGAGTCCTGGTCTGTCACTTCCTATTAGTTCAATGGAGGTGTGGTCCATTGACTGTTTTACCCCAACAGATCTTCTCACAGAAGATGTGAAGCACGCATCTGGCCCTAGTGACTGGAACATGAACCATAGGAATTAGTAACCTGATTGGTTGATGTTTCCGAAAACTAATTTTAGACAGAAATCTTTTCAAGAAGTTTGGTCAGCAGTTTGCGAAAACTTGTTTTGTCTCGTATTTTGTTTTCTTGAAATTCCTAGAGCCGCCTTTAGATCATTGTAAACCACGATTCTAGTTAAAAATCGAATATGATTTGAAATTGGAAAATTTTGAATAGAGGAGAGGGCAAACAAAACCAAGCTCAACGCACCTTTCTGATATAATCCAGAACCTCTTCGTCTGTAATCTTGTTCCCATGTTGGTCAGTGACATTAAAAACTGAAATAAAATAAAATAAAATAAAATAAAATAATTACTCAAAGAATTTACTCCAACGGAAAAAACAAAAAGAAAAGGAAAAAAAAAAAAAAAGAACTACAGAGGACAACTGGGAAAAAGGTTACCATCCATGAACCAGCCTCCATCAGAAGAAATATAAGCTTTTGTAATGATAAGGTTAAGATCGGTAAGGACTTGTACAACTTCCAAAAGTATTCCAAGCTCATTAGCACTGTCCACCTTCACCGCAGAATTGAAGATGATCCAAGAAGCTCAGAAAATAAGAAACAAAAACATGGAGATAATTCAAAGCTCTGAACAAAAAAGGATAAAATGACCTACATACCTGTATAACAGTTGCATTCTTGCAGTACTCATTATCAATCACAACTCTGACAAGATAAGAGGAATACATTTATTAGCAAGTGACATTCATAATCCTTCATAAGAAGATGGAGAAAGAAAATAGGTTACCTAGGTGGGTTCATTCTTCTAATGAACTTCTCATATTCATCATTTATGCCTTGTGAAAAGCTCATAGTGGCCTCTGAGAAAACCCAAGAAAGTATCTAAGATAAAGTTGGAACAAAAACAACCACCAACCAAAAAAATATGCAGAACCAACGTTACCAAATCGAAACATAAGATTCTAAGACAAGGAGTGTGAAGGAAGTGATTAAGAATCCAATTATGAGTATATAAGCAATAAGGTATGATGTCAAAAGGGCCAAAAAGAAACTAAGGATGTTAACAAATAAACTGGCAAATCATGAAAAGTAAAGGATGATTTGGAATAAACCAGATGGGCAAGAAGGCTAATTAAGAAGCTTAAATATACCACAATGCAAGGTGTGCTCCTCTCTGTGTATATGTGGAGTGGGGCTGGTGGGGTTATGGGTCCATGTCTAGGGTCCAGACAGGGACGAATCCACGATTTCAATTTCGAACTCTTTGATCATTTTCAGAATGCTAACCCTTGTAATTTTCAATTATTTGTTTAACAAAGGTCCCTTAAAATTTTTGGAATGTGGAAAATTTGGTTAAATTATTTATTTGTAAGGCCCTTTGACATTGAATGGGTTCATGAATGTGTAGGTGTCGGCGTTACAAACAACCTTTGTATTTAAATTTTTCTCGACCCTTAGCCTTAGGCCACCTCTCGGATCCATCACGGGGTCCAGAGTCTCCAGACCATCAAGCTATTGGAGAGAGGGAGAGAGAGAGAGAGAGAGAGAGAGAGAAGGGGGAACCGAAACCAGAACAAAAGCAGAGATTAGGGAGAATACATCCAATAAACATACTGTTAGAGACCACAAACTGGCGAAATCCAACCAAATTAAGACCAAATCCCGAAAATACTAAACCACGACAACTGTTTTCCCACAGAATAAACCACGATTTAAGGACAGTAATCCCAACTCAACCAACATCACTCCAAAACCCACCGGCCAATTACCAAACACGACGAATAACAACAAATTCAGCCGCTCAAAACACCAATACCCAGAAGCCAAAAATCAAAAACCCACTAGCCAATTAGCGAAATACAGAACAGAAACCAAATTCAACGAACACCCAGAACCCAAAAACAAGTGGAAACAAAAACCCATAACAGAAAACGAGATAGTATTACAAGAATGGGGAGGACGTACCCATCATAGGTCTTGTGGATTCGTGAAGGATTCGTGAATCTCTCACCCCGAAAAGCAGAGCCTTATAACAGCGGAACAAAAAAGAACCCAAAAAAAGTAGAGATCTCAGATTCTTCAGTCCCCTTGATCTCTCTCTGCCAAAATTCACAATAGAAAGTGTAAATGAATTTTATGGAAGTATATACTTCCTTGTATGAAAAACTCTCTCTCTCTCTCTCTCTCTCTCTCTCCCTCCCTCTCTCTATATGTATTGTACGCGGCTGGGTCTTGTATATATGCGAGAGAGAGAGTGAATGAAATTTCTCTCTCCCTTCTTTCTGCTTTCTAATTTCGGTTACTCTTCGAAATGCAGACCTGGGTACTTAAAAAGAAAAGTCCCCAGAAGCAAGAGAGGGAGGGGGTGCGAGGTGCGGGTAGGGGGTGGTTACGAACCACCAGGCGCAGTATAGCAGCTGCCCTAGTAGTTGGGGGGCGGGAATGCGTTGGGTGTGCTAAAGTGCGCTGACAGTGAAATCATTTTACCTGGGTTAATGATGAACCACGTGTTGGTAAAGCCAGGGTAATTATTTCCAGAGTTTTTGGAGAGAGAGAGAGACAGAGATTACACGGTTCTTACAGTCAATGTGTCGCTGTAACGGTTGTCATTAAATTGACAATTGTACTGTAAAAAAAAAAAAAACACATTGATTACTTATAAAAATCAAATCAATTTATTAGCTGTAAAGACTAGAGTGATGTAAATTCCACAGTACCGTAGCTTTTCGTGAGTATTTGTCTGTTCCAAAAAAAAAAGGAAGCTTAAGCTTAACCGAGCCGAGCGGACAATAAAAAACCGCACTCTTCGGTAGTACATTTTTTTTTGTACTTTTAGTACATTTTTTATTGTATTTTTATTTGTTTTTATATATTTTAATATCTTTTTAAAACTTTAACGAAAATTTTTTGGTCTGGTTTCCCCAAATCCAGTGGGTTGCGGTGGTGGGCAATAAACCCAGTATTTGAGGAAGGTTAATTGAGCGGACAATAAAAAACCGCAGTCTTTAGCAGTATTTTTTTTTAATAATTTTTTTATAGATTCATAAACTTTTCGAACTTATTTTTAATATATTTTAATACGTTTTTTAAGCTTTGACGAAAGTCCTGTGGGTTGATTTTAGTACTCCCTCTGTCCAGATTTGTTGGTCCATTTTTGAGATTCCAACTTTTTTTCTATTACCTTTTAAGTTTGTTAATTTCCTATTTTATCCTCAATTCCTCCATTTAATACTCCCTCCATTCTAATTTGACTACGAAATTACGTATAATTTTCAAACTTAAAAATAATGTAGTTACAATTTTTTTTTATCAATATAGATCTTGTTTGATAGATCTCATTGCAAACTTTAATACGGTGCAAAAAAATTCAAAAATGTAAACACATTATTTTTCCTAAAAAAAATTAGTTTTTGAGTTGTTATTTTGAGTTTTGGGAAAAGGGGCAAAAAAGTAAATTTTTCATACTTTATCCGTTAACTTTTGAAAATAGACAAATATTTTAGGACTTGAAAAAGTAAGTTTGTGGATAAACAAATCCGGAAGGAGTATTTTTTATTTGAGAATTCCTTTTTTTTTTCCTTGCACAAATTGGTGGAGTATATTATTCCATAATTTTCACACTAATGACACTTCGACCAGAAGATGTGATGATGTAATTCTAAACGCTATATGATGGTGCAATTCTGAGCACTTTTTAGGAAATTTCAAATGGTCATTTTAAGTCTTCCATGTCGTAAAATAAGTTGTTTTAAATAATTCTAATGTTTCTCTTTCTATAATCGAGAGAAAATGACACTTTTACTTAGAGCTGCAAAAAAACTGAGCTGCTCACGAGTAGTTAGTGACTCGGCTCGGCTCATTTATTGATCAAGTAGAGCTTGAGCTTGAGTTTTAGACTCATTTAGTAAATGAGCTAGCTCGGTAAATCCCCGCTCCTTTATATAGGCTCGACTTGTTCGTACATGAGCCGAACTCAAGTTCTACAAAGCTCAGCTCGTTAACCACTCAAACTGTTACAACATATGTAACATGAGTGCACCCCAATCTAACAACCCGCGCTATATAACCCGTTAACCCTTAGCCTAACCATGTGTCAAAAAGTTAACATCAAATTATACGGCCTGTACTCACGATTTGTTATATACTAACTCCTTATTCAATTTGCCCTCGATCGATGTGGAATATTAAACCTAAGTTTGTTTTTCTCATAGAAAAAAGATTATGTTGTATTGAAAAGTCTCATAGAAAAAGATTATGTTGTATTGAGTTACGTATATATTTTAGTCCAAATTTGAAAGGAGCTAACTATCATTAATTGGAATTCTTTTGTCACAATCGTGTGTAAAATGAAAGTGAAAAAAGTGCAATTGCATTAATGGTACACAAATTGAGACATCATGCTTATTAAGTGACTAGATACCTATCACGCCACCCTTTGTCTTTCTGGGATTCGAAAGACAAAGTAAAGAACAAATAAAATGGTACTTCCCCCGTCCCAAATTGCTTGTTTTTTTTTTTGGAGAATTTAACTTTTTAAGGAGACAAAATTATTTTCTTATAATTCTAATATTATTCTTCAAAACGACGAAGTTTATTGAGTGGTTTTAAATTATTTATATCTTTCAATATGGATCTCAAAAAATATGCAATATGGATCCTGTTTGATTAAAAACAAGATATAAATGATTTAGAAATGACACAAATTTCAATAACTGTGAAATAATTTGAGAGAAGAAGAGTACTTTTAAGGGTAAAACTAGAAGTTTAACATATTTTGATAGTTATTTTTAGAAACAGTATCAACATTTTGGGACATCCCAAAAGAGAAAGAGGGACCTGCAATTTGGGACGGAGAGAATAAATACTTTACAAATATAGGTCACATACTAATAAACCGTAACTTAAACCAACCAATCAAAGGAAGCGGATCCGTTGTCCCGAACTTTCCTGTCCCAACTCCCTGTCCCGTCCATCCGAACCATCCGTCCGAGCAATCAACGGCTCGGATTCCATCTCACCCCAAACAAATCTGAGCTATAAACATTCATCTGCGAATCTGAGCTGTCGAGTACTCAGATGGACGGCTCGGATGAACGGGACACGAAGTCGGGATAGGGTTTCCGGACAGCAGATCTGCAACCTTAATCAAATGCCTAGAAAGCTATAAAGGAGGGTAGCCTTCTCACCAAATAAAGTTTAGTAAGAGCATTCACACCGCATGGCAATTTACTTATCTTAAATCTCTCTCCAACTTGTAGTTTTGTGGGCACATAACGGATTCACAACAATGATCAAAACAGTTCATATTATAGATGTCATTGAAAACTTCAACCACACAAAAAAATCATGTTGATTGGATACCGATTGACACTTGATCAATACACATATCTATTGAAAAAAACATATTGTTCACATTGAACTCGAACCCATTTGTGAGTGTTTTCCCACTATAAATGCGTGCCGATTAAGCGTCGATCGGTATCGGATCAATAGGATTATTTGAGTGGTTGATGTTCTCAACGAGCTCTATAATATAAACGATTTCGATCATAAGAGGCGAACTAGAGAAGCAAACCGGAGAGGAGCTGGTTCCTTTTCCAAATACCAATGAATGGAGTGACCAGTCACATCTACTAATAACTCTACTTTTGTTTTTGCGGCCCTAAATAAGGTGCAAAAATGGGAATAGTTTTCGATTCATGAACACAATTCAAAATTTCAGTCCAATGGATGCTTTGTCGAAAAAGGTCTACTTTGATTCATGCACTGTTTTGTTGTAACATTCATTTTGTTTCAATGTCAATTTTAAGTTTGCATTTTCGGTAAAGAATGAGATATCTGCCAAACATAATAAATAGAGTGGGGTTATGTTGCCATATCAGCTTTGAATCTAGTCCGAATCTTTACCTATTAGTAGTGAAATTTGACCTAATTGGTTCATGCTCTATTCACTGTATCAATTCCATGGCTACTCTACCCTTAGGATTGCAAAAAGCTCATCTCAAGTGTCAAAGAAGGCAGAGATTAGTGTCTAACAAACACACAAGGCTCTAGTTTATCTAAGTAGAAGTACAATCTTTTAAGTCATCTTCCCCCTGGTGAAAGTTTGCGCGAAATAGTTGTGGAAACACCGGAAGGGGACTTTGGTTTGTGATATGGCCACACGATCTAAGGTTGACGTATTGGTTCCGAATTACCAAAAACATAGAGATCTGTTTGGAGCTTGAGGAAAGAATGATTAGGAAAAATTTTCATTTTTTCTGTTTTGTTTCTTATTTTAGAATAATGCAAGGAAAGATATGGGAAAATATAGATTTGAGACCTTTCTTTTAGAGATTACATTCTTTTCACCAGCCGTGGAAAAGGTGAATTTTTCACCACTGCCATTGTGGGTCCTACCGTGCATTTATATATTTTTATAAGCTGAATCATTCATATTAAGGGCCCATATAGTAGTATATCTACCCAAAAAAATCATCTTGATCTAATATCGGTGGACATATTAAAAATTTTGAATTTTGTGTATTATATAGGCATTTTAATTCTATCAAAAACTTTTAAAGTTAAACTGTATAAGACCATCCATTTTATAAACCAAAATTCAAATTTTGATATACCTATCGATCTCTGGTCAAGTTGATTTTTTGTAAGGACGTATTACTCTAGGCTCTACAAGAAAAACGGTTCACATCAACAATAAATGAACAGGGAGTCCCATAATAATGGTGGCGGAAAATCTATAGTTCGCAATGCTGGCCTAACGAATTTAATCTCTTTCTTTTACCATAATGATCCTTTTTTTTTTTCGTTTCTTGTGTCAAGTTACCTCCTAAATTTCTTTTTTGTTTTCATCAACGGTCAAATGCAAAAGTCGCTTCTCCGGATCTTCTCTTCCCTTTCACTCGTTTTTGTAAAACAAGAAAAGGACGGAGAAATCCTATGCCAAATTAAGAATTATATGCCCATGAAGAATATGAATTTTTATTTTAAAAAAAAAAAAAGGTTACCGTAATTGAGAAATTTATGAGATGCTGCAAGTGTAATATTCATAAATTCCAGCTTTACGATAATTTCTCAGTATTTGACTGGGGCAAAAAAAATTATCACCAAATTAAGAAAGCCCATTAAGAATATGAACTTTTATTAAAAAAGTTACCGTAATTGAGAAATTTCTGAGATACTCCAAGTGTAATATTCATAAATCCAGTTTTTACCATAAGTTCTCAGTAATTGACTAGGGCAAAAAAATTATCACCAAATTAAGAAAGCCCATGAAGAATATGAACTTTTATTAAAAAAAAAATTACCGTAATTAAGAAATTTCTGAGATACTGCAAGTGTAATAATCAGAAATTCCAGTTTTTACCATTATTTATCAGTATTTGACTGGGGCAAAAAAATTATCACCACTACTACATACATACCCATTAAGAACTTGTAAAAACGTTTTCGGGTAAGTAAATGAAAAAATAATTGGGTATATAAGTTCTGAAATCAATACGTACGTGAAAATTCTACGGTTCTATCATCTTCAAAAACTAATTCTGCCAAATTCCAGTTGGCGTTGGCTGGGTTACTGGGTAGTCTTGTTCCGGGACTTAGGGGGTTTCTTCCTTAATGTCTCATTAGATTGAGGTATGCATAAGTTTGCTCGGAAAACTTTATATATCTGATTGAAAATATAAAACGGAAAAAAAATCAGCCGCCAAAATCTCCCCATATATTGACACAGTATTATTAAATCAACAAATATCCCTCGAAATAAAAACTGAACATTATTAGTATTATGATTTTGGGTTTTAGTGCCCCCACATGGGTTAGAGGCAGGGCATACTTGCCCTAAGTCAAGATTGGGTGCGCTCTCACACACGCGTGTCTTACGGTGTCGTGCCGCTCTCAATTCTCTTGCATGTTCCTAGCACATGGTCCCCTGAAAGC
The DNA here is from genome assembly GCA_020921065.1 of Vaccinium darrowii. NCBI lineage: Eukaryota > Viridiplantae > Streptophyta > Magnoliopsida > Ericales > Ericaceae > Vaccinium > Vaccinium darrowii. Next base: position 11,247,467 of record CM037160.1, read on the forward strand.
CTCCTCCTCCTCTCTGTCTTCCCAATTTTAGGGCATCTTGTTAGTTGGAGAAGAATTTGGGTACCACGGTATTCGGCGTGCATCTCGACCGTCCACAAATATTTTGGACAGTCCCGATTTTTAATAAACTCATCCAAGAAAGAGAGTTTATTTAAGATCTGCACCATTAATTAGCGAAATAGACAGCCATGATAGAGCGTTACGGGTACCACGTCAGATACAACGGGTACCCTACAGGCACCCAAATTCTCCTTGCTTGTTAGGACACCCCACCGCACCGTCACCAACGAAACTTCCAGTGACCCATACCTCACTTTTTTGGCTCTTAGCCTCTTTCCTTCATTTGTTGTACAGTATAGCCTTGTGGTTGCATGAGATGAGATTCAAGAGGCAAATTTGTTGATTTTAGTTTTGTCAAAAATGCTTTTGGGTTGTGGTTAAAAACTCCTGTCAATCCTTCTTTAGATAGATGTGACTTTCAGCTCAACTGATAGTAACCTTCGATTTTCAAAGAGATTTACGGTTCAAGAAAAACAAAATCAGACTATAGATTTTAAGCCACTTGTACAAACGGGAAAAAACGTCGACATTTATATTTGAGAAAACTGAATTCAAAATGTTTTTGGAATCTTGACTGAAAAATTTCAGCCTCACAATTTGCTTCTAACTTTTGTTGATTCTCAACCTCTGTAGGATTACAGAATCTATAATTTATGGTAGAACATTAATAAATAATTCAAGATTTTTCTTCAATTATGGATGATATCAACGGAGTATCAAATTTATGAGTTTTGTGATGAAGATCTATGTGGACAGATCTTTATTGGTTCACAAAACAGGGTATCAAATGGAATAAAAACATTTTGGGAGAGTTGTCGGTGCTCTATCATTTTCATGACATAAAAGCATATTTTGCTCGTGAAGAATGAGGTAAAATTAATAATACTACTTATCTTATCTGCATCTTTTTTGCCCAATAAAATCCATGATTTTAATAGAAAATCATTACTTTTTTTAATAGAAAATAAGTAGGGATGGTGCAAACCCTACTCTGCTTTTGATTATATTTAGCTTAACACAAACTAAAATATGAGTTCGCTTACTACGAGCCCAAAAGCGATCGTTCAAATGGTTCGATATTACGAATCGTTAGACTCTGGGATTGGAAAGATGGCAATTATCTTGTGAACACTTTAGGGTGGTCAAAATTGCTTTGGTTACATTAACCTCCTTGGTGCCAAATATTACTTTGGGGGAGATATATTTGACCTAATGATTTTTGCTGTCACCAACCGTCGTCGTCGTAACAAGTTACATACATTTCCCTATACAAAAGATATGAACACAAAATTGTGGTGATCTGCTAGGAGAGTACCTTTGTGTACACAAATATGAATATCTAAAAGGTCCATTATTGGAACTTGGAAGATTGTGGTTGGTCTGCTAGGAGAGTACCTTTGTGTTCAAGTCGTGTTACAGCTTCCCCTTCTATGTGTTAAGAAATATTGTCCCACATTATTGAGGAGTGGAATGGGTGATCACTTAATATATGTTGGGACTTCTCCACTCATTGTCAATTGGCTTTGAGATGGATATAAAGTTTTCACATTGTATCAAAGCGGGGCATATTCCACTCCACATTTAAAAAAAAATCGCAATCCCACACCCATGATGACAGACCAGTAAAAAGGTTGCGCAATGATAAGACCCAAAAAGTGGTCACACGTGACAGACCTCAAATGCGACTGCACCTGAGGGGCGATGTTAAGAAATATTGTCCCACATTACCTAGGAGTAAAATATGTGATCACTTAATATATGGTGCGACCTCTCCACTCATTGCCAATTGGCTTTGAGATGGATATAAAGTTTCCACACCATGTGGATGGTCACGAAAGAAACGCTCTTATCTCCTCGACTACGTCGACAAGAATGTTATCAATATGATTATATAACCAAAATGTTTAGAACTCAAAACCACATTTTATAACACTTTTCACATATTTCTTCAAAAAAAAAAAAAAATCATTGGTTCCGTCACACTTTTTTGCACCTGTTTTGAAACCAACACAACTAGTGAGGTAGAGCATGCCTACAAATGCAAGACAATATCGTAAGGAACTCGGCGCCAGGACAAGGGGCGCATGCCTCCTTATAAAGGGGACGCAATAACCATTTTCGAATGGTTCTTTACCAAAAAGTACAGAAAGTCTCACAAAATCATAAAATCAGGTCCGGAGCTAACGTTTAATTGGGGTTCCGCTACTGAACAACAACGAGATTGGTCTTAGAGAAATTGAACGAGGCACGTATAAAAAGACTGCATTTTCCGTATTTCAATAACCAAGTCAGAACTAGACATGACTTATGCCTTCCCCATTTCCCATCAATGCCTCCTCTCTCCTACCCCATCCATGAACTCTCTCCATTGGATAAAGGTGTGAAATTGGTGTCTTCCACCACAGAAAATGTTGGGAGTGTGCTAAATCGATGTAAAAAGCACTTCTTCCCACCTTGCCATTCTTTGCAAAGACATTCCCAGCAGTGGCATCAAACAAGGGGGGAAAGGGTTCATCCCAAATATGTAAACCATCAAATCCCTACAATTGCTTGACTTATCCAAATAAAGACACAATTGCAAAAGTCTTGGAATTTGTCTCTGCACCATAGACCTATTGTGTTGCTTCCCACTTCCATCACCAACTTATGATGATTCAATTTGAGAGAGTGATATCCTTATCAGCTTCTTCTTGTGGAAATGAATCATGACCACCTGAATCACCTTTGGCAATCAAAGGTACAATTGTACAAATCATGTATCATGGCTTACGTCTCACTGCCAGAAGGCCCAAAACCTGTCTTTACTTCAATTATAGATGGATTATGCTAGCAAGTATAAATCTAACTCGGGTCGCGGAATGCTGGGATTCCGATCTGCCTGAGGTTCTTTTCGTATGCGCATAGGCACAATTCGTTAGATGGTGCACACAGAGTTCACCACATCATATGGACCCAATATATCTTGAATGACTCATATCCACTTAAAAGGCTAAGTCTTGTATGTGGTGAGTCATCCAATTGTATATTAAGGTCCAAATCTTTTCTGTTTATCCGACGATAGATAGAAAGGGAAAGGACTCACTCTAGTACTTACTAAAGGAAGGAAGAAAGGACTGCTTAGCGCTAGCTAATCGTTGAATCTGAAAGCACTCGTAGTTAACTACTACATAGCCCTAGAGAGAACCAGAATAGAGGAAATGCTAAAAGAAAAGTCTAGTTGAAATGCTTTAGAGAGGCCCCTTGAGGGCTAAATGAAATAGACTTCGTACCTTGCTTCAGCTCTTCCCTAACATCCGTGACTCAATCTTTCATACATGTTCCCAACAATCTCCCCCTCATGTGAAGCATGCATTGGCCCTAGCTCCCTTTCAATTTGATCCACTTGACTCCTCATTAATTTTTTATCTTTCTCTCCAACACCATGTCTAACTTCTGGCTTATTTACCACACCCACTTCATTTAGAGCCACCATACTCCACGAGAGCCACCTTGCTCCGATAACCAGCCGCACACACCATGAATTTTCTTACTCCATCGAAAGTTACAATGAATTTTCCTGCTCCTCCGAGAGTCTTCGTGTAAGTCCACGACCACCGATGCTTCTATGGAAGTCCGCCCATAGATCGTTAGTCATCAGCTCTGATACCAATTGCTATTCAGTTTGAAGCTAAGGTGGAGATTTGTTTATTGTGGCTTCAAAAATGGGTGTTCGCAACATATCTAGTCCGAACAAGCTCATGGGGACTCCTAGCATTGATGGTCCTGTGTTGGTCCGGACGAGCAAATCCTTGGTCTGGCCAGCGCATGAGAATCTCTTCTATAACTCTCAACATCTCTGGTCCAGACGAGGGAACCTTGCAAATTGGTCCGGACCAGTGAGCACGTACAACAACATTATTTTAATGCGTTTTTATCAGTTTTAGGATTTTTTAAAGCTTGTTCGGAGAGAAAAACCCAGAGTACTGAGAGATACATTGGTAGAAGATTGGAGATTGTAATTCTTAAAAGTGGATTGGAGATTTACGTGGTTTATTACACAACCTGTACAATGAACCACATACATCTCGTGTTCTTGTGTGGTTAGTTTTCTTGCTTTCCTAGCTTTCTTCATCTTTATTGTCTTGTTTCTAAATTGACTGTGCTTTCTAGAATCATTGTGTCTTCCGCTATATCACACAACACGGAATATCCTCTCCTTTTTATAACTATATGTCCAGGTTAACTAACGTGCACCACAACTAATCTTGAGGGACCAAAATCCAACCATTCACTAGCGAGAGCCCTATGTAACGCACAAATCTCCTCTTGCCTCGCTTTGACTTGCGAATTCTAAAAATTTAATTTGAAGTTAAGTAATGTAATAGGTGTGACACCATGACCAAAAATATGTTAGTCCAATATTAAGTTAATTATTGTATGTAGAGTGTGCAGTGAAACTCACACTGCACATATTAAAATGAAATACTTCAAAATCAAATCTTTTGGGGACACTTCCTACAAAATTTTACTTTGGCTTTAAATGAAGTCCCGCTAGTGGATGCGTTAACTATATCTATTATGCATTACACGTATCTTTTTACTGTGAGAAAAGTTTTCTTCGTTTTATGATGGGCTAACTATGAACATCTTTTTTATCTTATGCTTCTTTTGGTATAAAGCAATAAAGGCTAGCTACAAAGTGAAGAACTCTATTTGCTGTGTTGTGAACTTTAACCTACGCTATGCTAGTGGTGTATACTTTATTCAAACTTACTTTAGACGTACCAAGTACTACCATAAGAAAGTGTGATATGATATCCAAACAACCAAAATTGCTATTATGTGCACAAACCATTTGTGCATTGTGCACAGATGAGTCCGTGGAGCCAACTATAGAGTCTCACACTGTGTGAAAATTAAAAAAATTATTTAAAAAATTAATGAACGATTTTGATCGTTTGTGTGGAATCTCGAAGTTTGCCCTACAGATTTATATGTGCATAAATGGTATGGGGGCACAATATTAAACACCCATTTTAAAATTAATGAACGATTTTGATCGTTTGTGTGGAGTCTCGAAGAGCACATAGATTGGAGGTCCAACATGGCTGACAATTTGATCCGTTTGTATTTGTTTACAGGGGCAACTCCACATTGGGGGCCCCACGGGAAAAAATAATACTATTATTATATTGAATTTTTTTTTTGAAAAATTCATAAATGAACCCGTTAAATTTGGTGGTGACACTACTGGACAACTCCTAAAAGTTCATAAAAGTTACTTATTTGTGTGATTTGTTTGAATCCTAGTCATTCGTTTTGTTCTTTTGACAATGAGATGTTGATCTGTCCTGCTAGGTTGAGCTTTAAATGTGATTTTTTTTTAATAAGATTTTTAGTTGCCATTATTGTGATTTTTTCTTTAATTTATGATTGGTAAAAGTCTTTGACGTTTATGAATGACCCCACACTTCCGAACTTCTGGAGTCGCCACTGTTTGTTTATGAATCTCAATTGAAAGTATTAAAGTAACAAGATGTGGAGCTCCAAAGATACTCTTGTAATTAGATCTCTAATTTTGAATGGCCTAGTTCGTTGATCCTATGTACCTACCTACCTATAGGCACTAGTTTCATAGACTAGGGATCACTTACTCCCATATTATATGTCATCAGACTCACTTGAGGTTACATGTGGAACGAGAGGGACTGTATGTATTTAAGAAATGAATCACATAGAAAAAATGAATCGCAAGTAAATGAATCACAGAGAAAAAATGGTCAACAATAACGGCTTTTTGAAGCTCCAACCCACATGTGACTCAGGGATCCTATAGTGTACCTTGTACTTTGCACATCCAAGTGATTTACCTCGACAATCAATGAATTAAATATACTATGTCAACTTTAATTGGTACGAGCATTTCTGCAAATCCAAACCATCGCTTGAGAGATGAATAGTTCAGATGTGCACTACAGTATTCACTATAAGGTCTCACTACGGGGTTTCTCGTAATATGAGCTCTTTCATTGACCACTTGTGGTAAGCAAAAGTAAAGAGATGGGATGGGATCCCCTCCAATAATGTACTAGACCATTCAAATTGTCCATTGATGGGCCCTCCTCGACTCACTTTAATGATCCAAAACGTTCATATTCTAGAACTCGTCTAGATTATCCAGATTGTCTATTAGTGAAAATATATGCCATCTTCGACTGGTAAGATGCAAAGCCAAAACAAAAATCAACAAGTAACACATACCAATTAAAAAAAATTATTTGAAAAGAAAATAGCAAAAGTAACTCCATATGGTCCTACTTTTTTAATTGAAGACTCATCGCGATAGAAACACATATATATATGTACACATTGTAACCTATTTAGGTTTGAGATCATGCGACGTATGCAAATTTCTTGCTGTTTTGTGCAATTTTGTTCATAATTGGCTGTCTAAATCAATTTACGCGCACCTCTACTAATTCCTCAGCCTTGTCCTAATGTTAACTACCATCCAAACTTCCAGTTCCCCGACGTGTGAAATGTGTAGTTTTCTTCAAATTCAACCTTGCAATCTCTCTCTTGAGACAATCCTTTAATTGTTGTCTCGTGCTAGTTGGCCAAAATCTTTGAGATTTTTTGGTGCAATTTTTTAGTATCGAATGATAGAAAACATAAATATAAATCATCAAACTTTTTCTTGGCATATTCGTACTTACGGTGCCTTCTCAACTACTCCAAAATAATTGCAATTAATATAGTGGTTTCATTACTATGGAAATCTAGTTCTTTATTTTCAACCTTTGATATGAAACAAACTCATGCAGAAAAGTAAGGTTAAAACATCGATGATCTTCTTATAACAAATCTTTTTTTTTTTTTGAATGAATGGATATTCGGAGCTAAATTGAACTATCAATTCTTTTCGTCCATTACTCTCGAATCTCGATGCAAATATGATTTGGCACTTAAATATGCTTTGACTATAATGTTTTTTTTTTTTTGGCATAAATAAATTTACCGGTTTAGATTTTTAATTTAACGGCTCAAATCTATTGAAATGAAATCACGGTGAATTTTGTTTATATTTTCACATGAAATTCTTTTTCTTTATCTCTCATGAAATCACTAGTTAAAAACCACAATTATGTAAAACAAAAATGCTTTAGGGTGAACTTTCTTTTATTACTACGTCCGTCCCATTTTAAGTGTCCACTACTGAAATACATGCATTTTTAAATCCCAAAAAATTATATTTCTCTATATAATATTTTACGTAAGTTTTTTTTTTTTGTGTTTTACACCAAATAAATTTTTTTTTTTATAAAAGTTCTATGGAGATACAGTTTTTTACGTCCACAAAAATATACTCCCTCCGTCGCATATTTCTTGTCCAGTTTCACTATTCACAACACCTCAAAAAATTGTTTATATTTTCAAATGTATAATATTATATATATTCACTATGGATCTTGTTTGATAGCTCTCGATGAGTTCTATTAAACAAAGTTTTCAAAATTATAAAAAATATTATAAATTGAAAGATATAAGCATTTGAAAAATAGCACACATGCCCGTAAATGGACAACAAATTTGAAACGGTGGGAGTGCATTTTTCAAGAGGGACATTTAAAAAAGGAGGCGGGTGTATTTTTTTAAAATTTTTTTTAACGAAATCAGTAAGAAAATGACCCATTGGTCAGTGACTCAATGGTCAAAGGTACTGATACATCGACGTGGCGAGTGAATACTAAAATTAAGAGAAACTGATTTGGCCGGTTTTGGAAATCCAACCGACGCACGTGACGCCCGGTTGGACCCGATCGTGAGCCCACCGAGCCTTTATCATTTTCACGTTATGGCCCTATGGCATGGCACTTAAGGAACACGTGACCCCCAATATAATACTCCCTCCGTTCCATATTAATGTTCCACTACGAAAAGTCGTGCCATTTTTCAAATCAAAAAATGAACTACTTCCGTAAATCATTTTTTGAATTTTTTCGCACTGAATTAAAGTACTTGACGAGTACTTTAATTCGGTGCGAAAAAATTCGAAAAATGATACATGAAAGTATTTCATTTTTTGATTTGAAAAAAGGTAAGAGAGAGAAAGTGGAGACATTATTTAGGAACGGAGGGAGTACTATTACCACTCCTCTCTCTATCACTATACAGTATACACTATACACTATACAGTGTTCCTTGCAAAATGACGTGTAATTTTCAAAACAAAAAATAAATATTTCACGCATAATTTTTTTCGTTTCATACCACCAAAATTTAAAAAATTATCCACAAAAGTAATTTATTTTTTGGTTCAAAAATTATACGTTTGTTCATGGCAACACTTATTTGGAACGGAGAGAGCAATAAATACATTTATGTAGGACTATAGGATTAGTATTTATGGGTTATTTTTGACGTTTTTTTGAAAGCTGAAACGGCTCTTGGGAGATACCAACGGACATTGGGGTATAGCCGCCACCTCAGCCTCCACGTCGAAACTAAATGGCTGACATGTGATCGGATCTAAGAAATTCCACGGATAGATCTCGGGATCTTGCAGTGCGGCATCCAAGCCATTGATCTCGGTGATCAACGGCTCATATTTCATCTCGACAATGGGCGACTCGGATCATGCAAGTGTCGAGATGAAATCTGAACCATTGATTACGCGATCAACAGCTCAGATGCTGCACTACAACCATTGATTACAGAATTACCAATTCCCGGATATAAGGCCGGCTCTGAGTTTTACGGGTTACATTGAACTTTTTGAATGAGGCTCTAAAATCTCAATAGACATTGCATACTTAAAAATAGTTACAAAAAAAAAAAAAAGACATTCATAAGAGCATCCTTATTTGAGACACCAAAATTTTCACCAAATTTAACTTCAAAAACACCTTTTATAAATTAGCAAGTCACTTTATCAAAAACTCACAAAATCAGACTTTCTATTTTAACTTTACTATATTAAACTATTCCCCTCAAATCTATAATAAAAATAAATAAAAATTCTTCCTCAGCCATAACATTTCGGTACAAACAAATGGAGTGGTGGCCCACGTGTCATCACCCCCACCCACCCCTTCAACCATTAACATTTCTTCCCCCACACACGCGTCGCCACATGCCCCCCCTCCCCCACTCTTCTTGTTTCTGACAGCAACCAACCGGAAATAATAAAAAAACTAATTGGTGCGTGAACAGTACCGCACCAAATTTGGTGCGGTACTGTAGCAAAAATGATTTAAGGAGTGAAAATAGAGAGGCTAATATTAGGTGTTTTGGGGGGTTTGACTCCCTATTTTAACTCAAAATTTAAAATAGGGGGCCAATTGAGGATGCCCTAACAAAGTCAAAACAAGCATTTAAGAGCATATGTACCTAATTCAAAAAAATTATTATCTAAACGTTATTTTTTCTGCATTTTTAGCTACAAATGTACCTAAGAGCATCTCTAGTAGACTACCTAAAAAATGTTTAATAAAAAGTACACCTAAGCACGTGTGCTAAGAGTTAGCTAACTAAGGGCATCCATAGTGGGCTCTCAAAATGACTCCTAAGTGAGGCTCCTAATAATTACCTAGCCATGTGCTCAAGTATTTGCTTCAATGGGCTCCCCATACAAACTCCTAAGGGTGTCTCCTAAGTTTGACTCCTAGCACAATAGTTAAATTTAGGTAGCCTTCTAGCTAACTCTAAGTGAGCCCCAATTATGCTTATGTGTACACTTTAGGATACAACTTAGGAGCAATTTTTAGGGAGCCCACTGTGGATGCTTTAATGAAGAATGCACTGTAGTGGGCTACTTATATATATTAATTAACTTTAAGTCTTTCCTTTCTCTCTCTCTCTCTCTCTCTCTCTCTCTCTCTCCTCTTAAAGTCATTCTTGATGTCCTCTTTCTCTCTCCTCCTTCCCTTCTCTTTATATCTCTCTCCTCTTTCTCTCTCCTTAAGTCTCTCCCCAAATTTAGGTAGTGACTTAGGGCATTTTAGGGAGTGAGAGGTGATACCTAGGATTTTAGGGAGTCATTTTTTGTCCACTATAGACCATTTTTTAGTTTTTCTTAGCTAACTACTTAGGGTACTTTAGGATACTCTTTTAGGTAGTCAACTAAAGATGCCCTAATTCAACTAATCAAGTTTTATTCACCCTCTTTAAATGATGATTAATATTACACTCGCTCTTATTGGTTAAAATGGTGTAGATCTTATCCCCTAAATACATTTTTTTTTGGTAAGGATGACATCATTTTTTGGTGGGATATCATCAATTTTTGGTAAATCTCATCCCGACAGATGTCATCCCTGAAATCCACTTTTTTGGTAAGGATGACATCACTTTTTTGTTGGATATCATCACTTTTTGGTATATTTCATTCCTGCAAATACATTTTTGGTAAGGATAACATTAATTTTTAGTGGCATATATCACTTTTTGGTGAATAGTTGCTTTAAACAACTGAGAGCACAGATGCCTAAAATCAATAATGATTACGATATTTCAAAAATTATCATCTAAACAATATTTTTCTGCATTTTTAACTACAAATGTACTTAATTAAACTAGTCAAGTTTGACCACCACAGTTTTTCAATAGACAGCAGCATTGAGTCCAATTAAATTTCTTATGAGAGTTGGTTGACCGAAGGTAGGTTTTTCTCAACTGTAATTTCAAAATTAAAGATCCTTTCCCGTGAGGCAGCTGTAACCTGAATAGTCAATTACACTTTGTAAGCAATCCACACATTGGAAAATACTTATCTTTCGGCTCCAAATAGTTTCAGCACATCAATGGGCTTTCTTATTTTTTTTGGGTGAAACTTCTTTCAAAACTTTTAATTAGGAATAGAAATCCCTCCAAATATTGGAAAGGTCATCTTTTTTTTTTAAAAAAAAAAACCCTACAGACTTTCACCATAAACATTAAATTATCTCATATTTGGACCATTTCAATCGGGCCTTACTTTGGATTGTGCCCTTAAAGCATGTTAACTTAATTTTTATATGACCACCACTTTTATATGGGCCTATATAATTGAGGGGCCTAAAATAAGTTAAAATTTAGGGACTTTACGAGTTTTAGCTTAAAGCCAGCTCTGTAAAGATACATGCGTCCATGCACAGATTCAACACAAGTGTATCTGGAAAATTCATCCGATGAAGATGGGTCACAATTGAAAAATGTGAAGAGTGCACATATTAGACAATTTCGAACACATTTGAATATGAATTTATACATTGACACCTAAATTTCTATGGTGTTACGATACAAAGATGGGAAAATCTCTTATTCCTTTTTTTTTTATCCCTATTTGAGAATATGCCAAATATTATGACTACTACTATTACTTTTATCATGAGTATCATTTCAAAAAAAAGACACTAGTAAAGAGCCTTTTTGAGAATCCCTATTTGAGAAAATTTTGTCAAAGGACGATTTCACACTTTCATTCTCATTTTCGTACACATTCATGCACGCAAACCATGTAAATTAGATCCGGACACTAACGCGTGAAGAACGATGTTATGGGTACATTACTTGCGCACCCCAAATGTACTCCACCCTGACGTTGCAAATGAGGATAAACTCAATGTGGAGCTCACCCAAAAAATCTGATTCTCCTCATTTGTTACATCAGGGTGGTGTGTATTTGAGGTGCACAAATTACAAGAATCCAACTTGCGTGAAAAGTATGGGCCTAGCATCCAAAGGGAAAAGTAATCTTTTTTAATAGGTAAAACAGGGCGTTCTGGGTTAACTTGACAAACCTTTGACTAATCCCTACAAATCCTCTCACAAGAGAGAAGCAAAGATTTCTCATGTTACATGTAAAATAAGATCCACTGTTCTTTAAAGAAATTAGATACTACTAGTTCATTTTACAAGTCTTGATACATTTATCATTCAAGAAAAAAAAAAAAAAAACTTTATCGAATAAAAGCTTCGTCAAATCATATTTTTTTAGAAAGAAAAAGAACAATGCTATGGGTACTCCAAAAATACACCCCAAATGCACACTAGGTGATGTAGTGAATGGGGAGCCACAAAAATGCTATGGGTGGGCTCCACGCTGGGCTTCTCTCCACCACACACATCACTTGGGGTGCATTTTTTGGGTACCCATAGCATTTTTATCTTCCAACGAGATTACTCTACAAAAGATTTCATTTTGCGAAGAATCTGACATTGATGAGAGAGATAGAGGGAGACTTATCATGAGCATCGTTGGTGACTCGCTAGTGATGGTATAAACGTAGGACGGTAGGAGTAGTTGCAGAAATGAAAGCAAAAAGGGGGCAGAGGGAACATGGTCCCCCGACAGATGAACGGCTGGGGAGCGTCCTATTGCAGCACAACACCCACGTTTCGATTACCAGACGCCCCCACGTATTTCTTGACACCACAACCCTTACCGGCAATGTTGTCTAACACCGGAGAAATCTGGACCGTTTAAAATACATTTGGACAGTCGAGATGCATAGTCACCTAGTCAAACACTACGCAACCATACCCAAATGGCACCCGAGTTTTTTTTCCCGACACCGACCACATATTGCTTCAAGTCTTATTGCATTGGACGTTTGCGAAGTCATCTGTAATTGTGTCATCTGTACATTTAGCACTACTATATGTATGATCAGATCAAATCAAATTAATAAATCAAACCACGTCTTGTATCCTAATCAATTGGGGTAAGTTATATGAATTTTAATTTTTTCTATTGAGTTGTGTCAAAAACTAGCTACTTGTTCATTTAGGTTTTAGACTCAAATCATTGAGCATTGCAGCGTCCAATGTCAATTTGGGTCTTTTCTTTACTACTGGATCTATAGCACCCTTATATGTATAAACCTCAATATTTCCAAAAGGCTTTTATACAAAATGTTTAGAAAGAAATTCTCTACTATTTTTCAAAAATCACAATATTTAAACAAGAATTCATACTATTTACTTTCGAAAACTTATAGTATTAAGGTTGATGGTGTTATAAATTTATGTGAAAATTTTATAACTTCTCATTAAAAAATTATAGATAATAAATTCATATCATAAAATTTTCTTAATAAAAAAAATCTGCAATAATTTAAAAGATATATATCTCATTTTACATAGAATTTCCAACTCTTCATAAATACATATTTGATCCACCTGGACCACACTTTCTATTAGGGATGACAACGAGTTAGGGTATGGATCCTATTCCATACCTAATCCCTGATTGGAGGGCTTTTCACCATCCTTGCCCTCATTCCCATTAGGAATATTAGATAAATAACCAAACCCACCTTTCGATGGGGATTGGGTTTCCCCGAATATAACCATATCCAAGCCGAGCAAAAAAATATAACCATATCCAAACAAAAAAAAAATAAAGAATTCAAGAATGAAAATAAATTGATATTTATATTTAGAAATATAATCTCAATAGATATACTTTGAATATTAAGTAGTCTTTGGTAGGTAGTAATCGATACTATTTGCTAATTAAAAAGGTAATTATTTACATGTATAACTATGCTCAAGATTTATACGTATGTTCCTATTTATATTTACATGTATAATACTATAGTGTATGTAGTATGTATAACCGGGTATGGGGCGGGTACGGGTATTCGGGGATGAGAATTGAAAAATTATACCCGCTCCATACCCGAGCAGATGTTCTTCATATTCTACCATATCCGCTACCATTGGGAAAAAATCTGGGTTACCCCCACCTCCATATGAGCGGGATGAGTATCCACTGGATAAGGAAAAATTGTTATCCCTACCATCTATGCAGGGCCCAACTATAGAGACATACAATCATCTGCCTATCAATTTTATTAGACTGAAGGAATGGACCTACCCGACCTTAATTTGTGTTGTTCTTCAGATCTTTCAATTCAAACATTTTTATTTGAAGAAACACGTGTCTGTATTATCTTCTATTTTTATTTTTTGCATTTAAGCATGTGAGGCGTACTTCCCATTTACATTGTGAAAAACTGCCAGGGGAAAAAAAATTTGTGAATGAAGGAATGGACCTATCCCGACCTTAATTTGGGTTGGTGTTTCGATCTTTCAATTCAAATATTTTTATTTTTAATCCTATTTTACCCAATTTTGCTTTAATTTATCTTTCTACGAAGGAACAGGTATCTGTATTATCTTGTTTTTGGCGTTTGGGCATGTGAGGCGTACTTCCCACCATTTACTTTGAAAAAAACTCAGGGAAAAAAAATTTATGTGATGCATTATATTTGTAGACATATCAATAAGGTTGAAATTATATAACGTAAAATCAAAATAATCACCCAAAAGTTTAGGTAAGAATATGATATATACAACAATACATGTTTTTTCCTTTTGGCCCCGATTTGGCGATGCTAAAATTTCAGAGGGATAAGTTATAGAGGGGGTATAAGATAAAGATGTGGTATTATTTTTGGAGAATTGACCTACATTGATGTGATGTTTATGGATGGTGGGGGAATAAAAAAGTAGTTGGTTTGGATAGGGTATTAAAAAAGGGGGGGGATAAAATAGTACTTGGTTTGGATGGAGGATAATATGGGGGGATAAGATTTTTTGTAGTTGAAATAAGGGAGATGGGTGTTATTTTTTCCTTATACCCGGGGATAACTTTGGGGCAGGGTGAGGGGTGCCCAAAAATTATACCTCTCTATCCCAGTGCCGGGGATAACTTTTGGAGGGGTGAAAATTTATCCCCCTGCATTTTTGCCCAGCCAAATCATGTTAAATGTGTCACATCAGGTCTTATACCCCTTCCAAAAGTTATCCCCTTCCTTTAACCTCATTCAATCGGGTCCTTTGGATGAAAAATTTTAAGTGCAGGAGCGCAAGTATGAAAGTTTTTTCTTGTTCAAAAAAAAAAAAAAAAAGGACCACGTGTATGCAATACATGGAAAATGGAAATTTTCAAAACCCTCTAAACTTTGATCTCAATGTCTAATATACACTTAAACTTTGTTAAATTTCAATTATACGCCAAACTATTGAATCGTTTTTCAATTAGGCCCCCACTGTCTAAGACTCTAAATCCGTCAAATTGGCAACGGATTGTGCTTAGACTAACGGCTCTGTTGTTATGCGGGTAAGAGGGTGACATGGGGTCCACTTCAGATTCTTACACAAACTAGAAATGCTGTGTGCGCAGATCATTTTTGCACAGATGAGTTCATAGGGTGCACATCTGGTTCCAAACAACAGGTCACATAATTCATCTAAATTATTCAAGCTCTTGCATTCAGTCGTCGCTCGATTCCGTTCTCGATTATCTTTTTCTAATTCTAACATTATTTTATAGTCATAAAGGGAAATTGTTGCCCCTACTCCCGTTGAATTCTTCACGTGCATTATGTGACTTGGGTGTCGAGAAAAGCTACTCCGCGAGTATACCATAATAATCAAGCAAATTTATTGGGACAATTAAAAAAAAAAAAAAAGCAAAATTAATGGCCGGTGTGGCACCACGTCATGTACCATAAACAGTACAAAAACCAATGGACAAGACTAACAAACAAGGACAAAAGCCCAACAACTTGGTTATGCTGTACCAATTAATTTGATGTCTGTGTACCTAACTTAACTAACTAACAAATTACTCCAATTACAATTAAAAGGGAAACCTAACTTTCCTTGCTTCAAAGAGTAGAGGAAGGTCCCCAAAAGTTGCATAAACTCTTGCTTGCCAAACAAGCCACATTATGCAAAATTGGAACACTCGAGATGGTTTGTTGAAAAGAAAATTCCTAAAAGTGTTGGCCATTGGTTTTTTTAGTTGAAAAGTTGGTCCCTTCAAATATACACCATTAACTAATTAACCTACATGCATTGCAAAGAATTGTACATGTAATTAACACTCGTGTATGGATCCACCATGTTTCTTCTTTAGAAAATGGATACTTGTTATGAGAGAAAACGGCCCAACAGCTTATTGCGAGTCTCGGTTATGTTCATTTTAAGCTCACATCAGTAATATAAACCATTCGCAGTACTATTCATAACTATTAACCAACATAGATCATTATTACTAAATACAACTCAACTAGGAACCAATTGATTTTCTTGGAGAATGAGAGAGAATTTCATAAATTAAAACCAGAGTACAACAACGAGCATATAAACACAACAAACAGAAAATAAATAACCGTAAAGCAACATCAAGCAGGATAATAAGCACTAAGTGACAAAAGGGGAGATGTGCTGGGATATGATCGAGTTACCGCCTGATTGTGACGGCAGCCTGAAGTATCTTTGTGGGCAACTTTTTTAGTTTTAGTACGAGTTTCGTAATTATTGCTCAACCAATTATTTATAGGTTTCTAATAAATAAAATTGATTAATGGTCGCACCTCTATTGGGTCCCTGCCTCTAACTTATAGTTTCAATAGGGTTGTTAAGCACTTTAATTTCATCAATGCTTTATTTAGCCTTTAGCGATAAATGGGCCAAAATGACCAACCAGCTATCTAACCTCCATATATCGCATGCATCTTCGGATGTGGATCTGATTGGGACATCGTTATTGGCTATGAACATGGGCCCAACTTTTTCTTTGCCAGTACCCAATGGGGACCGGACCGGAAAAATTTTGATTGCAACATTTATTTGTAAGATATATCTGTCACGCAGAATGTGACTATACATACATGAGACCGACGTGTAGGGCTGTAAACGAGTCGAGCCGAGCTTCGTAGCGTTCGAGCTAGGCTCATTTAAGCTCGGCTCTACTCGTTTGCATAACGAGTCCAAAACTCGAGTTCGGTTCGGTCGTAATTGAGCCGAGCTACACTAATTTACTAAACGAGCCGAGCCTATAGACAAGCCGAGCTTTTGTGAGCTGAGCTCGGCTCGTTTAGTAAACGAGCCCAAAACTCAAGCTCAAGCTCGGCTCAATTAGTAAACTAGTCGAACCGAGTTGAGCCTTAACAAGTCTAGCCATGAGCTGCTTGCGAGCAGCTAGGCTCATTTGGTAAACGAGCCCAAAACTCGAGTTCGAGGTCGGCTCGATTAATAAATGAATAGAACCGAGCGGAGCCGCAAGTTGCTTGCGAGCGAACACCTCGGCTCATTTGCAGCCCTACCCACATGAGTACATTATAATGTGACTTATACATACACAAGGCCCACGTGAGTACATTACAAATAACTATTGTATTTAAAAAAAAAAAAAAATTCACTGCAGGTTATTTGGGCCCATGGGAGGACCCGAAGTGTAGCACCTTTTGTCCAGTTTCTTAAGTGTTTGAATCGGGCTGACTAAATTGAAACCTGTGAAAAGGGCTTAATCAAATCTAATCTTCATAACTCTGTCGCGATCAAAAAAGAAAAAAGGCAAAAAAGTGCTTTACTCAAATTTGTCCAATTTTGAGAAATTGTTATTTAATAAGTTTGTGGCCGACATACATTTTTGTGTGAACACACATACACCCAAAACAACATGTGTATCAATTAACAAAACCACCAGAGTTTCATGGGGGTCTCAAACCATGTTTGATGGTTCTAGTCAGCTTGTTGCTAGAGACCACAAAAAAAAAAAAAAAGGAAAACAAAGTTGTTTTACAGGAAATTTTGATTTTGGTGAGTATATGTTTCTAAAATGAATACAAAAGACTAAACGGATCTCAGGCATACTAACATATGCCATCCGACAACCAAATCAAAAAGGACAGCAAGAAGCCAACCAAAACACCATGAACAAAATGAAAGCCGCACACCCGCTAAAACAACCCATCAACCTTCAACCAAAACAAACTAAAGCCAAAGTAACAAAACAGAAACCTAAAATAACAATCTTAAAGAGAATAAACGAAGTCCAGGAGAAACAAACCAAAAACCACCAAACCTCTGAATTAAAAATTTGAGAGAAAGAGAAACATCTTCCTCCAAAAAATCTACTTCCTCCAAGTCATCAATAGCATTAATATTTTCTGATGTATCTGTTGGGGTGCAGCCCCCAGGGACACAAGTGTCCCGCAGTCCGGAGTGCGCCTAAAGTCGCACTCCGGATTGCAGCGAAAATGATATTTGAGGGACATCGGTGTGTAATTTCGGCTATAAGCCCGACCTAATTATTTCGTAGTTAGTGTGTAATTAGGTTAATACGTTTTCAGAGAAAACATAGAGAGAAGCGAGAGAAAATGCAGATCTCAGAGAGATTGCGAGAAGACTTGTACTCTTGATTTCGATTTCATAGTGGACTAGTGTGGCTCCCGTGGTTTTTCCTCGCGTTGAGGTTTTCCACATATATCTATGTCTCGTTTTCTTTTCCGTTTTTCATTACGCACGATTACTGGTTTTTTCCTATTCTGTGATTTATTGTTTCCAAGATTCGTAGAGGTGTTGTGGGGTTGCGAAAATCCTAATAGTATCTGCCTCCTCCATTTCAACAAATTTCATCAAAATCAAAGTTTCTGCCCCCTCTAAACTTAGCACCCAAATTGACTTACGCATTTCTTGAAGATCTCTAAACAAAATTGAGCTATACTGAAGTCCCATTCCTTCTTTTGTGGATAATGGAGGTAGAGTAAAGTTTTAGAGATGATTAAATGGGCCGTCATTCGAGATCAAAAAGAAAAAATAAATAAATATATGGGCCTTCATTAAATAGTACAATACTTTGGACTGATGGCCCAATGTTCCTCACGGGTTAGTATCAGAGTTGGGTCCAGTTACTTAGAGGATCAAGTTTGCGATATCGGGCTTACAGGCACTACCATTCAATTGGTAATATTCGCTTACTTTTTCTTTTCTTTTTTTAAGGAAGTTGAAACATATATTGATAAACCAACTAAAACAAATTACAAAGGCTGAACGTTCGGCAAAGACAAAGACACACTAAGACATCAGCTCCTGCATTAGAACCCACCGATCCGCTCATAAAGGTGGGTGGAGAAACATGATCGCACCAAATTGGAGCTAGTTCCAGTCATAGTCGCCATTGCAAGACACTTTCATTGTTGTTGTTGATAGCTCAAGAATCCGTTGCCAAGTCTGGTTGGATCCAAGTGCATGCCAAAAATCCTTTTCCATATCTCGGCCACAACAATCTAAAAATGATGGAAAAAGTGGGAGATATTTTCTTCATGAGGAAAGAGTCTTACCCATCTCGCAATGAAGGAGGTAGCAGAGGAGGCAGAGGAAGGAGGAGAGGGTGGAAAGAAGTTGGGGCGGCTGGGTCTCTCTCTACGTAGAAAGTGAGGCTCTCAATCTATGCGCAGTGCGCGTAGTAAGCTCCCTCAACCGTCCGATCAGTGATCAACGGTCATGATCATCTTATATTTTAAAAAAGCATTTCTCTATTTAATTTAAACCCCAATTTATCTGGACCGTCGGTCGCCAATCGGACGGCCAAAGGAGCTCACTACACGGGTGTAGTGAGTTCGTTCACTACATGCGCCCCTGATCCTCGAAACCTATGGTGGTGATGAAGCAATTTCCGTCACTCCTCGATCAATGACCTGCAAAACAAGGTAAAACTAGGGCACCGGTGTGGTACCGGCCGAATGGCCTTCGATGCCTAAGTCAGTCGTTTTGTAGATTGAATAATGGGGTAAGAGATGTTAAATGGATTGTGTTACGTACCTCTCTTAGGTCTCGTTAGTCGCTTTTATTGGCAATCGGAGTAGTAGAGTCCTTTTGGAACATGGAACCGTAATTTCCGTTCGATAAGGCTTATCCCTTGGAGTTTACAGAGCCTTTGGACTCTTATTCATGAGGGACCCTACCCCTTTATGTTTGGATAAGTCCTTTCAACCCTTTGGAGTTATCTTATCCCATCATGGGAACTTCTCAGATTAGGTACGAGGAAACTCACGATCTTCAGTCGAACAGCTTGGTCTCTTCACGACCGAGCTCCGTTAATATGTCAAGCTGAGCTAATCGGCCTGAGCTAAGGAAGAGATCAGCTCAGACCCAATAGGTGGCTTTCGTAATATTTGCTTACTCTTTCCAAGGGAAACTGGATGGGAAATCTATTTGGATAGATATGTATTTATTTCTTTACACCCGACTTATGTAATTATCCAAAAAAAAAAAAAAAGAATACTCATTCACTAGTTAAATGTTTAATATTAATTGTCTTTTGAATTTATCTGGGCCACCACGATCCAAAAATTATGATAAAGTGGAAGAAATTACCAAAATTAAACTAAGAATAGAGACAGAGTTTCAACTCTCTGTCAACTGAGGTGGAAGGAGAGACTGAGGAGAGGAGAAGAAGGTGGAGGGGAAGAGAAAGTGGCCACAAACCCTAGGGGAGAGCTCTAATAATCCATCCTAAACAAGTCTAAAAAAATATTACTCAGTAGATTACATGTATGTGCTCTCAATAGTTAAATGTCTCAAACAAAATAATGAAACTATCTTGACTTCTAAAGAAATTTACGATTATCGTTAGATATTTGTGATTATTCAAAGAAATTTATGGCGTTTGGAATGCGAACTTTCCGATTTTATTGTTTCAAAGTAGGACTTCAAATATCGAAGCTGATTAGGCTTGGACCTGGGGGGCTGGTGATCATTCCTGGAGAATGCCCTTGGTGAGCGCATCTAAGCTGTCCATCTCGGCAATTAACGGTCCTGATTTTTCCACGGAAGAGTTAACTCTTCCATTCATTGAAAAATCTGAGCCATCCAAAACACTTTTGGCCGGCTTGGATGTGACCTCCAGGGTGCTCTCCAGGAGAGTTATATCCAGCAACCCCGCTTCCGATTAGGCTTATATAGTCAAGTTTTAATTTTTAAAATTTTTTTTTAGGAAGAAAGGCTACAAGAAAACCAAATTCTTTGGCTAGAGTGAGTACTATATATTTTCGTGTTCATATAGCAAAATATATAGAACTGGAAAAATCATTCGCAAGGCAATTCATATAAAGATGATTAAGATTTGGGCATGTCATCCTTGTACAAAGAGCATGCTAATCTTCATTGTATCATTCTAAATTTATCGGGATTAAGATTGAACTCAAGAAAGTGCAACAGAATATCTTAGGTAATACCGAATCATAGATTACTTATTTTGTGACATATAATTGGCCGAAACGGTTGAAGATTACAGCCAATAATATGAGAAGAAAGAACTAGTACATATAATTCAACAACGGTATTAGTTCTTGGACTAGAAAATCCTGTAGTTCTCTAGCCTTCAAAACATCCACACAGCTTGTAGATCTCATTACAAAGACAGGGTTTTGTGCACTTGGGCCCGCATTTACCAAAGCAATCTTCGTTAGTTTTGCAGAGAGTAAAACGATCTTGGTCTTGGGCAGCAGCCAATGAAACTGAAGCAATGGGGAATGGGAAGCCTGCACCCAAATATTAAGGAGTGTTAACAAAACAAACACATTTCAATTTGTCAGTTTTTATGTTAAAATCTCATATGTGTGTGTTAACAAAACAAATATCAAGGAGTGTTAGACTCTCATATGCACCCAAATATGTGTGTGTGTGTGAGACCCAACTCTGGTATATTATTATTATTTATTTATTTATTTATTTATTTTTCTTCTAATTTTGAGTCAATCATTATGAACATGACTCCTTCGCAACTGCATATCAGCCGTTCATCTCGCCAAATCAATGGTCCAAATTTTAAAAGAATTTTTCCCAGAAAAATATTATTTCTGGAAAGGTTATTTTTACAAACCTGAACCATCGAAAAACACTAGATGACCGGAATTGTACGAAGAAGCTTGATTCTTTATACTCCTATTCGACTCCACAAGATGAAAAAAAAAACCGATAAATAAGAGTTAATGACTATAATTAATAAAAAAAACCGATGAATAAGCTGGAGGAGGTATATTCCTAATATTTATTTTGCACTTGTATTAAATATTAGGAATATACATGCACCACCTATCACCAAACGAAGCAGATGAGGAGTGCAGGGTTTGAACTCCAGACATGGAGGGAGGGAATCTATTCCACTCACCTCTGCCATCCTAGCAACCGCCTCGGTGGTGAATTTGTAGTAATCAAATTGGCTTTCATTATAAAAATTAGTCCGAACTCAACAAACACACACAGAGAGAGAGAGAGAGAGAGAGAGAGAGAGAGAGAGAGAGAGAGAGAGAGAGAGAGAGAGAGAGAGAGAGAGAGAGAGAGAGAGAGAGAATAACCAGAAGCAGCAACCAAGAGCATGACCATGAAAGCCAATTTGAGTGGTGCCTTCTCCATATTCTCTGAAATGGTTGCAATGGGTTATAATTTGATTACTAATAAAGGGTTATAATTTGCTTTGTTATGTCAAAGACTCACAAACATTCTACCTTTGAGCAGTATTTGTAGCAGGATGTTAAGGGTAAATGATACACAAATTATGTGTTCTATAATTTTAATCTCTTGGGAAATCAACTATTTAAGGAAATATATTCATTACGTCTCAAAAAAGTACAAGTTTTAAAATTTTCCCTCAATTTGAAAGCAGAGAGCTATTACTTCACTTTAAATGCTTATACCCCTCTGTCCCATAATTTAATCTCTCTTGGAGAATCCAACTATTTAAGGAAATATATTGAAATCAACTGATTAAGGAAATATATTCATTACGTCTCAAAAAAGTACAAGTTTTAAAATTTTCCCTCAATTTGAAAGCAGAGAGCTATTACTTCACTTTAAATGCTTATACCGCTCCGTCCCATAATTTAATCTCTCTTGGAGAATCCAACTATTTAAGGAAATATATTCATTACATCTCAAAAAGTACAAGTTTTAAAATTTTCCCTCAATTTGAAAGCAGAGAGCTGTTACCTCACTTTAAATGCTTATACCCCTCCGTCCCACAATTTAATCTCTCTTGGAGAATCTAACTATTTAAGGAAATATATTCATTACATCTCAAAAAGTACAAGTTTTAAAAAGGGCCACTTAGCCAAAAATCCAAAACATTTGACATTTTTTAAAGGAAGGACAAGGAACTTTTGCAATTGAACATGAATACAAAAAAAAATTAGTGAACTGTCACTAATTTTTAAAAGTTTTAATTTCATATATTAAATTCAAAAAAATCATCACCCCACCTCCAATCGACCACCACCCCACCTCTGGCCAACCAGTTTCAGTGACCAAAAAAATTAGTGAAATGTCACTAATTTTTAAAAATTCTAATTTCGAACATAAAATTCAAAAAAAAAATCACCACCCCACCTCCAGCCGACCACCAGCCCACCTCTGGCCGACCACTTCCGGCGACCAAAACAATTAGCGAAATGTTACTAACTTTTAAAAACTTTAATTTCGAATATAAAATTCAAAAAAAAATCACCTCCCCATCTGGTCGACCACCACCCCACTTTGGCCGACCACTTCCGGTGACCAAAAAAATTAGTGAGATGTCACTGTAGACACTTAAATTTTGACGCGATTTAATGGCCATCCAAATTAATTGAGACAAATAAAATTGTCTAAATGAATTAAAGTCAAGGTTGGTCAAATCCTTCAAAAAAATTTGGGCCCGCCAAAATTATGGGCTCAATCCATTTGAGATACGGTAAAGGCCAAAATAAGCTGGGCTAATTTAAATTAGGCAAATGGGCTCACGAAAATATGGGCTCAATCATGGGCAGGGCCAAAAGAAGATGGACTGACTTAGCCTTTGAAATGAGTCATAAATTTGGGCCAACCCAAAGATCCAGGCCCAGTCCAATTTTCCTTGGGTCAAACGAATAATTATAATATATATATTTATATATTATAATTTCTTTAATATTGACCTTAGTTATTTGGAAGGAAAATCAATCAAGGAAAATCTTACCAAACTTGTCACCCCTCTCCTTTGCCTATAAATAGAGGCTCATATGAAGGAGAAAATGACCTTTTTGTTTTGGCATTCTACAAGAGCTCTCAAGCACTCTCAAGAATCCAAGCATTCACAGGCCTTTCTCTCTCAAAGTTTTTCCCCAAAAATCCCATATTCGACACCTTGCAAAGAATCATCAAGCATTCAAACTACGTGCCGATTTCTTTGCAAATTTCTACCTAAAATCATTCAACAATCCAAAACTCTTGAAAATTTTTGAAGTTCAATCTCTTTTCGAAGGATTTCTTTGGAGTTCTTTCAAGATTAAACCATTGTTCAAACTTTGTTCTTAGTTCATTCAACTCGAAAATTCAAAGAAAGTTACCATTTGCGCGATTCAACAACAAGCATTCAAGCCGTTGGAACGCCATCAAATTTGGAGGTTGAATCAAAGGATTTTGTTCTTTTCTTTGTTAAAAGAACATTTATTAGAGAATTGTACCTCTTGCATTCAATTCAAATATCAATAGAAAATATATTTTGTGCGTATCTTTCTTGTCTTTATTACAGGACACGAATTTGTGAGTTACAGTCACTAATTTTTAAAACTTCTAATTTCAAAAATAAAAATTAAAAAAAAATCACCACCCCACCTTTGGCCGACCACTTCCGGCGACCAAAAAAATTAGTGAAGATGTCATTAATTTTTAAAAATTCTAATTTCGAACATCAAAATAAAAAAAATCACCACCCCATCTCCGGCCGACCACAACCCCACCTCTGGCCAACCACGCGCTTAAAAAAATTAGTGAGATGTCACTATTTTTTAAAAATTCTAATTTCGAACATAAAATTCAAAAAATCACCACCCCACCTCCGGCTAACCACCACCCCACTTCTGGTTGACCACTTCCGACGACCAAAAAAATTAGTGAGATGTCACTAATTTTTAAAAATTCTAATTTCGAACATAAAATTAAAAAAAATCACCACCCCACCTCCGGCCGACCACCACCCCACTTCTGGCCAACCACTTCCAACGACCAAAAAAATTAGTGAGATGTCACTAATTTTTAAAATTCTAATTTCAATAATAAAATTCAAAAAAATCACCACCCACACCTCCGGCCGACCACCACCCCACCTTTGACCGACCACTTTCGGCGACCCAAAAAATTAGTGAAATGTCACTAATTTTGAAAAATCGAACATTTTCCCATTTTCTTCATCATTCGTGTTCAATTTCCCAACTTGATTTCCTGAAGGAAAGTAGGAGCCTTTCGATAGTGTGAGATTTGATCAGTGATCAGTGGAACTCTGACCCTTCGGTTATGAAAAGTAATCGTAGCGTAACTTTAAGTTATTAATTGTTGGATCGGGAAAAGAGAGATGAACAACAACGCTCTGGATACTATAAGCACTGCGAGAATCGTGTGCCTCCAGCTTAATTCAGTTAAACTATTTCGATTCGAGGTCGTTCAGTTCCCGTTGTTTAAGTATGATTTGGTAGAAGCCAAAGAGAGGAGAGAGAGGATTCGATTCTTTCATATATATAGGCAAATTTTCTAGTCCAAACATCCCGAAAATAAGAAAAAAATGATTTTTTTTTGTGTTGCAAATTATTTTTGGAAAATCCGAGCCGTCCAATGTGTTCAGAAGGTGTTTTCAAGGGTCCACGCGGGAAATCTTCAAATAAAAAATACCAGGAAGGGCTTGATCCAAGCAGTTTTCGCAAAAAATGTATACGGCTCAGATCGTCAAAAAAATATTTGGATCATGGAGGTCCAGAAACGAGAATCCCAGATTAGAAGGACTCCCATATATATATATATATATATATATATATATATATATATATATATATATATAGAGAGAGAGAGAGAGAGAGAGAGAGAGAGAGAGAGAGAGACTCTCTTTTAGGGAGTGAGGGTATTTGTGACTAAAATAAATGGAGAGGGGATTTGTTTTATCCTCTTATTAAATCATAATTACAAACAATGTCTTTATATTTGATTGCAAAAGTTCATTGCCCTTGCCTTCAAATAGGCAAAATATTATGTATTTATGACTAATTATTCCTAATTTTAATCTCTTGGGAAATCAACTATTTAAGGAAATATATTCATTACATCTCAAAAAAGTACAAGTTTTAAAATTTTCCCTCAATTTGAAAGCAGAGAGCTATTACTTCACTTTAAATGCTTATAACCCTCCGTCCCATAATTTAATCTCTCTTGGAGAATCCAACTATTTAAGAAAATATATTCATTACATCTCAAAAAGTACAAGTTTTAAAATTTTCCCTCAATTTGAAAACAGAGAGCTATTACCTCACTTTAAATGCTTATACCTCTCCGTCAATTTAATCTCTCTTGGAGAATCTAACTATTTAAGGACATATATTCATTATATCTCAAAAAGTACAAGTTTTAAAAAGGGCCACTTAGCCAAAAATCCAAAACATTTGACATTTTTTAAAGGAAGGACAAGGAACTTTTGCAATTGAACATAAATACAAAAAAAAATTAGTGAACTGTCACTAATTTTAAAAAGTTTTAATTTCATATATTAAATTCAAAAAAATCATCACCCCACCTCCAATCGACCACCACCCCACCTCTGGCCAACCAGTTTCAGTGACCAAAAAAATTAGTGAAATGTCACTAATTTTTAAAAATTCTAATTTCGAACATAAAATTAAAAAAAAATCACCACCCCACCTCCAGCCGACCACCAGCCCACCTCTGGCCGACCACTTCCGGCGACCAAAAAAATTAGCGAAATGTTACTAACTTTTAAAAACTTTAATTTTGAATATAAAATTCAAAAAAAAAATCACCTCCCCACCTGGTCGACCACCACCCCACCTTTGGCCGACCACTTCCGGTGACCAAAAAAAATAGTGAGATGTCACTGTAGACACTTAAATTTTGACGCGATTTAATGGCCATCCAAATTAAATGAGACAAATAAAATTGTCTAAATTAATTAAAGTCAAGGTTGGTCAAAGCCTCCAAATAAATTTGGGTCTGCCAAAATTATGGGCTCAATCCATTTGAGATATGGTAAAGGCCAAAATAAGCTGGGCTAATTTAAATTAGCCTAATGGGCTCACGAAAATATGGGCTCAGTCATGGGCAGGGCCAAAAGAAGATGGACCGACTTAGCCTTTGAAATGAGTCATAAATTCGGGCCAACCCAAAGATACAGGCCCAGTCCAATTTTCCTTGGGTCAAACAAATAATTATAATATATATATATATATTTATATATTATAATTTCTTTAATATTGACCTTAGTTAATTGGAAGGAAAATCAATCAAGGAAAATCTTACCAAACTTGTCACCCCTCTCCTTTGCCTATAAATAGAGGCTCATATGAAGGAGAAAATGACCTTTTTGTTTTGGCATTCTACAAGAGCTCTTAAGCACTCTCAAGAATCCAAGCATTCACAGGCATTTCTCTCTCAAAGTTTTTCCCCAAAAATCCCACATTCGACACCTTGCAAAGAATCATCAAGCATTCAAACTACGTGCCGATTTCTTTGCAAGTTTCTACCTAAAATCAGGACCGGCCCTGAGGTGAAGCCGGAGGTGGGGCGGCTTTAGGCCCGTAATTTAAGCGAAAAAATGAGGGCCCACTTTCAATAGAATCGGTTTTATAATATATATAAACTACTGTTAACCAAAACGCAAACGCAGAGCTTGCCACAGTGGTTTGAGTGCTTGCACTTGTTCTCTAATGGCCTGGGTTCGATACCCAGCAGGAGCCTTTCGTTGATGATTATTTTTGAGTGCTTGCCATAGTTGCTAGGTAATTTTTTTTGTTAGTATAACTCTTGCACCACTTATATATATATATATATATATATATTACTCCTTGTATAATCTAACAAAGCTTTTTTAGTGGTAAATATTAACTCAACTCCAATGTACAAATATTTTGCAACCCCACATTTTTATTTTGATTTTGAATATCAAATTCACAAATAAATCACTTCTAACAATGACAAAAGAACTAAAATAATCTATTTTGAATCAACAAACTTCAATAGAAAATGCTTAAAACTAATATTTTTTATTGTTAAAATAATATTCTTAGAAGTATAAATAATAAAATGACTAGTTGGAAAAATACATTCGAAGAGCGGTACTTTAGGAAAAAAAAAATTCTCTAATGGTATAAAAATTAAACAATTTATATTCATTAAATTGCCAAGCTAAAATATCATATTTAATCTTTTTACCTTTTATTAGCCATCTATATCGAATTTTTCTTGATAAGAAACCAAGGGCCTAATTTTTAAATTCGCTTTAAGCCTCCCAAATATCAGGGCCGGCCCTGCCTAAAATCATTCAACAAACCAAAACTCTTGAAGATTTTTGAAGATCAATCTCTTTTCGAAGGATTTCTTTGGAGTTCTTTCAAGATTAAACCATTGTTCAAACTTTGTTCTTCAGTTCATTCAACTCGAAGAGTCAAAGAAAGTTACCATTTGCGCGATTCAACAACAAGCATTCAAGCCGTTGGAACGCCATCAAATTTGGAGGTCGAATCAGAGGATTTTGTTCTTTTCTTTGTTAAAAGAACATTTATTAGAGAATTGTACCTCTCGCATTCAATTCAAATATCAATAGAAAATATATTTTGTGCATATCTTTCTTGTTTTTATTATAGGACACGAATTTGTGTGTTACAGTCACTAATTTTTAAAACTTCTAATTTCGAAAATAAAAATAAAAAAAAATCACCACCCCACCTCTGACCGACCACTTCCGGCGACCAAAAAAATTAGTGAGATGTCATTAATTTTTAAAAATTCTAATTTCGAACATCAAAATCAAAAAAATCACCACCCCATCTCCGGCCGACCACAAGCCCACCTCTGGCCGACCACTTCTGGCTCTTAAAAAAATTAGTGAGATGTCACTAATTTTTAAAAATTCTAATTTCAAACATAAAATTCAAGAAAATCACCACCCCACCTCCAGCCGACCACCACCCCACTTCTAGCCGACCACTTCTGACTACCAAAAAAATTAGTGAGATGTCACTAATTTTTAAAAATTCTAATTTCGAACATAAAATTCAAAAAAATCACCACCCCACCTCTGGCCGACCACCACCCCTAGGGGTGCTCACGGTCCGGATCAGTCCGGATTGGCATGAACCCAATCCTAATCCGCGAGTCACGGTTTTTTGAAAATACAATCCGTGTCCGATCCAAAAGTCTCACGGTTCGGTTCCAATCCGAACCGCGAGTCACGGATCGGTTCCGGATTAATCCGCGGATTTTTAACTTATTCGGAAAAAACAACAATCAAAGGTAGTAAGCCACTAGCAAGTAGCAAATGCAAATGCACTAAATAGAAAGTTCAAAGTTGGAAACATTTCCAGATTAAGACAATAGCAAGACTAGCAACAGAGGCAAGACAATAGCAGATTAAGACAATAGCAAGACATTTCCAGAAAGTTCAAAGTTCAAACTAGCAACACAATAGTAGATTAACACTTCCAGTTCACTCACAAACAGAGGCACTACCACATAGTTCTAGTTCACAAACACAAAAGCAGGCACAAACGAAGGCAGTTATTGAGATAACAATATCACACCATAACTGATAACTCCTACAAAATACAAACCATAAGTCTACTAAATTAACAATATCTATACAATTATAAAAGTGAAAAAATTATATATACATATATATAATTATACATATATATATATTTAAAAAAATTATATATAATAAAAATCTCACGGTCCGGATCGGTTAATCCACGGTTTCAAAATCAAAATCCGTGTCCGATCCAAAAGTCACGGTTTTTTATTTTTTGACTCCGTGTCTGGACCATTAATCCACGGTTAAAATCCAAAAGGTACGGATCGGTTCGGTCCGGACTGGATTCACGGTTCACCGGTTTTTTTGAGCAGCCCTAACCACCCCACTTCTGGCCGACCACTTCCGACGACCAAAAAAATTAGTGAGATGTCACTAATTTTTAAAATTCTAATTTCAATAATAAAATTCAAAAAAATCACCACCCACACCTCCAGCCGACCACCACCCCACCTTTGACCAACCACTTTTGGCGACCAAAACAATTAGTGAAATGTCACTAATTTTGAAAAATCAAACATTTTCCCATTTTCTTCATCATTCGTGTTCAATTTCCCAACTTGATTTCCTGAAGGAAAGTGGGAGCCTTTCGATAGTGTGAGATTTGATCAGTGATCAGTGGAACTCTGACCCTTCGGTTATGAAAAGTAATCGTAGCGTAACTTTAAGTTATTAATTGTTGGATCGGGAAAAGAGAGATGAACAACAACGCTCTGGATACTATGAGCACTGCGAGAATCGTGTGCCTCGAGCTTAATTCTGTTAAACTATTTCGATTCGAGGTCGTTTAGTTCCCGTTGTTTAAGTATGATTTGGTAGAAGCCAAAGAGAGGAGAGAGAGAGAGAGAGAGAGAGAGAGAGAGAGAGAGAGAGAGAGAGAGAGAGTCTCTTTTAGGGAGTGAGGGTATTTGTGACTAAAATAAATGGAGAGGGGATTTGTTTTATCCACTTATTAAATCATAATTACAAACAATGTCTTTATGTTTGATTGCAAAAGTTCATTGTCCTTGCCTTCAAATAGGCAAAATATTATGCATTTATGACTAATTATTCCTTTAAAATAATTATTTTCTTTGTTATGCTAGTATGCTAGACTCGAACAAAAATATATAATAAAACTTTCCTTCTCATGGTTGTATTTGTATTAGAGAACGTAAAAATTCCATGGAAAATCTTTCCGTTTAGAAAATAATACCATTACGAATTTTCCTTAAATTTCATGAAATAAAATTGAAGGTGTAAAGAATAGGAGGACACTTGTCGCATCCACATTCCTCCTCACGAAAAGTCATCCTGCAATAATATAAGACTAGCATCAAACCCGTGCTATGCACGGAGTCGCAATACATGAAAAAATTTAACTATTGATGAATACTTTCAACATTAAAATGGCCTTGTTTGTTTGTTAGTTTAGTTTTCCACAAAAATCTAGCGTCGTACCGTGCTACATGATTATATGCTTGGAGTACTTTGATTCCACAATATAGCGGAAAACCGTGCTATGTACAATGTTAGCGTATACCAATAATTTAAATTTGTATGGCAAGAATAGTGTTATTCTACAAAACACGTGTATTATTTTTGGTATTAAACATATTGATGAATGATTAATCGATGAAAGTGCGTAATTTTTGGGTATTAATCATATTGATGATGATTAACCTATGAAAATGTGTATTATTTTGGGTATTATAAATAATTAATCTTAGAACACTTATACCTTTTTTTATACTAACAATCTCTGCATTCGTAAAGATAATCCATTGCCGAAAAAACCTCTAATTTCTAGATAGAAAAATAAAGCACCTCCATTCATGATTTATACATTTTTACATACAAAATTAAAGAACTAATTGAGATTTTTATCCAAAAATTGCACGTCACTTTATAATTAATAGACTACTCTTTTGTGTGATGGAGGTGCTACCTCCGAGTCAAAATTCTGTCCCTAGGTATTACTATCTAATATAAATTGTCAAAAAAATCTTATAACTTGTTTAAGTACCTCACAAAATCAAACTTAATCAAATCTTTAAAATACCACACGACCTTCATATTTTGCTCTAGGGCTTAACTCCTTTGTTTATGGAGCTGGACATTGCAGTGGTGCAATCGTTGTGCTTAATGTATGGGTGGTTCAAAATATTAATTCACTCATATGGATATATAGTTTCTTATATTTGGATGTTTGTTTTGCGATTATTACGTATCATATGTGTAGGGCATATATTTGAGTTTTGAATTTTTTTTCCACAATATAATTCAACTGCATTCTATGGCTTCTTATTTTGTTCATATATTAATTGTTTAAGTTAGATAGATATTCATGATTCTATCTTAAAGTATAATATAATACTATATGTCACTTTGGAAGAAGAAGAAGAAGAAGAAGAAGAAGAAGAAGAAGAAGAAAAAGAAGAGAACAAATTCTATCCCACAAAACTCAAGAAAGGTTGGCTAAAAGAATTGTTAAGATCTTATTTGTCATCTGATAGTCATTTAGTAATTTAGTATTGTACCTTTCAAGATCTTAGCAATAGCAACTATTAACTTGACACTTACTGCTAAATTGAGAATAATATTCCAATTATGTAACCCTTTGACCATTTTTGCCTTCAAAATGTTGTTTTGACAATTTCAATCGATTAATTTTTTCATCAAGGTTCTCACATTGATCCTGTAAAAGCTGAGTCATTTTTTAACCAACATAAATTTCGACATCGAAAGCCATTATAGATTTTTTTTAAAAATGAATACCAATTAATAGAAATTGAAAAAAAAATTATTACAATCTAACTCACTGTTACCAAAACATGGGTTATTTATTCATTTGCACCAGGCCAACCATGACCCTAGTGTAGACACCCCAATTTTGACCCGGGATACTTGCCAAGCACTCCCGATGATGAAATAGACCAACCGTGAACACCTTAAGGTTAAAAGAAGAGCTTGGACTTCCCCCAAATAACCTAAACCAACCCAAATGACCAAAATACCCTTCAAAATACCAAAACAAACCAGAGCCAACCACTGTGCTGGAAAGGGCTTGAGCGCTCAAACCCCTGTTTGAGCGCTTAAACCTCTGTCCAGTCTGTCGGTGGCAGAGCATCTAATGATGAGATTCCAACTGAATACTGCCACCCAGCCGTTTTTCTGTTGCTCGCATGCAACTGATAGACCCCAGGGTAGGCCTCAATTACCTCATTAGGCCCTCCACTTCAAATCCATACACTTCACCCCTTATTTCACTCTATAAAAACCCACCTTCTACATCATTTAGAGAGGTTGGACACACTCACATATTCTGAGCTATCTCTCACTCTCCCTCCATACTACATTGCCAGCAACCATCAACCCATCATCCCAAGTTCAATCTTCTTCATCCATCAAACCCACCCTTGATCATCCAAACCCCTCTCACTAGAATACACCATCATCTATTCAAAATCAGCCCAAGCCAATCCACACCCATCATATTCTGTCCAAAACAACCCACATTGTTCATACAAACACAGCCATAACCCAATCATTCATCAAACCCCAAGTTCAAACTCAAATCAAAACCAAAAGGTAGAAATCTATGTAAAGAGTTACGGGTTGGTACTCCTGAGGGAGACCAGTGTGTTCATGGAGGTTCTATATACCTCTAATGGACCCACGAGGTCTTAAACATGCAAGAAAATGATCTTTGAAAACCCCAGCTCCAAACAGCTTGAGCGCTCAAGCCTGGGACCATGAGCGCTCAAGCCCTTTGAGCACTGTTTGTGTTTCTGTGGCTTCTGATCATATTTTATCTCGATAGCATCATACTTATGGCATTTTGTGGGTTCAATAATCTTTACATCAGTTTATCTTGTTTTTGATCATCGATCAATGAATCCAAAAACCATAAAAAGTGATCTTTCATCTTCATCAAGTCATTGATGATCTTATTTCAAGAATAAAACAGTGTATCTCACTCTTTCAACCATGATCAGAAAGCTTGAAGTTCACATCAACATTAAGGAATGATCAGAGATCACAGAAGCTCACAACCCTTGGAGGGGGTTTGAGCGCTCAGGGCCATCGCTATGAGCGCTCAAACCTTGGTCAGATTTGAAGTTGAATCTTGCTTACCCTTTTAGTTCTGTGTTCTGTTTTCAGTTTGTGAAGTGTGTGTGTGTTGATGTTTGGCTAGGCCAACCTGATCTCCTCTCTCTCCCTCTCACTCTAATCATGTTTTTGTGTAGTCTTATGCTTATTCTTTACTCACATGGACACCTCAAGTTTATTTTATCCAAGTTGTTGAAGTTTCAGTACAGTTTGCATCATCATATGTCATGTTAAACCAGTTTGAGGTCCAGATGAGGGCAGTATGTTGCAGAAACATTCAAATCCCGAATATGGCTTGAGCGCTCAATCCATGCCTTTGAGCGCTCAAGCTGCTTTCTGGGCCATTCAAGTCTTTCTCTCATTTCAGCTTGCTCTTGGCACTTTGAGTGTTCTGCAAAGTTTCAAAACAAAGAGTCTTTATTCCTTCTGTACTGTTTGCCTTATCTTGGTCCATAAATTAGTTTTAAACCCCTGATCATGTGATTATGTCATTCTGCCTAGTGAGTTAAATGATGTTTTTGAACACACAATGGGGCTTAGAACATGTTTTCTTCAAACCAAAATCATCAGAAGCATCATAAGCATGTTTGAGCTGAAGAGAGGTTGAGCGCTCAAGCCCTGTCTTTGAGCGCTCAAGCCCTCAACAGAAGGATCAGATTGGTTTAGTCCTGTGTTGGCTTGTGATGTTGTTTTTGATTGTTTTGTCATCACTCTATATATCCTTACATTGTCCTTTGCTGTTTGATTTTCTTGTTTGTTCATGCTTGCATGTCACTACCATTCATGTAGATTCACGGAGCATATGCGTACACCATAATCCATCATTGTGTTTATTACTATTGTTATGTGGCTCTCATCCCCCATTCCCCGTACTTGCTCAAAGTTGAATTATAAACATTTCCCACGATCCCACAAAAGTCATGTAGAGACCGGTCTTCGAACCGGGCGAGGGGGGTGCCGTAAAACCCTTCCCCCCTCGTAACTGAGCCCCCGAACCTAAGATAGTATGGTGATGACGGGCCAGTAATCCTTATCCATTGAATGAGGCAAGAGTCAATCGATGTTCGGTTCCTCGGGGACAATCTGCTAAAACTCGGGTGGCGACTCCGAATCGATACCCCTTCCGGAGGTGCGTCCACACCTAGCCAAAGTATAAGAACAACAATAAGGTTTGCATGAAAATATAATTGGTTGGATTGAGAGACTTAAGAGTTTTTTAGACTGATGGTTGAGAAAATTGGGGATGGACATTTTCATTTTTATAAGTTTTTGATGTATTTAGAATTTAAAACTAATTGATTATTGTTTTTATTTGCAAATGTTGAGTATTAATTTTTTAAATTATTTTGAAAATTTTAATTAGCTAATTAATTGTTTCATTTGTAGAATTTATTGATTGAAGAGTATTTGAAATTTAAAATTATTTGACATATTATTTTCTTTACAAATCTTGAGTGCTGATTCCTTAAATCATGGAACTTGCTTGAAATTTGAAATTACATAATTATGGTAATTGAATTATTGTCACATGTGTCACTCAAAATCCTATACGACAAACCAACTATTTTATGCCACTTGTCGCGATGAGAGCCTTCCTCACAAAAAGTCATTCTGCTATACTATATAAGATTTGCTTACTCTTTTCAAGGGAAACTGAATGGGAAATCTATTTGGATAGATATGCATTTATTTCTTTACACCCGACTTATGTAATTATCCAAAAAAAAGAAAAAGAAAACTCATTCACTAGTTAAATGTTTAATATTAATTGTCTTATGAATTATCTGGGCCACCACAATCCAAAAATTATGATAAAGTGGAAGAAATTACCATAATTAAACTAAGAATAGAGACTGAGTTTCAACTCTCTCTCAATCGAGGTGGAAGGAGAGACTGAGGAGAGGAGAAGAAGGTGGAGGGGAAGAGGAAGTGGCCGCAAACCCTAGGGGAGAGCTCTAATAATCCATCCTAAACAAGTCTAAAAAAATATTACTTGTAGATTACATGTATGTGCTCTCAATAGTTAAATGTCTCAAACAAAATAATGAAACTATCTTGACTTCTAAAGAAATTTACGATTATCGTTTGAGATTTGTGATTATTCAAAGAAATTTACGGTGTTTGGAATGCGAACTTTCCGATTTTATTGTTTCAAAGTAGGACTTCAAATATCAAAGCTGATTAGGCTTGGACCTAGGGTGCTGGTGATCATTCCTGGAGAACGCCCTTGGTGAGCGCATCCAAGCTGTCCATCTCAGCAATTAGTGGTCCGGATTTTTCCACGGAAGAGTTAACTCTTCCATTCATGGAAAAATCTGAGCCATCCAAAACACTTTTGGCCGGCTTGGATGTGATCTCAAGGGTGCTATCCAGGAGAGTGATATCCAGCAACCCCACTTCCGATTAGGCTTATATAGTCAAGTTTTAATTTTTTTTGAGGAAGAAAGGCTACAAGAAAACCAAATTCTTTGGCTAGAGTGAGTACTATTTTCGTGTTCATATAGCAAAATATATAGAACTGGAAAAATCATTCGCAAGGCAATTCATATAAAGATGATTAAGATTTGGGCGTGTCATCCTTGTACAGAGACCATGCTAATCTTCATTGTATCATTCTAAATTTATCGTGATTAAGATTGAACTCAAGAAAGTTGTAGTGGGAAAAATCCGTATAAGGGCCACGGGCCCAGTGTAATCAGGGATGACGTCATCAGGACGTGTGTGAGCATGTGCACGTGTGCGAGCATGCTTATCTTGGAGAGCAAGACATATGGAAGGCTATAAATACAAGGGTTAGACCCTAGAGGTATACACACTCATATACACCCATAATACTCTCTATATTGGCTCTCTCTCTCTAGAGACTGACTTGACCGTCGGAGTGCCCGCCGGCAAGAGGCCGGTGGGGCTCTAACGGGTCGCTACTTGTGCAGGTCTTCGGAGGAGGAAGCCGGGCTCACCGGAGGAGATCCATTCGCTGATTACACCCCCCACAATTGGTGTGGCTGCTGGGATTCGAGCCTGTGGTGTTTTCATGGTGGTTCTCGGGCGGTGATGAAGCCTGGAAGATCAGATCCTGTAGTTTGGCGGCGGTTTTGGCCAATCACGGTAGCCACAGATGCAAGGAGGGTCTGGGTCGAGATCAAGGTCATTCAAGGCCAGAATCCAACGAGCAAGGGTTGTAGATCTCATGAAGACGAATCCATTGATGGTGACATGGCCAAATTTGGTCGCCGGAACAGTGCACACGAACGATTTGAAGACCGGCGGAAGGCGGCGCAAGACGGACGGAGTTTCTGTTGACGATCGATCTCATTTAGAGAGATCGGGTGTGAGTTTTGAGCACGAGGTTTTGTTCCTCTCGTTGAGACGAAGTCAACGATGGGTAGATCGATGGATTTGGTTGCCGGAAGAGCTCACACGGTCGATTCGAAGCATGAACAACGGAACCAAACCAAAAAAAAAAACGTTCGAAAACAAGTTTTGAGGATAGGGTTTCGTCCCTCTCGCTGAGACGAGTTCAACCGTAGTTGGCTCATCGGATTTGGTGGCCGGAATACCTCACACGAGTAGTTTGAAACTTGGCGGACGAAACCGGAGCGGTTTGTGGTGTACGGCCTACGTCTACGGCAAAGGAGAACGAAATCTGCATAGTGGGTTTTGCTCTTCTTGTGGAGACGATCTCGGTAGTGTTTAGATCGTCGCCGGAGAACGTTAACGGAGGCCTCACGCGCCGGAAACAGTAGGCCCGTGTTATGCGCGCCAGATCTACGCGCAGACGTGTGACTCACGCGCTGGACGGTTAAGGAAGAAGGTCAGAAGGTCCTCACGCGAGGTTAGACAATTCGCTCGCCGGTTCAGAGGGGTCAAAGTACGGGCCAACGCGCGGTCCACAGTGGTCAAACTGTTCCCGCGTGCTGTCAGAGGCTCTCTCCGCGTGTCAGAGGGACCAGACGTCGGTCCAGAAAGGTCAGATTGCGGTCAAAGCTCTTATTTCGCGTGTCATAAGGGCCAAGTGGCAGTCAAACGGGTCAGGACTCGGTCAAACGGCCCATTCTGCATGTCAGAAGGCCAGCCGACGGTTCAAAGGGGCTATGCGGCTGCCAAAAGGCCCAAATGGGGTTTTAAAAGGTCCAAAAGGCTATTTAAAGTGTTTTTGGAGGTTCAAAAATGTGTTGGAACCACATTTAGAAGGTTTGAGACTTGTACCTGACTAACTTTTGCTCTCCGGATTCAACTGCGGGCTCGGTTTGAAGTGGTTCAACACAAAAATTGTTGGGTCTTAAGGCCATTTAAAGGGCTATTTGAGGTTCAAAAATATTTTTGGACCGGTGGAGACCATTTTTGGAGGTTTCGAGACATGCTCTTGACTAATTCCTGCGTTCTGGATCCAACCGTGGCCTCCGTTCGAGGTGATTCGACACCAAAGTTATCGGTACGTATTATTTTACCGCTTTAAAATACTATTTGAAGTGTCGAATCATGATTTATGAGTTCATATGGCTATTTTTAGCAATTATCTTGGTGCCGAGTATGCATGCAAATACCATGGCCATGTTGATGGCATAGTGAGGGGCTTGTGTTGAGCTTTGGTATTATTTGATGTGCATGATTATTTTATGGCGACTCCCCCGGTTCTTTACCAAAAAGTTAAAAGATGCTTAGTATTAACTGTTTTAAAAACTAAGTGTTAATTGTTTTTGTGGTTTTTAAAGAAAAACCAAGAAGGGGACGGTTTTTGAAGATAAGTATGAGTCCCGTAATCGTTTTTATGGTGAATCTCGTGGCCTTGTGTGGCGATAGTTGTATTCATTGTTTTGATAGTTTTAAAGCAAAACTAAGTATTCACCATGTATCGGCCGAATGTTTTGTTTGCATGCCGGATGTTCTGTTTAAAAGCCGGGTATTAATTAATTTGATGGTTTTGAAACCAAGTATTTACAGCTTGTGTGAATTTTTAGTCGTGTAGTTTGTGGTTGAACGTAGACGACTTGTTTGGCCGAGCCGATGTTTGTGGCCGTGCCCGTTTGTTGCAAAAAATTGCTTGTCTGCTTTGTTTCACTTGCAGGTTCTGTGAGAGAACATGACTGTAAAGAGGAGAGATCCTTTGATCAGACCTCGTTGCAACAAAGAGGACACTAGTGGCCAAGTTTGAATCCTGAGGACCTTCGCGTCCCGTTTTATTTCAGGATGGCCAAGAATCCTGAGGACCTTCGCGTCCCGTTTTATTTCAGGATGGCCAAGAATCCTGAGGACCTTCACATCAGGAAGAAGGTCAGAAGGTCCTCACGCGAGGTTAGACAATTCGCTCGCCGGTTCAGAGGGGTCAAAGTACGGGCCAACGCGCGGTCCACAGTGGTCAAACTGTTCCCGCGTGCTGTCAGAGGCTCTCTCCGCGTGTCAGAGGGACCAGACGTCGGTCCAGAAAGGTCAGATTGCGGTCAAAGCTCTTATTTCGCGTGTCATAAGGGCCAAGTGGCAGTCAAACGGGTCAGGACTCGGTCAAACGGCCCATTCTGCATGTCAGAAGGCCAGCCGACGGTTCAAAGGGGCTATGCGGCTGCCAAAAGGCCCAAATGGGGTTTTAAAAGGTCCAAAAGGCTATTTAAAGTGTTTTTGGAGGTTCAAAAATGTGTTGGAACCACATTTAGAAGGTTTGAGACTTGTACCTGACTAACTTTTGCTCTCCGGATTCAACTGCGGGCTCGGTTTGAAGTGGTTCAACACAAAAATTGTTGGGTCTTAAGGCCATTTAAAGGGCTATTTGAGGTTCAAAAATATTTTTGGACCGGTGGAGACCATTTTTGGAGGTTTCGAGACATGCTCTTGACTAATTCCTGCGTTCTGGATCCAACCGTGGCCTCCGTTCGAGGTGATTCGACACCAAAGTTATCGGTACGTATTATTTTACCGCTTTAAAATACTATTTGAAGTGTCGAATCATGATTTATGAGTTCATATGGCTATTTTTAGCAATTATCTTGGTGCCGAGTATGCATGCAAATACCATGGCCATGTTGATGGCATAGTGAGGGGCTTGTGTTGAGCTTTGGTATTATTTGATGTGCATGATTATTTTATGGCGACTCCCCCGGTTCTTTACCAAAAAGTTAAAAGATGCTTAGTATTAACTGTTTTAAAAACTAAGTGTTAATTGTTTTTGTGGTTTTTAAAGAAAAACCAAGAAGGGGACGGTTTTTGAAGATAAGTATGAGTCCCGTAATCGTTTTTATGGTGAATCTCGTGGCCTTGTGTGGCGATAGTTGTATTCATTGTTTTGATAGTTTTAAAGCAAAACTAAGTATTCACCATGTATCGGCCGAATGTTTTGTTTGCATGCCGGATGTTCTGTTTAAAAGCCGGGTATTAATTAATTTGATGGTTTTGAAACCAAGTATTTACAGCTTGTGTGAATTTTTAGTCGTGTAGTTTGTGGTTGAACGTAGACGACTTGTTTGGCCGAGCCGATGTTTGTGGCCGTGCCCGTTTGTTGCAAAAAATTGCTTGTCTGCTTTGTTTCACTTGCAGGTTCTGTGAGAGAACATGACTGTAAAGAGGAGAGATCCTTTGATCAGACCTCGTTGCAACAAAGAGGACACTAGTGGCCAAGTTTGAATCCTGAGGACCTTCGCGTCCCGTTTTATTTCAGGATGGCCAAGAATCCTGAGGACCTTCGCGTCCCGTTTTATTTCAGGATGGCCAAGAATCCTGAGGACCTTCACATCCCGTTTTATTTCAGGGTGGCCAAGAATCCTGAGGACCTTCGTGTCCCATTTTATTTCAGGATGGCCAAGAATCCTGAGGACCTTCGCGTCCCGTTTTATTTCAGGACTGTGGCCCGGTTTGAATCCTGAGGACCCTCGCGGTCCCGTTTTATTTCAGGATTGAGGACCTTCGAAGTCCGATTTTATGAAGAAGAGAAAGATCCTTGGGATCAGGCTTCACTGCTTACAATGAAAAGCACGCAATCAGTGTGATTGGTATGGCCGACAAGGCAGCAATGATGTTGTGTTCGGCAAGTTTAATTCATCCAAAGTGAAGAATTTTTTAGAAAGTGGGGTTCTCTGTATAATCAAAGGAGTGTGACTCTTGATTTTGTTGAGAGAGCGGGGCTTTCGGTTTTAATTGGAAGGAGCAACCATCGGCAAATGTGCTCTTCGGTATTAAGGAGAGGGATTGGCCCTCGGTCTTCATCAAAAGTTGTGAAATTTTCTTGTCAAAACGACTACGTCCTAGACCAACCCAGAATGGGGGGAAGGGGACGGTTTTTGAAGTCATTGATTCTGGCTTGGTCCAGACTGAGTCCTATGTGGATGTTCTTCTACAGGAGTTTGTATTGCTTATAAAATACTCTGGCTTGCACTAGACCTAGCCCCAGCCCAACCCAGAGTGGGGCGTAGGGGATGGTATGTGGTACTAAGAAGCACTCGAAGATGCTTGGGAAAAGAAGCATACGCAGAGAGATGGAATGACCGGTTGATATGTATGAGGTCGGCCATCGGGAAACAACATCACAAACCTTGGACGCGGCATGTTCCTAAGTTCTAGGAGTCGGTTCGTGAAAGGCAAAGAAGCACCTACAAAGATTACAAAGTTCATGAAAGAAAAAACGAAAGTGAATCAAGACGGCTGATTAAAAGCCGAAGGTTCCCTAAAAGCATTGCATGGAGTCGGCTATGGCAATAGGGCCGACGGTATTTTTGCCAAATGATGGCGTGACACTTCGGCCGAACGTGAACCTTCGAGTGCCGAAGGCTTAATTGGGGGAAAAATTGATCAAGCGATAAATGTGACGGATTGGCCAAACATAAGTGTTTAATTGCCAACACAGAAGCTTGTTTACCTGTCTCTCGGGATGCCCGAGTGAGGAAAAGGTTGAGTTAAGCAAAGGTCTACAATCAAGACGGGGGCTAAGAATCTTCAGAAAAGTTAAGTGCAAAGAGGACTGCTCCAGTTTGACTCGAGGACCCTGGTGGTCCGGTTTGAATCCTGAGGACCTTGGAGGTCCCGTTTTATTTCAGGATTGAGGACCGCTCCGGTTTTATTTGAGGACGGTCCAGTTTGATATCAGAATATTGAGGATCTTAAAGGTCCGGTTTGAAATTCTGAAGGACCTCACAGGCCAGTATTTTTTTAAAGGATTTGTTCCTACAGTTAGAAGATCAACTCCTCGCGTCCATAAGGGACGGACGAGAAGTTGAGGGGCTATTGTAGTGGGAAAAATCCGTATAAGGGCCACGGGCCCAGTGTAATGAGGGATGACGTCATCAGGACATGTGTGAGCATGTGCACGTGTGCGAGCATGCTTATATTGGAGAGCAAGACATATGGAAGGCTATAAATACAAGGGTTAGACTCTAGAGGTATACACACTCATATACACCCATAATACTC
Source organism: Vaccinium darrowii (assembly GCA_020921065.1). Classification (NCBI taxonomy): domain Eukaryota; kingdom Viridiplantae; phylum Streptophyta; class Magnoliopsida; order Ericales; family Ericaceae; genus Vaccinium; species Vaccinium darrowii. The sequence continues at coordinate 11,289,372 of CM037160.1, forward strand.
TCTATATTGGCTCTCTCTCTCTAGAGACTGACTTGACCGTCGGAGTGCCCGCCGGCAAGAGGCCGGTGGGGCTCTAACGGGTCGCTACTTGTGCAGGTCTTCGGAGGAGGAAGCCGGGCTCACCCGAGGAGATCCATTCGCTGATTACACCCCCCACAAAAGTGCAACAGAATATCTTAGGTAATACCGAATCATAGATTACTTATTTTGTGACATATACTTGGCCGAAACGGTTGAAGATTACAGCCAACAATATGAGAAGAATGAACTAGTAGATATAATTCAACAACAGTATTAGTTCTTGGACTAGAAAATCCTGTAGTTCTCTAGCCTTCAAAACATCCACACAGCTTGTAGATCTCATTACAAAGACAGGGTTTTATGCACTTGGGCCCGCATTTACCAAAGCAATCTTCGTTAGTTTTGCAAAGAGTAAAACCATCTTGGTCTTGGGCAGCAGATAATGGAACTGAAGCCGTGGGGAATGGGAGGCCTGCACCCAAAATGTCAAGGAGTGTTAACAAAACAAACACATTTCAATTTGTCAGCTTGTGTGTTAGACTTTCATATGTGTGTGTGAGAGACCCAACTCTGGTTTATTTATTTATTTATTTTTTGGGGGGGTCTTTCTTTCTTCTAATTTTGAATCATTCATTATGGACCCTACTCCTTTGCAACTGCATTCATATCAATCGTTCATCCCACCAAATCGAAGGTCCGGATTTTAAAAGAATTGTTTTTGGAAAGGTGATTTTTACAAATTTGAACCATTGTAAAACACTAGATGAGCGGAATTGTATGGAGAAGCTTGATTCTTTATACTTCTATTCGACTCCACAAGATTAAAAAAAAAAACTAATAAATAAGAGTTAATGACTATAATTAAACTTAGAAAAAGTTTCATTTGCAGATGGTGAATTATTTCAGCTATGTATTTTTTTTTTAAATCAATTTTTTACTCTGTTTCTTATTTGTTTTTTTCCTGTTGAGATGACTCGAACTATAAAAGAGACAAAGAGAAGTCATTATAAAAAATTAGTCCGAACTCAATACAGAGAGAGAGAGAGAGAGAGAGAGATTAACCAGAAGCAGCAACCAAGAGGATGACCATGAAAGCCAATTTGAGTGGTGCCTTCTCCATATTCTTTGAAATGGTTGCTATGGGATATAATTTGATTACTAAAAAAGGGTTATATTTTGCTTTGTTATGTCAAAGACTCACAAACATTCTACCTTTGAGCAGTATTTGTAGGAGGATGTTAAGGGTATTAAATGATACACAAATTATATGTTCCATAATTTTAATCTCTTGGGAAATCAAATATTTAAGGAAATATATTCATTACATCTCAAAAAAGTACAAATTTTAAAATTTTCCCTCAATTTGAAAACATAGAGCTATTACTTCCCTTTAAATGCTTATACCCCTCCGTCCCATAATTTAATCTAACTTGGAGAATCCAACTATTTAAGGAAATATATTCATTACATCTCAAAAAGAACAAGTTTTAAAATTTTCCGAAAGTGGCCCCTATATCCATTGACTTATCCCATTCCTTCTTTTGGGGGTAATGGAGGTAGAGTAAAGTTCAGAGATGATAAATGGGCCGTCATTCCAGATCAAAAAAATTAAATGGGCCTTCATTAAGTAGTACAATACTTTGGACTGATGGCCCAATGTTCCTCACGGGTTACTATTAGAGTTGGGTCCAGTTACTTAGGGGATCAAGTTTGCTATCTCGGGCTTACAGGTATTTGCTTACATTTTTCAAAATTTTTTGTTTTTTTGAGGAAGCTGAAGCATGGCTATGTTTGGTAACACTTCTGTTTTCTGTTTTCTGTTTCTGTTTTCTAATTTCTGTTTTTCGTAAAATGGAAGCGAAAACAAAAAATATGTTTGTGTGAAATTATTTTCAAAAAAAAAAAAAAAGTAAAAACATAATTATGAGTCGGTTGGAAGTGTGCCGGCGGGAGGCTGGAGGTGGTGGGTGGTGGCGTGATGGTGGCTGGTGGTGGCGGGTGGTGGCGTGATGGTGGGTGGTGGTGGTGGCTGGAAGTGGTGGTGGGGTGTGGGTGGTGGTGGTGGTGGGTGGTGGCGGTGGTGCGTGGTGGCTGGAGGTGGTGGTGGGGTGGTGGGTGGCGGCGGTGATGGTGGGTGGTGGTGGTGCGTGGTCGCTAGAGGTGGGTGGGGGGGGGGGGGGGGGGGGTGGTGCGTCGTGGCTAGAGGTGGTGGTGGGGTGGTGGCGGTGATGGTGGTTCATGGTTAGGGTGGTGGGTGGAGGTGGTGGTGGGTGGTGGCGGTGATGGTGGGTGGTGGTGGTGCGTGGTGGCTAGAGGTAGTGGTGGGGTGGTGGCGGTGATGGTGGTTGGTGGTTGGGGTGGTGGGTGGAGGTGGTGGTGGGTGGTGGCGGTGATGGTGGTGCGTGGTGGCTAGAGGTGGTGGTGGCGGTGATGGTGGTTGGGGTGGTGGGTGGTTGCGGTGATGGTGGGTGGTGGTGGTGCGTGGCGGCTAGATGTGGTGGTGGGGTGGTGGGTGGTGGTGGTGCGTGGTGGCTAGAGGTGGCGGTGGGGTGGTAGGTGGCGGTGGTGCATGGTGGCTGGAGGTGGAGGTGGTGGTGGTGGGTGGTGGTGGGTGGTGGTTGGGGTGGCGGCTGGGAGTGGGAAAACAAAAACAAAAAGTGAAAGTTGAGATTTTCAACTTCCTCAAATTTTATAAATAGTGGAAGTAAGAAGTAGAATTTGAAAGTAAAAGTAGCACACAAACAACATTCTATTTTTAAATTGTCAAAATTCTGAAAACAGAAACAGAAAACAGAAAACAGAAGTGCCACCAAACAAGGCTTGATAAACCAACTAATACAAAGGCGGAACGTTAGGGAAATAAAAAAGACACTCAAAGCCATCAGCTCCTGCGTTAGGATCCACCGATCCGCTCTTAAAGGTGGGTGGAGAAAACATGATATGCACCAAATTGGAGATAGTTCCTATCACCGTCGACGTTGCAAGACACTTTCATTGTTGTTGCTGATAGCTCAAGAATCCGTTGCCAAGTATGGTTGGATCCAAGTGTCACAAATCCTTCTCCGGCCGCAACAATCTAAAAATGATGGGAAAAGTGGGAGATATTTTCTTCGTAAGGAAAGAGTTTTACCCATCTCGCAATGAAAGAGGTAGGAGAGGAGGAGAAGGAAGGAGGAGGAGAGGGTGGAACCGCTGGGGAAGGAGAAGAAGCAGTAGGTCTCTCTCTAGGTAGAAAGGAAGGCTCTCAATTCACGCATAGTGCATGTAGTGAGCTTCCTCAGCTATCCAATCAGCGATCAACGGTCAGGATCATCTTATGTTGAAAAAAATTATTTTTACATTTAATTCAACCCCAATTTATCCGGATCGTTGGTCATCGATAGGACGACCGAGGGAGTTCATTACATGCATGTAGTGAGTTCCCTCGTTACACGCCGCCGGATCCTCGAAACCTATGGTGGCTTTCGTAATATTTGCTTACTCTTTTCAAGGGAAACTGAATGTGAAATCTATTTGGAAATATGCATTTATTTCTTTATACCCGACTTATGTAAATGTTTAATATTAATTGTCTTATAAATTATCTGGGCCATCACGATCCAAAAATTATGGTAAAGCAGAAGAAATTGCCATAATTTAACTAAGAATAGAGTTTCACCCTAAGAACAAAGTCTCAACTCTCTCTCAACCGAGGAGGAAACCAACTCAAGATCCAAACAAAATATGTCCAAGAACTTCTTATTATAGCTTGGGCCAAATCGTAGGTCCAATGGATCAGACTACATGTCTTTGCTTAAATTCGTACTAGGGATTGCCCGTGCCTAAGGGCACGACGCAACACGCTTTGAACACAATTTAAGTGGATTTATCCTTCTTTACTGTTGAGTGTACGTATTTATTTAACCATCTTTACATATGCACTGCTACTCGTGCCCAAAGACACGAAGCAACACGTTCTGACCACAACACATCTGAATTAATAACTTCTCAAAATTTAGCAATGATCTTGTTCTACCTGTCAAATACAGCCAAATTACACCAAAATCTGTACAGATTCTTCATACCAAAAGGAAGTTGAAATATAGTCAACGTGCTGGCAATCCTTGCCTTTTTTCTACCGAGCTATATGCCAAACCAATTGAGGGCAATGATCATTTATGAAAAATAAACTCAAATTAAAAAAAAAGGGAGGAACACAGGTTTCATCTGTTACGAAAAAGGCAAAATCTAAACCACGGGTCTCTTCTAAAGAAGTCTCTATGCTTAGTGTGGGCACCTCTAATATTGACTATTGACACCGTGTTCGTTTAGGTTCTTGAAACCTGTTTTGAAGTCCTTTTTGGGAACCCGGTTTGGAACCCTCCCATCATGGTCTTTAATTGTCATATCAAAAACTATGGATCCCTCAATAGTTTATTAATATTACCACCCTCTGCTTTCTCTCTCTACAATAAAATAACGGTGGGTCCCACCATAGTTTACATCTTTTTCCTCTCGCCCTTCTTTCTCTCTCTACAAGTTAGTCCTTTCTTCTGATTCATCTTTGCCTTTTGTCGGATAGTAAAAGTTTTCTGACTTTGGTCAGGAGGGGTTTTGGGGGAAACCGAACAGGGTTTTGTAAAACTGGTCTCAAAACCAGGTTTTCCAAAACCAAACCGACATGGCCTGAGTATCTTCAATTTCTTCATTATTATTTAGAACATTTTTGTATCTGCTTGCATCTTCGTATCTACACCTTCGAACCAACCTCCCAATAATTATTGGCCATTGGATTGAAAAAAAATTCGACCAAATTCAACAAAATACGATAGATTAGGAATGGTAATTGCGATAATAATCATGATTACATAAGATGTGCAATAAGTGAAAACAAATGGTGGCCATCATTTGGTTCGTTGTTTAGGAAAGCTAAGTTCTAACTGAAATTTTAAAATGAAACTATCCATAAGGGTTCAAGGGTTTGTTTGATTAAAAAGAGAATTTTGACGGGAAATCAAAATAAGAGAAAGTGAAGTAAAAGTAAGCATATAGTTTATAGGTTAGGAATGACAAATGATAAAAAAAAAATTCACATTGGATATAAATAGAGGTGTTTCATGAGTGTTTGAAATTTCAAAGTCCAAATAGCAATAGCAATATAAAGAATTTGGGGGGGGGGGGGGGGGGGGGGGGGGGGGGGGGGGGTGGAACTTAGTTGGACATTTAGTGGATAAAATTTGTGATTTCATTTTTTTCTTGGTCAATTAAGTATTTTCCGTCTTTAAGACTAATTCAAAGAATTAGCAGTACAATATGCAGTAATTAAGTTTGTGCTTACCACTAAATCGTAGATGATGTTCTCATGATGCCACATTTTGATCTTTTTTGGCGTTTCTAAATTTTTCGTTCTTTTTAGAATCAATATAGATCCCATACTTCATCGTGCAAAATTGTGATTGTTTCCTTTTGAAAGAAACAACAAATGAAAATTAGTTAATGTATCCAAAACTCCTTAAACATAACTTGAAAACTACTGAACAAAACATATATAATGGAAAATAATAACATTGTCCAATTTCTATTTTAAGCATTGATGAGCGAAAACAGTCTTGTAATTCGACCATTACCTACCAAGTCAGTGTTCAAAATCGACAAATAAGAAGAAGAAAACAGAAAGAAAAAGCTCAAAGAAGTGGGATAGGAATAAGTTAGACATACAACAATGATTTTAAACCTCTAATAATTGATTTGAAGAAAATGAACTAAAAACACTTACAAACGATGATTACTGAAAATTGAATCCGAGAGAAGAAATCGGCCAAACTAAGAAAGTGAGAATGGAATGAATTTGGTGAAAGCTTTTTAAACTCCATAAATGTCTTGGTGTTTTCAAAATTTAAAACTCTTGATTGATTTCTTACCTTATCGGATTTGATTGAAATCTTAACCACCTAGTCAACGTAAAAGAAAATGAGGTCACTTTTGTTTTCTTTATTTGTTAATTTTAAATTTTCCCCAACAATTTACTTGTTACTATCCTAAATATTAAATTTGGTTTCCCTCATCCCCACAATTCATGCCTTAATCAGTAGGATCACTATTGATGTTTTCCATTGCTTTATATGAATCTAAAAGGGTTTGTTTATATGAATCCAAAAGGGGTTTGTCTCCATTTTGAATATAGGAAAATCAACCTAAAAGGAAACAACATAAACCAATTATTGAGTTGAATGTAGGGAAATTAAGTAGGAAACCCATTTGTTTAGTTGATTTGAATTCAAAGGGATAATCAATTCTTTTTTAAGGAAACAACGTAAAATCAGGGGTTTATATTGGGAAGTATTTTCTCGATCGGACGGCTATAACTAAAATGAAACGTTGATCCGACGGTTGTAGAGGGTGGTTTAGTTTAGGGTTTTGAAGTTTAAAATGGAAGTAATTTGAGCCATCAAATTTTTTTTGGATAAATTGAGCCATCAAATTAGTTGAGAAGAAACTTTAAAATTCGATCACGACCCTCCAAAGTGCCATGGAGGACACTTGCGAGAGAGACATTCTGAAAAGCGTTGTGTAATGTAACATAGATTCGAATGCGCATATGTTATTTATAATATGTGATCCAAAAAGAGTAGCGTTGGATTGAAGGAGAGATCATATAGGCAAGTTTTTGAATTATTTCCAAACATATATCTTCTAAGTGGCAGTGATTTGCTAATGATTTGTTACTGATTAGCAAGGTGGCGGGCTAATAGAAACATGTAAAAAATCATTCTTTATAGTTTTCTTAAACAAATTTTCCCTTTTATAAGTGTTTATTTTTGGATAATGAATGTAAAAAATGTCTGAAAATCTCAGGCACGGGAGAAATTTTGAAACTAAGACTATCATTTCCTTAAAAATCATACAATCATTTAGGAAATCATTCCTTTTGCCACATCATCTTTATATATTCCTTATAGCCACTTTCCGTTTTCATATTTTTCGGAAACTTTCATCAATATAATTTGGTTACTACCGTAAATGTTAAATTACATTTCCTTCATTTGCACAAATCCCACCCTAATTAATAGGACCCTTTTGAATATTTTCCATTTTGTAACAGTTATCTCATAAATTAAGGATTTGTTAACCTAAAAGAATTATTTCAAACATTTAAAAATATTTGATTAATTCTATTGGCCAATCAAGTGTAGCCACTTGTCGCGTTGAGAGCTCTCCTCAGGAAAACCCATCCTGCAATAATATATTAGATTATCATGGTGTAGTTTTCCGCAAATCTCTTCTACATTCTCTTTCCCCAAACCTTCGATTTGCATAAGGTTGTTGGGATTTGTGATTGCGAGTATAAAATCCTCTAAGATATATATATATATATATATATATATATATATATATATATATATATATATATATATATATATATATATATATATATATAAAGGTGTTAATCTTATCCATCATCTCAAACTTAAGAAGTTAACGATTCTCGAACCGATTGCCCAAGTCGCGGATCCAGGGGAGGCGCTATGCGATAGATGTTGTGCAGCAAAACTACGTCATGTTGCTTGATTTTTGTGCACACTTCCAAAACTTCCAAGGGCTTTGTTTGGAGGAAGAAAAAACTATTACAAAGTGCCTAAGCCCAAAGTGCCTAAACACTAAACCCAAAGTGCCTAAACCCAAAGTGCCTAAATTCAAGTGTCTAAACTCACTTTTAGGGTATTTAACCCTAAAATTGAACCCCAAAATTAATCCCCACACTTAACTCTCCAAACAGGGCCCTTGGATTTACTAAGAAAATGAGCAAAACGACGTAGTTTTGCCGCACAACACCTACCGCATAACGCCTCCCCTGGATTCCCAAGTCGCTCACCATACTTGTCTCCTGAGGAAGCTGTTTCTCGAACTATCATCTATATTGTGTTTAGTAGTAATCGGTGTTTTAGTTGTGATACCGTATCTCCCCTCTTCCCTTTAATCTTTGTATCAATTGCTTAGATCAATAAAATTTATTTTCGTTGTTAAAATATATATATATATATATAGACTACAATCTGTAAGAAGATACTGACATTTAGGTTTGGTTTTATTCTTACCTTGTTTAAAATGAATTAATTTTGTGTAATTTGTCTTATCTAAATTTACTTCGTAATATTGGTCCATAATTTTTATTATCTCGATTCCTCTCACACGATGGGAAACGCATCATCCATGAAGTTAGCAAAGAATAAACTTGTTTAAATTGAACTAGAGACCGGGCACACGCAATGCATGTGCAAGTCGAACTTTGACAAAAAAAAATATGCACAAAAGTACTTGGCTTATTCGACTCTGTCCTTTACGCATCAATCACCATTCTCTCGCATAATATATATATATATATATATAGGCCAATTTTGGGAACACACAAAAAACAAGCTTTTATTCTGGGTTATATTGCGATGATCCAAACCGTTCACTTCGTTTAAATGGATAAATTATGAAATCCTGCAAAAATTTAGCTCAATCTAATATGGATAAGTGTTTGATCCAAACAATTCTTCAAAAAACTTGAATAAGAACTGATGCTCTCCAAATTGTTTGGATCGAGCATTTATAGATATTCGAATCAGTTAATTTTTCTTACGGATATCCTTAAAAACATGTTTTAAACAATTTTATCGGCTCAGATTATTAGCGTGAGACTCCGAAACCATATGGACTTTTTTTTTTTTACGTGTCCCTAGAACTGGTTCCACACACACACATGTATCCAAGACTGGAGGGCTTATATAAGAGAGGCTTTCAAATTGAATTTGTTTGGTCATTTGGCCAATTTCAGACGATTTTGCCCCTCAATTGCAGAATGTGGGTGTTGGTTTGTTGCGTGATTTATATGCCATTGGATGGTCAGTTTTGTCTTTTTACACTTATTGGTTTTCTTGTAATTTATTTGCATTGGATGGGTTGTTTTGTGTTTCCCGTTGCCTGCTTTTTCTGCCTTTTACACGTGTTGGTCGAGAGGGGAAAACTTTCTCTTCTTACAGTTGGTTTGCGCGCCAACTATAGTGCCGAGATGTAGAGATCTTGGAGACTATATTTATCCAGCAACAATTCTATGAGTACACACAGGTGCATCCCAAATACACACCATATGAGATGGCAAATGAGGAGAGACCCATTTTTTGGATGAGCCCCACTTTGGGCCTCTCCTCATTTGTCACCTCAGGGTGGTGTGCATTTGGGGTGTATATGTGGTGTACTCATATCATTTTCCCAGAGCATAATATTTTCGCTGAGAAGTACGGCCGGAGAAGACTTTTGAGGAATCGAATTATTGGGTGGTTGGTCTTTTATCTTTATCTTTATTGCAAAAAAGAGAGAAGAAATGAAGGAAGAGTGAAGATTTATGACGTGGGTTTGTTTCTTTTGCCATACTTTCAGATTCGGTTTGTCTACAAGAAATCAAGGAAAAGTCCAAGTAAGTTTTTGGGCTTAATGTTTGTGTCGTGGGCAAGTTGTTGGTTTGCTGGTGTTGATTTTCTCTTGGCTACTTAATTTGTTTATGTATTTGTGTTTGGAATATATATGGTTTATGATTTGCTTGCACCTTGTATTTAGTTCTTTATGATTTGTGTTTTGAACATCTTTTGAAATAAGTTTCGGAGTTCTGAGTTGTTTCTATTGCAAAGCAAAAGATTGATGCATCAATTGAATTGATTTTCCTAGATGCTTTCTAAAACAACCTGAGGCGTGATTCATCAAATTCTTAGCCATAGTAATAGTTATGCAATGATTTTGGCCATGTACAACAAAATCTGACTATGCAAAATTATCTAAAATACATTACGCATTTCTTCTTAAAAAAGAACCTAAAAAATGTGATTTACTATGCAAAATTTATTACAATGCATTTGTGTTTAGACACACATTAAATGAAAATATTGAACTAAATTATTTTGCTCAAATATAAAATAAATACATTACTACTCCCACGAATATATCTATTTTCTTACATCCAAAACATCTAAATTAATTTCATCAGTTTTCCCAATTATATAAAAAACATTATTTATATCCTTTTAAATATTACCTTTAAGATTATATACCATATTACAACCCAACCACCACAAACGGGCATAAAACTCGTGCAACGCGCGTAGCATCATACGTAGTGTATGTATATGCCCCTTCCGACGAGGGATCCCAAAATTTGCTAGTGTACGAGACTCATAGTTCCCGGCCATATTTCGATGATCCGACCATACACTTTTATCGAAAACTGCTCGGATCAAGCCCTTTCTGGGTTTTTTATTTTTTATTTATTTGTTTATTTATTTTTTTGTGATTCATCGTGAGGACTCTTTAAAACACGTATTGAACACATTGAACGGCTCGGATCATCAAAATTCAATCAGGAACTATGAGTCTACACTTTAACCCATATGTGGGATCCCTCATAGGAAGGTGGGTGAAAATATAGATTTATATAGAGGAGGCCGTTCCGCTAGTGTAAATCTAGGGGTACCAATCACCCCGATACCGATCATGCACAGACTGCGACATTTGAATGAAATGGGGTGATTTTGGATCAAGCTCTTAGAGCCATCCGATTTACTTTATTCCCGCGTGGGGGCCCTTCAAAATTCAATTTTGAGATGAATTAATCAACGGTTCGGATTGACTGTTTGGAAACACAAGGGGGTCTCCGGCACCGTTTGTGCGCAGTTGGTACCCTTCGGATGGTACTAATAGCAAGGTTGGTTCCACTAACACAAACTTTAACACATTTTTTGACACAATGATAATCAGAGGCTCACACAACTAATCAGAGTGGTTCAATTTGCTTAAAACATGTTTTTAAGAGTTTTCTTCAAACACAGATCTCATTGGGATATCTATAAGGACTTGATCGGTTCATTCGATTTTATCCTGTAAAATATGAGAGGAATCAATTGAATCCAATGTTTTTTTTTTTTTTTTTTTAAACAACAGACAGGAATTGAGTCCGATGTTAAGCCCAAAAAATCTCTTGCAGCCCTAAAAATTTCTTTCTTTAGCGTTGAGAGTCCAACCTACTAAATCCGAGCCCCTTTGTTTAGGCCATTTGTTTTTATTTTCTTACATTCTTGCTTCTTCAAACCCAAAACAAGGTGATAGCAGTGCTAGCTGTTCGGCAAGAAGAAATAAACCACGCGTTACCAGTTTCTATGTGTAATTTCTTTTGGATACAACTTGCATTTGGAACACCGTTGTCATTGTCATCGTACTTCCAAATGCTCGGAGAAGAAAGCCAACCATGTGCAAATCCGACTTCAATAATTCCAAAACCCTTTCATCGTGAAACACATGCAGCAAATACTTAGGCCACCCACAATGGTGGAGCTAAATTTGCGTTACTTTATGACAAAAGTGTAAAAAGTGGGACCTACTTATGTGAGTTACGTTGTTGTTAGGTAATTTATGTGTTTTTGTTGCAATTCACATATACCATAGTAATGTATTTTGCTTAAAGAGGCTCCAAACCCCGAATGCTCAAACCTTCTTAAAAGTAGACTATTTCCCTCTTACGTGGCACTTCTCCCTCTCCCCACTACCCTTTTTCTCTCTCTTTTTTTTCTTCCAAATTTCTAACAAATTAACTTCCCACAACTGTGGAAAAAATAAAGTAATGTAATTTTTTTTGGTCTTGTGTATCAAACGGGCACAACACTATTAGTGTAACTAGCATTGTCTTAAGTGGGTCCTATAGTTTTTTTTTCTTACTTTGGATTCCCCTTTTTCTCTCCCTTTTCCCCCTCACTCTACCTCTCCTAGGGATGGCAATGGGGCGGATCGGTTCGGGTTTTGGCCGATCCGCACCCAAACCCAAAGGGTTTCGGTTCGGTTCGGTTCGGGTTCGGTTCGGAAAAGGGAGAGGATGAACCATAACCGAACCATTCAGGATACGGGTAATTTTGGGTAACCGAATTGTACCCATCCCGCCCCGCCCCATACCGTACTAAAACATGAATAAATTGAGTTTAGGATATTTTATTATCTCAAAAAAATTGAAAAAACATGAAAAAAATAACAAAATGAGACTACAAATATCAGTCAAGAGATTCAAGACTATAATATATAAAATATCAGTCAAGAGAGTCTCAAAATGTACAGAATGTGAGACCAAAACCTAACCTGTGAATATCTTACATATATATACGAGAGGTAAAGTGTAATTTTAAAATATAACTAAGGGGTTTATGTAATATGTATATATAAAATAAGGGGTTTCCTATGTAATTAACATATTTCGGTTCGGTTCGGTTCGGGTATAGGTTCGGTTCACAGGTAAACCCATAACCGAACCGAACCCGTTCGGTTTTCCATCCATCTAAACCACACCCGCACCCACGGGGAAAAAATCGGTTACGGTTCGGGGAAAAAAAGCGGTTACGGTTCGGTTACCCATCGGTTCGGTCGATATTGCCATCCCTAACCTCTCCTCTCTCCTACAGAGTGTACTTCCCTCTCTCTCCTCACTTTTTTTTACCTTTTCTCTCTATCTCTCTCGTCTCTCCTCTCTCTCGGTTGTAGTTACTAGTGCTACCACGAACTTGTTCGGAAAGGTTTTTGAGAACCGGGTTCTCACCTTTTCCCCGTGGGACCACTCACCCCCTTTTCTCATTTTCTCTCTCATCCTCCTTTTGGGAGGTGTTATAGTAGTGCACAATTTGTGCACAAATGAGTAGGTGGGGCCCACTTTGGAGTCTCATACAAATGATCTAAGTCGTTCATCAACTTCAAAATAATTTTTTGATTGGTCTACGAGAAAATCAGCACAATTTAAAACCTTTAAATATTTGATCTAATCTTTCAATTTTCATTCAAAATTTAGAATCCTAAATTATGTTGAAATGTTAAATAAAAGTTAACTAATCAAATCAAGTAGTTATAAAAATCTGATTGAGCTAATTTTTTTTGAGGCGACTAAAAAAGTTATTTTAAAGTTGATGAGCGGCTTAGATCATTTGTATGAGATTCCGAAATGGACCCCACCGATTCATTTGTGCACAATTTGTGCACTACTATAACACCTCCCAAAAGGAGAATGAGAGAGAAAATGAGAAAAGGGGGTGAGTGGCCCCACGGGGAAAAGGTGAGAACCCGGTTCTCAAAAACCTTTCCGAACACAACCCACATTTCACACCTGCACTAATTCACTCTCCCTCCTGACACAAGTTAACCACACTCTAGTTACACTATTGCAACCAAATAAAACACTAGCTATCCTAAATCTTACACAAACTACGGATTTAACTACGTTATTGGAGATGGCCTTGGAGCATCTCTATCAGATACCTCAAAATCATGTATCTTCAACATTAATATTTCAACATTTTACACCCACCATAACTCCTATGTATTTAATCACATTAATTAAGTTGATAAAAGAAAAAGACACTGTAAGAAGATTGTGTTTTGTTATGAAAATGAGTTATATATTTATAGGCAAGTTGCGTAAAATAACAAAGGACTTTCTTTTTTTTGCGCATATTCAAGGGTAATTACTTTTTGCAACAAAAGGCAAGTAAAATAGTACAACAAAAGAATTCATGGTCCAATAAATTAAAGTTGCTACAGAAAATAGTAGTAATAAAGTTGCAAAAGATGTGCAATGGTAAAGTAGGCAATAAATAATACTCCCTCCGTCCGTTTTTAATAGTTGAGTATTCCATTTTGAGCTATTCCTTATTAAATTAAAACCCGGAGCAAAGTCTTGTATAGGCTTGCCATATATAGTTGATTGAAATGTGATCAAACTTGTTACATACTGTATCCTAGTCACCTAATGTAATCTCCTGCACATGTCACTCGATCGGAGAAATACTCTCAAACTCTACAAGTTAGAACGTACGTACCAAGTTGCATCGTATACTGCATGGTAACGTACTCTTTTGAATGTAAATATGTAAAAAATTCTTCTCGATATTCAACTCCTATTTCATTTTATTTTTCTCGGCATCCTCCTTTTCTTGATTAGCTGTTCAAGAATAAAAATCCTGGATCCGCACCCCTTCCTAGGCTAAATCTAACTCCTTAATAGAATTCAGCTTTTATTATTCGGTCTTTTCAACCTCCAAAATACCTTTTAAACTGTTTCTTCATGCCTTCGTGATAAATTAACTGATTTCCCAGAAGATAATATCTAATTTAAAAGTCAACAGTGAAAATGATAGAAGGATTGGGCTACCATTTATTAACATTTAAATCATTCTTTCGTGAATTACTTGCTTTCGTATATACATCATTAGCTTTTATTAATCACATTTTTTATCTATTAAAGACGACGTGTCTAATCAACCATATATTTATAATGTGACATGTACAAGGTAAACAACATCGTAAAGAATCAGGCTCAGTTCATGCAAGAGGATCAGGAACGATGCAAGAATGAATGGAGGAGATCGACCCGTCACATTATTTTTCGATGGATTATTCTCACGTTAAAAGACGACGTCCCATACATAACAAGTCCTTGCCGGTTGATCCATGAAACAAGGGGGGAAATTAATATTCATTCAGGTTTCATTCAGATTTCACTTTCGAAGTACAGAAAACAAAAGTTTTCAATTCAATTTTGGGGAGCAAAAGAAAACAAGAGGGAAAAAGAAGTTTAATTTTGTAATTAGGGAAGTGAGGAAACTTGTCGAGGTTGAGAATGGTAATGGCCGACATTTTGGAGCAAAAACCCAAGTTTTGGTACTGAGACCCTACAACACATATGCTTTTGAGGTTCAATTCTCCCTCTTTGTTTAATGAACAGTCCTCTAATTTTCTTCTTGTTTTCTTGTGTCCGAATGCAAGTTGAATGAGGGGTCTCAAACCCCCATATTTCGTGATCTCTGCTATCGCAAATTACAAACCACATTTGGATTAGCTGGAATCCAATACGACGTGATTGTTTAGTGTTTAAAAAGAAGTAAGTTGCGTGTATAAACAGCGAGGCGAGGCGTTAGCTAAGTGGTCTTGGTTTGAGGGGCGAGCGTTTGTTCATTCCTAAGGTCTGAGATTCAATCTCTATTGCTAGTAACTTATGGGACCACTTCACTCCCACGCATAAGCATGTGAAACAACTGAGGGAGAAGCTGTAGGAATTAGGGTTGCTCTAGAAAGCCGGTGAACCGTGAAACCGGTCCGAATAGAACTGCTCCATACGTTTTAGATTGGAATTGTGAATCAATGATCCAAACATGGATTCCAAAATTTAAAAATCGTGACTCGTGGTTCTATCTACGGATTTTCATCATGAAACTGTAAATTGACCGAACAGGACTGTAAGATATTTATTTTATATAAATAGAATATATATATATATACATATATATATGTGTGTGTATGTGTGTGTGTATGTACAGTGAGCTTTTTAGATGTACGTGTTTTGAAAAGTTAATGGGTAAAAGTTTAAATTATTGTTTTGCTCTTTTGAAAAGTTAATAGCTAAAAAGTTGAGGATAATTTTAGAAAGTGGAAATAAAAATTGATATGAAGGTGTAAAGTGGAGGTAAAAGTTGATATGAAAGAAATAAGATGATGTTTCTTTAATAAGTTGGATTTACGAAGCAACAATTTAGAAAGGGACGGAGGGAGCAATATTTTGAGATTTTCAGGGTGAGGGGAAACTTTGAAGAGAGAGAAAGGGAATTTGAGGGGTGGCTTCAAACTGTTTCCTATTTGAGGGATCTGCTGGAGCATAGATTTCATGGTTGATCCCTCAAATTTTATGTTTAATGGATCTGCTGGGGTTGCTCTTAGCAATAAATGTTTGAGGGATTTGCTGGAAATGCTCTTAGCCATAAATAGTTGACAATGGTATTCCCTCACTTAGCCAGAAATGGTTGCCAATAGTACTCCCTCCATTTCAAATTGCACCAAAACTCTTGTAATTTCGTAAATAGAAAAACAATTGATGCCGGTATATATGCAGAAAAATGAAACCCTTGACAACATAACATCCTAAAATGGAGTACCCTTTATTTATGACATTCAAATCCCACATAGTAAATTTCACTTATCACATATCATTCCAGAATCAAACAACAAGAATTGTTTGATGGTAATAACCACAAATCTCGCAAACTTAAACAACAGAAGTTGTTTGATACTTGCGAGTTATTACAATACCCCGTACCTTGAGTAAGTTTTGATGCAACCTTGATGCAACCACACAAGGGGAAAACATAGTGCAATACCCCAAAATGGAATAACAAAGCTAACTCAAAAACATTTTATTTTGACTAATCCTCATTCTAGACCTAGTGGACCTAAAACTTCAATCCAGAATTCTTCAACTTTTCTTCACTGATCCGATTCAGTCGGTCTACCATCTCGGCCGTCAAAAAGTGCTTCCAGTCTCCGACCTCACCTCGCCTAAAAAAAGCCCTATTTTCCTCTCCCGACGACAACTTTCCAGTCTTGTTCACCTCCAAATTGCTCAGATTATCAAAACTACAGAGTCTCAAAATCTCATCCTCCAACCCTGATGCCTCTTCCTCAGGGGAAAATGGGCAGCCCAAGAACTCAGCTAGCCTCCCCAAAACCAAATTGGGCTTCTCTTTCATTTCCTCATACCTCAAGAAAATCACCTTACTGGGATTATCCAGGCTTTCCTTCCAATAACCCAAAACATGATCCCAAAAGGGTCCATAAAGGCTCACTCCCCTACAAAACCTATCAAAAACTTCCTCAAGAGAAATGACTCCTTTTTTCTCAGGTCTTAACTTGTTTGTGAAGTGCCAATGTGAGACAAAAGTGTCCATTGGGTTCCTGCACAAATACACAATCTTGCATTTTGAAGGCTTGACAGATTCAGGAAGGGATAATAAAGGTATATGGGAGGAAAAAAGCCTAGGGAAAGTAAATGAGGCAAAATCCGGAACTTGTTGATCGACAAAGAGTTTAAGTTCCAAGAATGGAACAAGATCATGAGGGTTGCTTGCTAGTAATGGGTGGTGTTTGGTATCAGGATAGCGTGTCCGGTTCACTAACCCAAATAGGATTGCTTTCAGCCAGGTGGTGCCTGATTTGGGAATGCTGACGAGAAGGATATCAGTGTCTTGAGCTTGGAATTGTTTTTGACATGAGAGCACTCCTTGCAACTGCCTAGCATGGTGCCAAAAGCCTTGGTATTTATACAAGTGGGATGCTACCCACCCCTTTTCTCTTGGAAGGGAAGAGAGTAAGTCTCTGCATTCTTGGGTAAGATCATCTTCGTCCAAGTATTTGGGAGGAAAAGGGGATAGAGGAAGTTGAGATGTTGCCATGGAGTTTTGAGAAGTTTTGGAGTCTTACCTTTGGTTGCAAATGTCCAAGCATTTGCTAAGTCTATCTATAGCTCAACCCTCCCTATTAGTCTATTACCACAAAAAAATCTTATCAATTAGGAGTAAAAGAAAAGAAATAAAACATGAATATTACTCCCTCTGTCCCAAAAAATTTGGCATATTTTCCTTTTTTGGCTGTCCCAAAATATAGGGCCAATTTAAAATTTTCAACAAAGGAAAGTTGGGTGAATTCCATTTCTACCCTTGAGATGCTTTTAACAATCAAAATAATGAGACAAAAAAAAATAATAGTTGAAAATTTTTAAAGTTTAAAGTGCGTTTTAAAATTTTGAAAAAGTTCTCTGATTACATTGGCAGCAATATTTTTCGCTTTCCGGAAAAAAATTTAAATTCAAAACTTAATTAACTCCTATTTTATTAGAGTCAATTAATAATTAATGAAGTCAAACTTGAAAAGTTAAAAGTTTTGGATAACATTATATATTGTATATAAAATGTTAAAATTTAAAAGTATGCCAAACTTTTTAGGACATAGGGAGTTAATACGACCACTCCCATATTGCTCCAGTCTTCACTTGTAACATCGGAAACAGACCAGAGGAGGCAGTCGTCCAGTCATTTTCTTATGATGAGAAAGTGTCATTGAAGGGAAGCAGTGGCCGTTCCTTCTATTTACCATGGACTAAGCAATTTATACACATAATTGCCCAAAGTTTGTAACTATGCACCAAAATTACGGATCAAATTTGTCCCTCCCAAGAACAAAATTACATTTCTATTTCAGTGCATGAGTAAATGTATTTCTATTTCGTAACAAACAAACATCAAATGCCCGAATGCCAGAATCAAGTTTGAGAAATTATGGAGTAAAATGAATATGTATACTACCAATAAAATTGATCGTATATTAAATCGATAAGGCCACCATCTCAGGGCAGTAGATATTTTAGTCAATCTTAGCAGCATTTTCCTTCCCCTCATTATTTTGGCGCTCATTTAAGTCACTGATGAACGAAAAGGTCAGTTGGATTTTGTTCCAAAAGGATACGTTTTGTCATGCTACATTTATCAGTACAGATGCTATATTCTACAGGGGCCACAAATAAAAAGACACCGTGTTGTTGGGAAGAATAGAGTACCAAAATTCTCACAAGTAAATCACGAAGGAAATATAATGCGCAACAAATAAGAACCGAAATTCGCATATCACAAGCAAGCGAGACACAAGCAATTTTTTACATGGTTCCCCCGAAAAATTTGAGGTACGTCCACGGGACCGAAGTCCGATTCCGCTATCACCAAAGTTCATACAAATGGGTTACAAGAGATACAAAGATCTCATAAACACCCAAGGGTGTATCCAACAAATCACAAGATAACAAGAGGAAAGACCTCACCAATTTTAGATGAACAAAACCCTCCAAAATAGCTGTAAATGGAGAGCCGAAACTGAGTACAAAAACAGCCCCAATATTTGACGTAGAAGCTGCCGAAAAAGAGAGCACAAAACTGCGAACAAATATGTCCCAAAGGATCACGAAAATTGCTGTCGAAATTGGTTGGATAGCTGCCTTTAATTTTTCCTTAGCAAGAAGCACTCACACACACAGATGGAAACCCACGTTCACTTCCTTTTTTCACAAGCTGATGATATTCCAAAGGGACAAAAGACTATCCGGCTTCCAAGTGAAGCTAATAACACGTGCTAGTCATGTGCTCTCCAAATGTGTAGAAACATCTACCCACAAACAAGCCCACTAATTTTAATATTTTGGGCCAAAACAAATAACACGGGCTAACACAAAATTATTAGGCCTCCACAAAATTAGAATAAGGAGAGACCCAATAATTCTCCCCCTCCCGACTTATTCGGAAGGATCCACCAAACCCGGCAAAGATCGAAATTTTTCATGCTTGTCCTTAGACAAAAGACTTCGTCATCATATCCGAAGGATTATCATCGGTGTGAATTTTCTCAAGTGCAACAACTTCATATCGAGCACATCCCGTATCCAATGGTATCGAACATCAATATGTTTTGATCTAGAATGGAAAGTGGAATTCTTGCTCAAATGCATAGCACTTTGACTATCACAATAAAGAACGTACCTTGCTTGGTTCAAACCCAACTCTTGCAAGAACTTCTTCAACCACAACAACTCTTTGCAAGCTTCGGTAATTGCAATGAACTCCGCTTCCGTAGTGGATAAAGCAACACATTTTTGCAATTTCGATTGCCAAACCACAGCTCCCCCTGCAAAAGTCATCAAATACCCCGAAGTAGACTTCCTAGAGTCAACATCACCGGCCATGTCGGCATCCGTGAACCCATCCAACAAAGTTTTTCCATTACCAAAACACAAACAAACTTTAGAAGTGCCTCGGAGATACGGCAAAATCCATTTTACCGCTACTAAATGTTCCTTGCCCGGATTTGAAAGAAATCGACTAACAACTCCAACCGCATGAGCTAAATCCGGCCTTGTACATACCATAGCATACATCAGTGAACCAACGGCTGAAGCATAAGGAACTTTTTCCATCTCCTCTTTCTCTTTTTCACTTGTAGGACATTGTTCCGAACTAAGCTTGAAGTGACTAGCAAGTGGACAACCAACGGGCTTAGCTTTATCCATCTTGAACCTCTCAAGAACCTTTTCGATATAGCTTTCTCTCTATCTCTCTCGTCTCTCCTCTCTCTCGGTTGTAGCTACTAGTGCTACCACATTTCACACCTGCACTAATTCACTCTCCCTCCTAGTCCTGACACAAGCTAACCACACTCTAGTTACACTATTGCAACCAAATAAAACACTAATTATCCTAAATCTTACACAAACTACGGATTTAACTACGTTATTGGAGATGGCCTTAGAGCATCTCTATCAGATACCTTATAATCATGTATCTTCAACATTAAGGCTTTGTTCGGATGGCTTCTCAGCCATTTTGGAAAAAGTTTTGTGGGGTCTACCCAAAATCACATATGTACGTAATAAACCCAATCACATCTGTACGTAATACGAATACATAAATAACCCAATCACATCTGCAGTGGGCCCCAGACCTCACCAATCCACGTTAAACAAAGCAGCCAATCACGTTTTGGGGTGAGGGGGCCAGTGGGGCCTAGGTCTGTGAGTATTTCAAATTTTAAAATAAACAAGTTTGGGTCAAGTCTGCACAATGTCAGACAATGGGTAGGGTAGAGCCCACAAAACTTTTTTGGAAAATGGCTGAGAAGCCATCCGAACAAAGCCTAATATTTTAACATTTCGCACCAACCACAACTCCTATGTATTTAATCACATTAACTAAGTTGATAAAAGAAAAAGACAATGTAATAAGATTGTGTTTTGTTATGAAAATGAGTTATATATTTAAAGGCAAGTTGCGTAAAAATAACAAAGGACTTTTTTTTTGCTCATATTCAAGGGTAATTACTTTTTGCAACAAAAGGCAAGTAAAATAGTACAACAAAAGAATTCACGGTCCAATAAATTAAAGTTGCTACAGAAAATGGTAGTAATAAAGTTGCAAAAGATGTGCAATGGTAAAGTAGGCAATAAATAAGACTCCCTCTGTCCGTTTTTAAAAGTTGAATATTCCATTTTGGGCTATCCCTTTTTATGTACCTGTTTTGAAAAATTAATGGGTAAAAGTTTCAATTATTGTTTTGCTCTTTTGAAAAGTTAATAGCTAAAAAGTTGAGGATAATTTTAGAAAGTGGAAATAAAAATTGATGTGAAAGTGTAAAGTGGAGGTAAAAGTTGATGTGAAAAGAATAAGATGATGTTTCTTTAATAAGTTGGATTTACAAAGCAACAATTTAAAAAGGGATGGAGGGAGTAATATTTTGAGAGTTTAGGGGTGAGGGGAAACTTTGAAGAGAGAGAAAGGGAATTTGAGGGGAGGCTTCAAACTGTTTCCTATTTGAGGGATCTGCTGGAGCACAGATTTCATGGTTGATCTCTCAAATTTTATGAAATTTTATGTTTAAAGGATTTGCTGGAGTTGCTCTTAGCAATGAATGTTTGAGGGATTTGCTGGAAATGCTCTTAGCCATATATAGTTGACAATAGTACTCCCTCACTTAGCCAGAAATGGTTGCCAATAGTACTCCCTAAGTTTCAAATTGCATCAAAACTCTTGTAATTTCGTAAATAGAAAAACAATGTTTCATAAATAGTTTTTAGAAGTTCTTTCCAAAAAAAAAAGTAAAGTATTTCATGAGTTTTCTAATTTGGTGTAAATATTTTGAAAAACCATGCTCGAAAGTACGCAAAAATGGCAATGGTAAATTTGAACATATAGCCCACTGCACAATTGATGCCAGTATATATGCAGAAAAATGAAACCCTTGGCAACATAACATCCTAAAATGAAGTACCCTTTATTTATGAAATTCAAATCCAACATAGTAAATTTCACTTATCACATATCATTCAGAATCAAACAACAAGAATTGTTTGATGGTAATAACCACAAATATCGCAAACTTAAGAAGCTGTTTGATACTTGCGAGTTATATTATAATACCCCATACCTTGAGTAAGTTTTGATGCAGCCACACATTGGGAAAACATAGTACAATACCCCAATGGAATAACAAAACTGACTCAAAAACCTTTTATTTTGGCTAATCCCCATTCTAGACCTAATGGACCTAAAACTTCAATCCAGAATTCTTCAACTTTTCTTCACTGATCCGATTCACTTGGTCTACCATCTCGGCCGTCAGAAAGTGCTTCCAGTCTCCGACCTCACCTCGCCTAAAAAAGGCCCTATTTTCCTCTCCCGACGACAACTTTCCAGTCTTGTTCACCTCCAAATTGCTCAGATTATCAAAACTACAGAGTCTCAAAATCTCATCCTCCAACCCTGATGCCTCTTCCTCAGGGGAAAATGAGCAGCCCAAGAACTCAGCTAGTCTCCCCAAAACCAAATTGGGCTTCTCTTTCATCTCCTCATACCTCAAGAAAATCACCTTACTGGGATTATCCAGGCTTTCCTTCCAATAACCCAAAACATGATCCCAAAAGGGTCCATAAAGGCTCACTCCCCTACAAAACCTATCAAAAACTTCCTCAAGAGAATTGACTCCTTTTTTCTCCGTTCTTAACTTGTTTGTGAAGTGCCAAAGTGAGACAAAAGTGTCCATCGGGTTCCTGCACAAATACACTATCTTGCATTTTGAAGACTTGACAGATTCCGGAAGGGATAAAAAAGGTATATGGGAGGACAAAAGCCTAGGGCAAGTAAACGAGGCAAAATCCGGGACTTGTTGATCGACAAAGAGTTTAAGTTCCAAGAATGGAACAAGATCATGAGGGTTGCTTGCTAGTAACGGGTGGTGTTTGGTATCAGGATAGCGTGTCCGGTTCACTAACCCGAATAGGACTGCTTTCAGCCAGGTGGTGCCTGATTTGGGAGTGCTGACAAGAAGGATATCAGTGTCTTGAGCTTGGAATTGTTTTTGACATGAGAGCACTCCTTGCAACTGCCTAGCAGGGTGCCAAAAGCCTTGGTATTTATACAAGTGGGATACTACCCACCCATTCTCTCTTGGAAGAGAAGAGAGCAAGTCTCTGCATTCTTGGGTAAGATCATCTTCGTCCAAGTATTTGGGTGGAAAAGGAGACAGAGGAAGTTGAGATGTTGCCATGGAGTTATGAGAAGTTTTGGAGGTAAGAGGTTACAAATGTCCAAGCATTTGCTAAGTCTATATATAGCTCAACCCTCCCTATTACCACAAAAAAAATCTTATCAATTAGGAGTAAAAGAAAAGAAATAAACATAAATATTACTCCCTCCGTCCCAAAAAGTTTGGCATATTTTCCTTTTTTGGCTGTCCCAAAATATAGGGCCAATTTAAAATTTTCAACAAAGGAAAGTTGGTGAAATCCATTTCTACCCTTGAGATGTTTTTAACAATCAAAATAATGAGACCAAAAAAAAGAATAATTGAAAATTTTTTAAAGTTTAAAGTGCGTTTTAAAATTTTGAAAAAGTTCTCTAATTACCTTGGCGGCAACATTTTTCGCTTTCCGGAAAATAATTTAAATTCAAAACTTAATTAACTCCTATTTTATTAGAGTCAATTACAGTAATAATTAATGAAGGCAAACTTGAAAAGTTAAAAGTTTTGGATAACATTGTGTATTGTATATATAATGTTAACGTTTAAAAGTAAATAGGACCACTCCCATATTGCTCCAGTCTTCACTTGTAACATCGGAAACAGACTAGAGGAGGCAGTCGTCCAGTCATTTTCTTATGATGAGAAAGTGTCATTAAAGGGAAGCAGTGGACTAAGCAATTTATACACATAATTGCCCAGAGTTTGTAACAATGCACCAAAATTACACATAATTGCCCAGAGTTTGTAACAATGCACCAAAATTACACATAATTGCCCAAAGTTTGTAACAATGCACCAAAATTACGGATCAAATTTGTCCCTCCCAAGTACAAAATTACATTTCTATTTCAGTGCATGAGTAAATGTATTTCTATTTCGTAACAAACAAGCATCAAAGCCACCGAAAATACTCTCCATGCAAATGCCCGAATGCCAGAATGAAGTTTGAGAAATTATGGAGTAAATTGAATACGTATACTACCACCGAAATCAAAGTAAATAAAATTGATCGTATATTAGGCCTAATTTGGCCTAAAAGTGGTTTTTGGATTATTGGTTTTTTTGATTTGTCTTTATTCAAATTTTTTTTGCATTTGTTAGTTTCGCGTCAAGATTTTGTGGTTTCTGGATTCCTCTCGGCGAGACGAATCTAACGAGTATAAAATTATGGTCAAAACTCAAAATTTTTTGAATAAAGCCAAAATAGGTGGATTATTGGCGAATAATCCACCTATTTTGGCTTTATTCAAAAAAATTTGAGTTTTGACCATAATTTTATACTCGTTAGATTCGTCTCGCCGAGAGGAATCCAGAAACCACAAAATCTTGACGCGAAACTAACAAATGCAAAAAAAAATTGAATAAAGACAAATCGAAAAAACCAATAATCCAAAAACCACTTTTAGGCCAAATTAGGCCTTAAATCGATAAGGCCACCATCTCAGGGCAGTAGATATTTTAGTCAATCTTAGCAGCATTTCCTTCCCCTCACTATTTTGGCGCTAATTTAAGTCACTGATGAACGAAAAGGCCAGTTGGGTTTTGTTCCAAAACGATACGTTTTGTCATGCTACATTTATCAGTACAGATGCTATATTCTACAGGGGCCACAAATAAAAAGACACCGTGTTGTTGGGAAGAATAGAGTACCAAAATTCCCACAAGTAAATCACGGAGGAAATATAATGCGCAACAAATAAGAATCGAAATGCGTAAATCACAAGCAAGCGAGACACAAGCAATTTTTTACGTGGTTCTCCCAAAAAATTTGAGGCACGTCCACGGGACCGAAGTCCGATTCCGCTATCACCAAAGTTCGTACAAATGGGTTACAAGAGATAAAAAGATCTCACAAACACACAAGGGTGTATCCAACAAATCACAAGATAACAAGAGGAAAAACCTCACCAATTTTAGATGAACAAAACCCTCCAAAATAGCTGTAAATGGAGAGCCGAAACTGAGTACAAAAACAGCCCCAATATTTGACGTAGAAGCTGCCCAAAAAGAGAGCACAAAACTGCGAACAAATATGTCCCGAAGGATCACGAAAGTTGCTGTCGAAATTGGTTGGATAGCTGCCTTTAATTTTTCCTTAGCAAAAAGCACTCACACACAGATGGAAACCCACGTTCACTTCCTTTTTTCACAATCTGATGATATTCCAAAGGGACAAAAGACTATCCGGCTTCCAAGTGAAGCTAATAACACATGTGCTAGTCATGTGCTCTCCAAATGTGTAGAAACATCTACCCACAAACAAGCCCACTAATTTTAATATTTTGGGCCAAAACAAATAACACGGGCTAACACAAAATTATTGGGCCTCCACAAAATTAGAATGAGGGACCCAACAGTCGCAGAAAGCCAGAAACAATACATTGCAAGGGACAAGTTTAACAAGGAACATGAAATCCAGGGTTAGCTCAACGACTCACGAAACCCAGATCACTTTTTCGAAATCCCATGAGTGCTTGATTTCATTAGACTACCAATATCATATCTGGTAAGGAAAAATCCATGCGTACACCACATGTGTGCAAACCATTTGCCTGGTGTGCATGTGCTGTGCGATGAGCTGGTGACTGGTGTGCGAGGAGATGGTGTGCGCGTAGCATTATTCTATCTGGTAATCACCACGTGTAACAAACAAGGACCAACAATTTACTGTCTGGAGCAGAGTTAGAACTACATACATGACAGAATCATGGATGTCTAACAGCTAGATTGCAGCAAGCCCAGATGCCTAGTAACAGATTTTGGAACTCTTGACAATTAGGATATAATATACTGAAATGTAATCTCTGAATACATCGAAACAAACTGAAACCATAATTTAAAACATAATCCGGGAGATTCTTAAACTAAGATATAACAGTCAAAAAATCATTCCCAAACAAGCTTTACTTAAGGTTATATATTTCAGAAACAGAACCATACACAAAACTTGGCCTCATGAGAACATTCCAAAAGCTCATCTACTTTGGCATGATGGCATTCTACAAGACTTACAAGGAGGAAAGCAGATGGATTAATAACCAACGATAATTTTTTCTCCGTTGGCTACCAGATGAGAACACCTGTGGGAAAATAACAAAAGGAAAAGAGAGTAAATACCGAGGATGGTACAATTCAAGAAGACAATGAAACATATCCTCGGGAATGTATGATTTTACTTTATCACTCCAGGTCAGACACCCCTAGCAAGGAGTAACTGGGACCATCCGAACCCAGAAGGGGAATATACTCCGATCCTCGCACACGGACACTAAAGCAAGCTGCAGAAAACAAAAATTAGACAAAATTAAAAAGCAAAAATGGAGTATGACCCATTTCGAAAAACCTAGATATAACCACACATAAGAGTCTCCAATTACATTCCAGGGAGGAAGTAGATCAATCTAGAGTTCCTGAAACCATTTACCTGGAAAATTAGTTTTGAAAAGAAGTCTACTTCAACACCAAATGATATTTTTATTCTATCTATGCTTTTTGCAAGAAATAGAACATTGACTAACATTATGTGCAAATTCTTGTTTTACATGAGGCAAAGAAATCGGGGAACCAAAACTGTTGTCATGTTTCTTCTTCAGACAAGTCCATCTGATAGCTATAACATTGACTGACAATATGAGCAAATTCTTGTTTTACATATGAGGCAAAGAAATCAGGGAACCAAGACTGTTTTCATGTTTCTTCTTCAGATAAGTCCATCTGATAGCTATCAGAGACGTAGCTAGAGCATTAAGGAACATATACTAAGTTGCCAAGTTACTATCCACAATTCTGGAAAGATAAAATGCCAATAACGTACCATTTTCTATTTTCACTACACTTTGGAGCATTGTATCCATCTTTGTTTTCATATCATGATTATCATCCATACTGGGTGCTAGAAGTTTCAACTCCCTGTAGATTTCACGTACAAATCTGCATATTTTCTCTGCAAATTCAAGTTCACCATCTGATATCCGGCCAATTGCCAGCCTCATCAGCTCTCCTGTCAAGTCAGCAAGCTAAACTAAAACACTTAGGGCTTCTACTACCCAAAAAGATAAAAAGAAAACGAAGAGAAAGAAAACACTTGTCCAAACATTTTAGAGTCATTACTTGCACAGAGAACCAGGAGGACACAGAGAGGGAGAAGGGGCGAAATGTCTCCCATAATACCAGAGGAATTCTTTCCCTTCATGCAAAAAATAAACTGCTGTAAAGTTGAATAAACCAGGAACACCACAACTAGTGTGATTGGTTCCTTACTCTCCCCTCGAGGGAGAGGTTAGGAGTTTGAGTCTTCATGGAGGAGGTGCTCGACTCCCGTTGTAACCACTAACATCTAACCCCTAACATCCTATCGTCTTGCAAAAACAAAATTTTTTGAATAAACCAAACCAAGGGTATCACAACTAGCCTCTACTTCTCTTTGTATGGAAAATGAGTAAGCGACCAACGATTGACTGATTACACTAACACTAACATGAGGTTAGGAGTTTGCGTCTTCATAGAGGAGGTGCTCGACTCCCGTTGTAACCACTAAAATCAAACCCCTAACATCTTATCGTCTTGCAAAAACAAATTTTTTTGAATAAACCAAACCAAGGGTATCACAACTAGTCTCTACTTCTCTTTGTATGGAAAATGAGTAAGCGACCAACGATTGACTGATTACAGTAACATGAGTAAATGACTTAATCAACCTTACCCCCAAGAGATAGTCTAGGACATTAATTTGCAATGGGTCTACAGATGGATCACTCAATGGTGACAACCCAGAATTAATCTCATCAAGATTAAGAAGAGTCCCAGTTTTGCAGAATTTACATAGAGTTGCCGCTTCAACATATTCTTGCACCTGAAAAGATCCAATGCCAAAATGAGTCCGCTTTAGAAACTCTAAATAAGATCAACAGCTAACAAAGGCAACAAGGTACAACCCCGGGAGAGTATGCTCGTCTAAGCTTCCAAAAGTCAGTTCCCCCCAGTTCTTTTACAAGTCGAGCCACATATTGTTCCGTCACAGCAGCTAGATCCTTTTCTGCCTTATCAAGAACCTCCTCCCTGTTGTATTTACTCATTCTGTTGTAGGGAAGAAAAATCTTAACATCAACAACCAAGAAACAGTATCGGTGCATGTCAGCACAAATCACAACATTTCAATATCTGGATTTCAACATTGCCAACCTAGAAAGAAAATAAGTTTATAACACCCGGTGACACACAGCGGCTTATAATATAGGGATAAAAACACGATCTTCAAACTGACTCATGGGATTGATGGAGAAGATAAAGTCAGGAGGCACACCATGTGGAGAAACCGCTACAATTTTCTAACAGTTAAGAGGCAAGATGCAGTAAGAAAAATCAGAGGTAAATGTACAACAGGAAGCAACATCTTGTTACCTGTGCACCTGAAATATGACCTTTTTGCTATTTATGGTGATATCCCGACTTGCTTTTACCACTCTTTCCCGTTTGTCATTCTGTGAGACAAAATGTGAACAGCTAAGTATCAAACAGTGTTTTCCATGAATGTCAAGGCCTGTGAAGAATGTCGTGTTAGCAGCAAGGTTGGCTGTTAGCCAAAACAGAAAAAGCATGTGCTTTGGCCCCCAAAGTTTCTTGTAAAATTAGAGGTTCCAAAATCCCCCCACACAAACCCACCCACCCACCAGGAAAAACAAAATTCTAGTAACCGATCGGAAACAAAAGAAGCCCAATCCAAGACAATCTCAATGTTCAAACAAAAATTTCTTTGTATTTCAATCTTATTACGGTGTTTCCTTCTCTAGAAAGTACTGAATTTTACTAATGTTCAAATTTTTAGGGAAGGAATGAAACCGTCTTTACTTTGCCTCCCAATTTGGCGATCATTCACTAAGTTAGTGAAGGATGATTCCGAACGAAACGTATATTTCCTCTTTTTTTGCCTAACTTAATGTTGGAATGACTTCCACCTTCATCCCAGCAAACCGAAGACCACCCAAATAACTTAGTGTTAATTAATGGTAACATATTTCAATGTATCAATCCCCATTACTAGTGTCTTGTATATGCAAAAAGTTTCAAGAAAGAAACACAGTCATCAAATTTAGGGGCACTATGGGATAAGTTAATGTTTACGTCTTTTTTTTTTCTTTTCTTTTCTGAATATTTGTTGGATTCACCTTAAATAGTTTGAATTTATTATTTGCTCAACAAGAAGAGTCTGAAATGTAAATATTACAACCAAAAAAATTCATTAAAGAAAAAAAAAGTCTCTAAGTAGTTGCCTTAATTGTTTTTAGCATAGTCTTGTCTAAGCTTTTTGCATCTTTAAGTATTGTCTTATCTCAACTTTTTCAAATTTCGTTCTCCATTATTATACTCTTCTGATATAGTTTCCCTCGTCAAGACAAATGATTGATCCAAAATTAGGACAAAAGACTAAACAAACGATCAGTAAAAGCATTACCGTCTTAAAAGATCCACCTAAATAAATTCAGGTTACAAGTCCTATCAAGCAAAACCAATTTAAGCCCCCACTGCATTCAAACTACCGACATAATGCACAAACAGAGAGAGTAAGCAAATTATTGGGCAACATTGTAAAAGTCGAAAATAATTAGGTTGGAAAGGGAAGTAGGGAGGGAAGCTAACGAGTTGATTGAGGTAGTCAGCGTATCTGGAGAATGCATCCTTCATGACTGAGGATTCACCACTCGCCGCCGCCGTCATCATCCTTGGCTTTTTTGCGGCGCCCTGGAGAGCCGCACCTGCTACTGTCGAAAGTTTCGGAGTGGGTTAATTTGAGCAATTTTTTCAACATGTGTTAGGGTTCGATAGTGTAATTGTGCGTCTGTGTGTGTGTGTGTGTGTGTGTGTGTGGAAAGTTATGGAGAGAGAGAGAGAGAGAGAGTACGTGGATGGAGGCGGTGGGGTTTGGAAGCCATGAGAGAGAACTTGTTGAATGCTGAGGCACTGAACATCCGTCGCGAAATAGACGCTGAAGAAGATTGTTTCAACGTGCCCGTTTGCAATCACTTTACTGTGGTATTCTGTTTATTTGTTTTTTCTTTTATTTGTTTCATTCGGCATTCTTCTATTACACGATAGAATGGGAAATGATATTCAATCCCGAAATACGTGTGAGGTATCAAAAAGCTCTACCACAAGAGCTAGCCACCATTTGTTATTTGCTTAAAAAAATTAGTAATAAAAATTGTTTAATTATAGTACTAGATACTCCCTCCGTCCCAAAAAGGATGTCCAAAAATACTGTTCATCTCTCTCATAAAATTATCTATAATTTTTTATGTAAAATGATTTATATATGCAATATTGATCTTGTTTGATAAATCTTATTTAGTTTTATTAAACAAAAGTTTTAAAATCATAAAAAGTATTATAAAATACGAAATATAGAAAAAAAAATTTGAAAGGTGTGAATAGTATTTTTGGACATCTTTTTTGGGACGGAGGGAGTATAATTACCTATTTTGATTTTATTTTTTTGTTTATTTGACTCATTAGAGTGAGTTTGCTTTAAGCCACGAGAGAGCTTACAAGGATGGAGGAATTTGTAGCATTTTTACTTAATTTTTCGAGTAAATATAAAGTTACGGATTGACAAAAAAAACTTTCAAAGTGCGTTACATATATGGAATTGATAATAAGCTATTCTATAACTTATCGAGCCATTGAGTTTGAACCAAAAAGACTACACCAAAAATATTTGCAATTACTATCAAGTATTTTATCTGAATAATAAAAAAAATCTAGATAACAAACGGGGTCGTCCCATTTCTTATTCTTTTTTGTTAAAAGTATTTATTTATATGGACATAAATGACTTTATTATTTTCCTTTATCATAAAGCCAAAAGGATCAAGTACCCTTTTTTTTTTTTTGTAAAATCACATGTTATACAGTGGAGAGTGGAAAATTATTGGGAGAATTACGACCTATAAACCGATTCACGTTTTTTTAATTTTAATTAATTTAGAATTGCTTTTTAAAATTTTATTCCTAAACTACGTTAAATCGTGTTTACAAAACACGCTCTTGAAGAAACGTGTTTACAAAACACGTTAGGAGTTAGAACTTTTTCCTCTATTCCCTTGTTTTCCCGCAAAAAATTGGTTCCACGTGGTGTCGAGCGCTCACCTCGATCGTCCGAAAACATTTTGAAATGTCTCTCCGAAAACACGTGGTGCCGAGCGCTCATTTTTCCTCTCTCCCCTCTCTCTGTCTCCCCTTTCTCCCTCCTCTTTTTCTTTTTAAGATCCAGACCGAACAGTCTCGAAAACCTAGGAAAGCATGAAAATCTTTCAGAAAATAGATTCTTAAGTGCAATCACATGGATAAAACTCATACTAACCCGTTAGTTTGAAATCCAAATTTGAGATTTTTCTCGAACAGTTTGAACAATACAATGGAAATAAATCATTCATTTTATTATTACAAAATATGAATGACTAAAAAAAAATGACACTTAAACTTCCAAAGGTGCCTCTTCCAAGGTGCCTCTTATGTCGGATCCGGAAGACGGAATCAAAAAAAGAAAATACAAACAAAGCCAAAATATCAATTTCGTCTTTCGGATCCAACATAAAAAAACACTTTTGGAAGTTTAAGCGTCATTTAGACGGTCGAGATGTGAGATTAATAACGTCCCGTGGTACACATGTCCGACACAAGTTTTCCCTAATCAAAAGACACCATTGGCGTCAGTGCAAAATGCATTGTTACTGCCAAAAGACTAGCAAACGAAGTCGTTTCATTGTAGCACCAGGCCCACCACGGTTATAAAGCGACGGAGTCTGCGCCAAACAGCGTGTCTGCTCTCTGTTTACGAACGCGCGCGCGCCCGACGGACAGACTTTTTGAGAGAGAGAGAGAGAATGGTGACGGTGGTGGTGGCAACAACCACCGATCCGGCCTCAATCGGCCCAGCCTCCGCCCTTCTATCCATGCCCGGTTGGCAACCTGGCCCCTCCTTCCAGGTCACCCTTAAATTTCATCGCTTTGTTTTCTATATATGCGTGTGTGTACGTATATAAGCCTATTGTTTCAATTGGGCTTGATTTTGATAGGGTATAAGAAGCTTCGTGAATGGAGATGTGAGACTGTTGGAGCACGACAACAGTATTGTCAAAGAAGATCACTTGGACAAGCGTTGGGAAGAATTCACATCTGAAGGAGTCGACGAGCTTATTTTCCTCAGCAAACACACCGCCGTCTCCAACCGCCCTGCCCTCACCCTTCACCCAATCGGTACATGTGCAATATGTTGACATCAACTTCCGTCTGATTTTTGCACTCGACTTTCTTGTAAATGCATTCTAAAGTTTGTCGCGCTTAAAATTACGCACAAGTACCAAAACAAGAAATTTTGGAGTGCATTTTAAGAAAAAAGTGGAGTGCAAGTCTGCATGAATCATTTTTCTTTTTTTGTGGTGTCTTGTGTTTACTGAAATGTAGCAACTGTTGAAGAAGAATACATTTGATTTTTCTTTCCCAAGTATTTTTTTCCCCTTCTGTTAGTGTGTGTTTGTGTAACAGAGAGGGCAGTAGATCAAGGTTGGGTGAGTGTTTAAGCGTTTTAAATTATATTGCGTGTAGTAGATTGCTCTTGCTCTTCACCGTTGACGTAGGCAAATTGCTGATTTATGTAAATTTAGTGTGGTATTTATGTATTATGTTATGTGAAAGTTGATTTCTCGTTTCGTTTCCTCTTGGTGTGGATCAAAGTCATCCTGTTATTGCATAACAACAATCATATTATTAATGGCTTTGTTCTTTTGGGTGGTGTAGGAGTACCGCATTTGCGTGAAGGGGAAGTGGCACCGCAAGGTGGGAAGCCTGGATGGGCGGCGCCACCAAGTCCTCGGATTGGGCCGTGGCTTAAGCTGTTGAAAAGAATAGCCGAGTCTCGAGGCCTAGTTCCTGAGTTTGAGGTATATTTGCATTTTAATCATTGAAATTGCTGTTTCTATTGCCCTCTCCTTCCTTGGTCTTTTGACCAAGATTACCATTAGCAGCTAGTTTACAAGTTACAACTAAGCCAGTTTGATTGATGGTTATAATAGATTATGCATTTTGTGTGAGCTCTAGTCCCTTTTTCTTTGACCACTTTTTAAAAGTTTATCAAATGTCATGAATCGATAATGCTTTTTACGTTACATCATGTAGTGCTGGCCTTGCTGTATTTCCTTGTTTACTTGACATCACTTGTGTAATCGTGCAGACTGACTAATGAACTTGTTTAATTGTTTTTTATTTGCCCACATGATGTTGTGGTGGGAGACCTGGATTCATGCTTTCCTTCGGAACATTGTATCTTTTCGTTCCAGAATATGTTTTTGTTTCAATCCTTGGTTGCATGAAGCAGAGGCGGGAGTGGGTACGGGGGAGCGGGGGAATATAGAAGCTCTCAAGGTTGGGAGTGTGAAAGGAGTGTGTACATATATTATGAAAATAATATGGCATATAATATGCATTGTTAAATGTACAATAATTTTATGCAGTAAAAATATGGGTTAAGTCCACCATAAGTGTAACAAATGGGCTTTTGTTACATTTTATGGTTTTCTTTTCAAGATATCATGACTTGAGCTAGATATGTTAGTTCATCAAAGACCAATTAATAAAGCCAAGTGGCAAATCCCTCTTTTTCTATTCAAGGATCGTACAAAAGCCCCCATCGTCGTAAGGAGAGAGCTCCTACCTCAATTGGAGGGGGCTCCCGTCAAGCTCCTTAGTTGGGAGCTCAGGAGTGCACTCCTAAGGTGGGAGCTGCACCATTTTAGGAGTTCCCTACGACAAAGCAACTGCATTTTAAAGAAAATAATTAGAACTCAGAAGAGGTCAATAGAGGTCCTGGCTTTTCATGATCAAATTAATAAGCGTTTTCTAACATGTATTTGGTGAATTTAGGTTACTTTGGAGGCTACCCATCATGGACCAGAAACAAGTAAACCAACAATGTTTGTGGAGATTGGTAAGTTGCTAAACTCTATATCCCGTTTTTCATTTGTAAGAAAAATGTTTCCGTGGTAAACTTCTATAGAATTTGTACTGGCTGTTGGATATCTGGTAGATGAGTTGTTCCAATTTTCTTGGCTATAAATTATGCTACCTCCGGCCTCCTTCGTGATGTTGGCGGAAAATCATATGTTATTGTGGTAAAACAACTGAGAACTATGTGCATGTTTCCTCAGTTTTCTTTCTTTATGTTACGTTATGCTAAATTTGCTCCTACTAATCATTGGTGTAGAAAAATATAGATCTTACTAAGAATGTATGGTACATCCGATACTTCAGCAGTTCAGCCAAAGCTCCTTCCAACCTTAGAGGTTGGGGTTGAAGAGAATGTTGATGGGTGTGGTTATTTCTTGTTTCAATTCGCATGGGTCTGGTTAATTGAGTTCCCAAGGAATACCCCAGTAACTAAATGGAGCTTCTTAACTCAAACTATTATGTCCTTGGCATGTACATATCATCTCTCTCTCTCTCTCTCTCTCTCTCTCTCTCTCTCTCTCTCTCTCTCTCCATATTTTCTTTATATTCGGCTTATACTAACCAGGGTTGTTGGCTATCATGCCTTTTTAGCACTTCTAAGCTCTTGTTCTCTTTGTTCTTCCTGTACTTTTTACGTGCTTGCATCCATTTCTGCTTTAGTCTGTCTTTTCTTGCACTGGTTGAAATGATGTAAACAGTGTTCTCATTTGATGCTCTTCTAAATTTTTTCAAGTGCTTTCGTGGTTATTATTATCATTATTATTGCATAACTCTTACCTATACAAACATCTTCATTCTTCACTTGAACTGCTTGCTCTCATTTACTGTTAGTTAGTACATGTGTTCTAGAATCATTTCAAGCTCAATTTTATTTTGTTTCTTGGTGGCACCATAGTTGGAAGTTGGAACCTCTTCTAGTACTCATAGATCATGAACATTTGTATTTTTGAAAAGTTGGCTAATATAGGTTTATGTGTTGGAGTGTGGTGGTTAACTAATATCCATGAGTATTTACTATGTGGTGATTGTTGGCAACTTCTGCTTTATTAATGTCTGATTGCCTGATTGGTTTCTTCTCTTGAAAATAGGTAGTACAGAAGAGCACTGGGGGAGGCAGGACGCAGCTTCTGTTATTGCTCTAGTTAAGTAGATGTGCAGTTCAGTTCAATATTTGAACTTTTGATCTATCGCATCTTGGTGTCTCAGCTTGGTTCCTGTTTGACTTTTCTTTACTCCTCATTGCTGACTTACCATTATCATGAATTATGATTGCAAGATTTTTGCATTATTGACCTATTACTTGCCTCTACACATAGTGACAATTCTATCTGAAGGGAAATAGGAAAAATTAGAGCACTAGTGGCCTACGCTAAGGAGAGCTATTTCTGGGCTTCATATGTATCTGTAGTAATACTTTCACCTTAGTTTTAGTTTCTGTGTTTGTGTTCAAGCATACACTAACTATGGTAGATTGCCTATTGAAGATAATTTCGATGGTCTACTTTTGCACATTTTGGCTCAGTAGCTCTACTGTAAACCATCAATTTTGTTAAGCTTAGAATGTAGGTGTCTGCTAATCACCATATTAGGGAAATTGAGGTGGTATTTTTATTCCTTTCTTTCTTTCCATCCAAAACATTTGTTTCTTTCTCATTCTACGAAACTAATTTGTCTTCTTTGTCCTTGAAGTTAGTTTGGGAAGGACTCGGGCTTGGCGGAGGAACTTC
This sequence comes from Vaccinium darrowii, assembly GCA_020921065.1. Lineage (NCBI taxonomy): Eukaryota > Viridiplantae > Streptophyta > Magnoliopsida > Ericales > Ericaceae > Vaccinium > Vaccinium darrowii. The sequence goes on from CM037160.1 coordinate 11,325,041, forward strand.
TGTTGGAAATTGGAGCAGGTACTTTCATTTTAAGAGACTATTGTCTTAACATCCCGGTTAACCCCAATCCAAAATCATAGCTGTTATATGCGTAACTATAACTTTTCTCAACAACATACTAAAATCCCATCTTTAATGGAAACCATGTTCACCGATATCACATCGGTGCAATCCCTCATTCTATACCTTTCTTGTCTCTATGCTTTTTCGTCCTCCTTCCGTTTTCTTTGATTAACCGTTGATTACTACTCATCCAAGAGATCTCCACATGTGCCACCTGATATTCCTTTGAAATTTTGTTGTGCTTCCTTTTGTTGTTTCTTTTATTTTTCAATAGTCTTTTTTTCAAAAAAAAATCACTTGAGGATGAGATATTTGCATCTTATTACTAATCACTTGTAGATTTGATATTTGCATCTTATTACTGAATCAAACTGATCACTCTACAAGAAGATTGTTTCTTGTTTGACATCCTTGATCTGCATTTGTTTCGGGTTCTGAATTATGCTATCTGCTACCACTGTCATAGGGTTTAGTTCTTATGTTATGTTATGGTATTCTCCTAATACGTTATGTGGGCAGCATTCAACCTTTACCAAAATTGACCACTGTTTCAACTTTCCATGTTGCAGCAAGGACAAGGACAAAGTTCTTCTTGGTATAGGGGGTGGTCATTATGTACCTCGGCACATGGATATAATACAGTAAGTTGCCATCTTCGACAAGCTTTTTCTCTTGCAACAATTATATTTCAAACACACTTCCTGATACTACTGTCCCGCTTGCTTGATTTATGAGTCATCGCGATATTGATTGGGTGACTGTGATGGTACTCGGGAACAAAAAGTTTTATCTGATGACTTTGGTCACTCATAATCTTCAGATGGTTGGAAATGTCTCGATTCAAACCCAAGCAATTTTCCATGCCTGTTGAACTGCAATTTCTTTAGACACAAAGAAGAAATATATGATGTCTCAACTTTCGTAGGAGAAAGCTTGAGATGGAAAGTAAGACATCAGTGCTTGTCTTGCTAGAATAGTCTATCCTTTTAGTTCCATCATTATCAGCTACTGTTAGAGTTCAATTATGTTATTGTTATTCCTGGAAAAATGCTATTTTGCTTTGTTTTTTCACCTTGTGACGTTTGTCTAAATTATCATCATCTGTATTCTGTAAGGCTTTGGCTTTTTTTTTTTTTTTTTTCATTTATTTAAAAGTCAAAGAAATTTCATTTATCGCAAGGATAAAAGAATGAAATAAGTACAATAAGAAAAGAAAAGCCTTGTGAGAGCATGCAATACCCTCCTACTATTGTTACTCGCAATTTCTCAATCACCTCTCCGCCCCTCGAAGTTTTTCTTGTTCTTTTTTAAGAAAAAAACCTAAAAAAAAAAAGAAAAAGAAAAAGAAGGAATAAACAATATACTTAGCAAATAGCTAACTTCACAAAACAAATGCTTGAGCCACAACCAAAACACCACCCATAAGCTTCAAACGTCACCCTTTGCTTCCATTGTTGTGACTGTCTCAACCAAATATGCCAAAGCTGTTCAGCCGCTGCCTCAAAACAACTCCCAAAACATCCCTTAAAACCAGTCCCTTGCATCTCTTAAATCAGCCCCTAAGAACACCCCTCGCACATCCCCTAAATCAACCCCAAATCTCCTAAACAGCCCCTAAATCTGTAAGGCGGAGGCTAATATATGGTACAAATGTCTATTGGTTAAAGTTATTCATTTCTTGAATATCATAGATGCTTTGATGAAAACTAGGGTCGTGTATAGACAGATTGTAAGATTGTTTTCCGTTGATAGCAAGTCATTTTTCATTTTCATACTTGTAGGAAATATGGTGTTTGGGTGGGCCATCTTCTCTCTGGATATTCTTTGCCCATGGAAGATCCATCCCATTCAAAACCAGAAATAAATGCACAAGGTATTGGCGGGACTTGGCGAGAAGCTATAAAAGTTTCATTCGAGGCCACAAAAGCAGCCTTTCCTGGTGGGGAGATTCTGGCACATCTTGATCAGAAGTAAGCTTGGAGACATGACTCTGATTTCATTTACCATGCCATTAGCATTTTTACAAAAGCATGGATTTCCCATTTGTTTATCAAAGAGCTTGTCAAGGTTTCATTCTAAAAGTGTAGACTCTTTGTTCACTAGGATAGCTTAATGCTCTAAAACACTAGGTCAAAGTTGGGAAGGATTAATTCTTACCAAAATTTCCTCATCTTGGAGTTTAAATTTGACTTTTGTTTTCCAAATCTTCCATATTACTGTAGAACAGGATGTACTAAGTTTTTGTTCCATGACTTTCTTGAAGTGAGAGCAACTGCAGAAACGTCTTCAACGTTGGAACCTTGAATGACATTGCTCTATGCTGTTTTTAAGGCCTGGCGAATTATGACAGCGTTCTGTGATTGTGTTGTCTAAGTTGTGTTGTCGGTCCGTTGAAGAATATTTGAGATGACATAATACCTGTTTTACATTTGTGTCCTGTTTTTGAGGTTTACCCCGTAAATGTACAATAGGATGTCAGTAAAAATTTGAGTTTCTGCATTACATCATCTCATCTCAGGGTAATTTGGAGTCCTTTTCATGTTGAAATTGTGGTTCCATCATAAGACAACCACAAGTTCTATGTGAGCTTTCCACATCCCAATCAGTATGCAGAGGTGAAAAAGGAAAACATGAAAGGAAAAGAAAAGGAATGATATTTTACGGTGGTTTGATTAAAAACCACTGTCGTTTAATTAAAAACCATGCTCAGTGTTGCTCTCTGCTCATTTATTGAGGATATGTTCTTACATTAGTGGATTTTTGTTTGGAAGTTTTATATTAGCTAATCAATTATATCATACTTCTTATTTGATGCAGGAGTTTCAAGAGCTGGCAGAAAAATGCTATCACAGCTTACCTAGGTGAGCAAAACATCAAAGTTGGCAAGCCAGCTGATTTCTGCTGATGTTCTTGATCGTTTTCGCAGACAGCTCAATTATTTTGGACGAGGGAAGCTCGGCAGTGCGGTTTACTATAAACATTATTTAACTTGATTCGTATAACAAAGCAAACCAGTTTAGTATATTGGAAATTAGATTTTGAGGACAAATTCAAACCCGAATAGAAGTTGATATGAATTATTGTTGTTGATGTCCTTGGAGAAGTCTTCTTTTGTCAGTGAGAACTGAAACCTAAATTAGATTCACGAGTATGAGACCTATCAATGAATGGTGGGAGATTTTAGCATTTTGTGATGGTGAATATTATCAAGAGAGTGGAAGAATCAATTTGCTATTAATTTTGTTATTGGAATGAAGAGTTGAAAAATCCAGCTTAAGCTGTCTTTTCATGCTATCTTTTTATACTTTTTCTTGAATATTTCTCAAAAATATTTAGGTAAAAGTCATAATTTTGTCCAATTCATACAATTAATATTATCAAGAGAGTGGAAGAATCAATTTGCTATTAATTTTGCTATTGGTATGAAGGAGTTGAAAAATTCGGCTTAACCGGTCTTTTCATACTTTTTCTTGGATATTTCCCTAAATATTTGGGTAAAAGTTATAATTTTATCCAAATTAAATTTCTCTCGTCACCACAAGTTTGACGCAAAACTAATAAATGCAAAAAATAAAAAATAAAAATTGAATATAGACAAAATTAAAAAATCCTTAAGTCAATGGCACTGGAGCAGGCTTAGAGTATAGAAACTCTTCTACAAACAACTCGACCGAGACACAGGGAACTAATTTGGTCACATTCAAAAAAATAAGGTACTCAGGTGTGATCGCGGATTCCACGGTAGCATTAGTTCTAGGCTTCTAGCTCTACATGAGGAGCACGGGGCCTCTCTAATGAAGTCAACGAAGGACCCTACTTGGGGTACAGAAACTTAGGGCCAGAAAATGTACCGATCCGCTTGGGGGACCCACTTTTGGGTCCCACACAAGCGATCCAAACCGTTCATTATCTTTAAAACATTTTTCCGAGGGGTCCCACAAAATTTTAGCTCAATCGGACGGTTAGAAGTGCTTAAACTAAAGCCTCACCGTTTCAATCACACCAAAAATGATTGAAACGGTGAGGCTTTGGTTTAAGTACTTCTAGCCGTCCGATTGAGCAGAAATTTTGTGGGGCCCCTCGGAAAAATGTTTTAAGAATAATGAACGGTTCGGATCGCTCGTGTAAGACCCAAAAGTGGATCCCCCAAGCAGATCGGTACATTTTCTGGCCCTAAGTTTCTGTATCCGTAGGTTTTTCCTATCTCTCCTTTTCACTGTTTTTATCCTCTATCTAGATTGTCTTCGGATTTTTGCCTAAACACCAATGATTGTACACACGTTTCTCATAAAACCAGTGCCTTGGATTTTTCAACCTAGTCATTGAGGCCCCGATTGGATGCGGGATATGTTTTGGTGGGATAAGATAGTAACGGGCCGTTTGGATGACGTATTAGTTTTGGAGGGATTAAATAGTAAGGGGTGATAAAATAGTCAGGGGGATTAAATAAGAAGGGTGGACCCACAGATAAGAAAGAGGGATTAAATAGTCGATAGTTTGGATGAGGGATAAAAAAGGGAGATAAGGAGGGTGGATGATGTAAAAACCAGTCAAATGACTATTTTGTCCTTTCAAAAGCCCAAATTAGATTATTAATTAAATAAATTATATAATAATTTCAAAAAATAATTAATTTGTTATACTTAATTAAAAATAAGCTATAATAAGTCCTAGTAATTTTTTATATAAATTAAAATTATTAAATATTCAAAACTTGTTGCATATTAAAAGTTTTTTTTTTTTGGCAAAATTGTGTACAAGTTGGTGGTAAACAAAAAAAAAAAAAAAAAAACAAATTGCATGTTAAATAAACGACATGTGGCAGGGCCACTTTGTTTCTCATTCCATTCCCAGCCACTTCTTTTTTCTTTTTTCTTTTTTGTTTTTTCTTTTTTCTATCTACTTTCTTCTCTCTCTCTCTCTCTCTCTCTCTCTCTCTCTTCTTCGTTCTTCCTCCTGCTGAAGAACCCAGAAGTCCAGAGCCGGCGACAACGGCCAATCCGACCGCAACAACGGCCAATCCGATGGAAAAAGTGGCGATGGTGATGGCGGTGGTCAACAATTTCACCAAGATATGCATTTTTTTTTCCTAATCGATCGCTTGTATTTTTTCAAAATTCTTAGATCTGAAAAATTTGAGAATTTTTTGCTAGAAACTTGTTAGAAAAATGGTGTTTGTGCTTGTTGTTGTGCTTGAAACAGAGGGGTATGCTCGTCATTTGGTCCCGGATGAGGAGCCGGACTAAATACAAGCACCCCCCTCCCCTGCTTGTATTTAGTCCGGCCTCCCCCTGGCTAATTAGCCGGCGGCTATTTAGTCGGGGGGGCGTTTTTGGTGCCAAATCACGGGCTAAACTCTCATCCCCCCAGATTGAATAGTCAGGCCCCCTTCTACCTCATCCAAACGAGCTGTAAGGGGGATAAGATAGTAAGGGGTATTATTTAGTAAGGGTGGACCCACAGTGATGTGACATTTATGAAGGGGGATAAAATAGTATGTGGTTTGGATGAATTTGTGATAAAGGGGGATAAAGTTGAGTGGATGATGTAAAAACTTGACAAATGACTTATTTGCCCTTAAACAGTCATTAGATTTTATGATAAAAAAATACATAAACACAATAGTAATTAAATTAATTATACTTTTTAATAAATAATTCCTTTTATTAGTTATATCTAAAATTAAAATATTCAGTTATCATTTTTTTTATTATTCATTTAAATAATATTTCGAAGTTTAAAGTATTCCCCAACAATGTCAAATTCTAAAGTATAAAAAAAAATTAAATTTTTTTGTATCAAGTTAAAGATCTCAATTCGTAGTTTAATTTGGTGCAAAAAAGAGTAAAAAAATTAATGTGAAAATACTTTATTTTTTTATCCGAAGGATATTGCAAAGCAAGCCAACAATGTCAAATTCTAAAGTATAAAATTTTTCAAATTTTTTTGTATCAAATTAAAGTTCTCAATTAGTAGTTTAATTTGGTGCAAAAAAAATTTAAAAATTATCCACAAAAGTACTTCATTTTTTGATCCGAAGGAAATCGCAAGAGTTCGTAAAACATTTAAAATTCCATTCGGTTTCTTTTTAAAAACAGTAAAAAAAAACTGGGGGTATAAGGGAGGGTATGAGAGTAATTTCGTAGGGGGTATGAGGGGGTATAAATTAGTAATAGGGGGGAGGGGTGTTATTAATTAGTGAGGGGGAAGGGGTATAAAGGGGTATTATTTGGGTGGGGGTATTAAGTTATCCGGGTTCCAAATTTGTGCCAAACCAAGTATAAAACGGTGGGACTGGGATAAGGGGAGGGGGTATAACTTAATACCCCCTCTAATGCTGCAGCCAATCGGGCCCTGAGGGTTTAGGATTCATAAAGCTGGGGCGTATCATGACTCATGAGTAGAATTTACTTTTGGGGCGTTTGGGAGCCTTGAATTTTGGCTTTTGGCATTTTTTTTTTTTTTTTTACTTTTTGATTTTTTGAATTATGGTCAAAATGTATTATTAAATCTGTAGAGTGTTTTGGATATATGTGCCGGATGTATTTTGCAACAGTTAGCGTTTAAAAGATATGTACAGAGTACATTCGGTAAGACTTTTGTGTGCTATTGGTGATGGCTGCGGCAAGGTTTTTGTGTAGGCGGCAGTGGCTTCTTTGGGCGCTTTAGGGTTTAATTTTTTTCATTTGGGCTCTGAGGCCTTTTAGGTGTGGGCTTTGGCCCTTTGGATGTGGTTTTTGGCCTTTTAGGCGTGGGCTTCGGCCCAATGGGTGTCTTTGGTGCCAATTGAGGATTGGGTCTCAGACAAGGCATAGGATTCTTTGAATTTGTTGTTTTTTCCTTGTTACTATTAATCGTTGTATTTTTTTCAGTGATTAACGAAAAAATTTTGCCGTGCAAAAAAAAAAAAGACTTTTATATTACTCAAAGTGGGAAAAGCTATAATGAGAATGCAAAAAGGATATCAGGATCTGTTTTTGGCTTCTTCTCTCCAAATGTCAAAATAGAAAACTCATTCTCGCAAAATCAGTTTTAAAGAGGGGCTGCTGAACACACAAAACTTGAAAAAGGAGAAAATGGAAAGCCAAAAATAGGCTTCCAAACACCCCCTCAATTCCTATAGAATTGATGGGTTATTAAAGGAGAGATTTTTCAGAGCCCAGTGGGCACCAACACTGCCACGTGGTGCCCGTCAGCTCATCTTGGTCGTCCATCTGAATTTTGGATGGCCCAAATGTGTGGGGCCTAACAGATCTGCCCCGTTCAAAATACGGATGGACGGCCCGAATGAGCTGACGGATACCACATGGCAGTGCCAACCAGTGCCCGCTTGGCACTAAAAAAAATTTCTTATTGAAAGGGTTCCCATTTTGTGTGGCAGACTTGTTTTAGCAGGATTGCTACTTTTGTGAACTGCTATTGATAAAGGAAAGCTCTAGGTATTTGTTGGCCACATGTGGAATCACCCAACATACTGTCAAGAGATAAGCAGCCTTTACGAAGCATGGACACTGAAACGAAACATGGATACAACAGGATACGGCCATACGGGTACGTCAATATGCAAACATCACCTAAAAAGTTAGGATACAGATTCAGCCAATTTGCGTTTCTATATATTATCTGATATTATTTTTTAGAATCAGGTTACATAAAACTTTCACTAATGGTGATGAGCTAATTTAGGGGTTATTAGTAAGTAGTCCATTTCCTATTCACACCCTTAAGTTACCAAATTTCGACGATCCAAACCGTTCAATTGTTTAAAATGCGTTTTTAAAGGCCACGCGAGAAATCAACAAAAAAAAAAATACCGACAGGGGCTTGATCCGAGCAATTTTTCATAAAAACGAACATATACAGTTTTTATGAACATATACAGTTTTTTTTTGTTGATTTCTGGCGGAGACCCTTAAAAACACCTTTTAAACACATTGGACGGTTCGGATCATCAAAATTCGATCGGGATCTATGAGATGTGGATTTTTTTAAAATCCTGGAGCCCTGACTGGAAGTACAGTGTATTAATAAGTTTAATAACTAGAGTATTAAGGAGATGTTTGATAAAACTGAAAGCTGAAAGCACATAAGAATTCAATCAGAATTAAGAAGTTCAAAACTACTTAATTTTTATCAATTTTTTAGCCCACATTTTAAGTAACACTTAATCTGTTAAGTAATATAAAGTTTAGTTATCAAACCTACATAATCACTTATTACTTAATTGATTCAATTTTAAGTGTTGAATCTAACTTATCGAACAAGCCCTTAGCCAGTGTACGGAATACAGATGCACTCATGTGCCATAATAAAGGATTCATCAAATCGATGGATTATAAAAGGTGGATACTACTTTAATGTCATTATTGTTCATCCATAGAAAGTAATCAAAATATTAAAGAATAGTAAATATGTTATCCGTGGAGATCACTTTTGATCTTCTTATTTTATGGTATAAATATCACAATCTCCATTGCATGAAAGTTTTGATGGGTAACTTGTGTATTGGGAAAGTAACTGATACAGCTTATACTACTTTGATATATATATATATATATATATATATATATATACAGAACATATCCTGTGAGGGCTTCCTCACAAAAAAAGTGCGGGAAAACAGTTGTGGGCCGTTGGATCCTATGCCCTTCACTCGATCCAACGGCTCACAGCAATTTTCCCGCACTTTTTTTTGTGAGGGAGCCCTCATAGGAAACTTCTTGTATATATATATATATATATATATATATATATATAAATATTAACAAATTATCAGAAAACGCAAGGACAGAGCTAAGAAGGGGGCGGGGTGACAGGTGTCATTCCAGGGTCCATCAAAAAAAATTCTCAATACAAAAATAGTGTTATACTTTTCAAAACGCATATTCTACCTTTGGTATTAAGTTTGATGAGTAATTGGACGGTGGGATTGGTCTCCCAGGATTAGTCGAGATGCGCGACAGCTGGCCTGGACACCTGGTTATCAAAAAAAAATAAAATTGTTCTTGATTAATTAAGATGAAGATGTGTAATTTTTCAGGATTAAGTATGTTGATCAATAATTAACATATGAAAATGTGTATCTTTTCTAATATTATAGATAACTAACCTTCAATGATGTGTATTTTTTTTTTTTTATACTAATTTCTCTTTCTGCCTGTAAAGATAGTTCACTAACAAAGTAAGTTTAATTTTTGAATTAAAAAGTAAAGCATCCCGGTGCATAATTTCTTTATATTTTTTGATACATGTTAAAAAATTAATTGACATTTTTGTCCAAAAAATTACACGTCGTCGTTTTATACTATAACTATCTTTTTGGGACAGAGATAGGGAGGATATTGATTTTAGATGTTAACGCCGAATTGAAATCCCTCCCTCTCTCCAGATACATATGCAGGATAAGGATACCCAATACGTAAGCAATATTAATATCTTATACGGACCCAATACGAATACGACTCTCTTCTTAAAAGTATCCCTGGTTTATAGCTTGGCTTTTTATTTTTTTAATCAAGATCCATCCTGCGGCAGAAACCCGCAACCTTTCTACCTTGATTGACTATTTGATTAAACACTTTTTTAGACACAACAATTTGATTAAAATCTTCCCACTCTTGGGATGGGTTTTTGGTCAAATATGTGGATCCAAGAATCTTCTGCTGTCATTTTCTGGGATTTTCTTTCTGCTGGCCCCTCTTCTTTCTCTACAAGGACCTTAATTTCATTCTTTCCCCCTCTCAACAGTTGTTCCACGTTATTAGTTGTTGAATAAGATGTAAACAAGTTTCTTTGTCTTTATTTTGTGGTTGAGGTTGCCTTATTCACCGAGGGCCCGAAAGGGGCCGTTCACGAAAGCCCGAAAGGGGCTCCGTTGACACCTCATCGTTATAAACTGAATCGATCATCTTGTAGGGCCCGCAGAGTAGTGTGTATCTGCAAAAAATCAACTTAACCCGGAATCGATAAGTATGTTCTAAAATGATCACCCAGGCAGTTATAATTCAATTTTTTGAATACACACACTACTCTGTGGGCCCTACAGGATGATCGATTCAGATTATTGTGATGAGGTGTTAGTGGAGCCCCTTTCGGACTTCCGTAAACGGTCCCTTTCAGGACCATCCAGTAATAAGTTTTTCTCCTTTTGATTTTTTGGCTTAACAAGTTGCTAGTATTATTTTTTGTTGTTTGTCACACTTTTCTATGGCCTACAATGTCTCCATCCCAGAAAGGGGTGTACCCAATTGTCAATATGTGTGTAAATGTGTTAAACACCGAAGAATAATAGGTCGGTTGGTCGATGAGTTTGCTCCTCACACACTTTTTTTGTGGCGTAGTCCCAATGTGGATGGTTTGTCTTTAACTGAACCCGGGAGAGGATTAGTCAAGGTGCGCATAAATTGGCCCGGACACCCCTGATCCTCGAATAAAAAGAAAGAAACAAAAAAAAGGAAGCATATTTGTGGAACTCTGTGACAGTGGTAGAACAAAACAAGGGAACGTGTAGATGGGTTTTTGGCCTCCCAATGTCCATTTCAAAGTTCAAACTGGGGCATAAATTAACTGAAGCAAGCTGTAATTGGACTTGGTTGTGGTTTCCAGGGCTGTTTTTGTCCCTTCGACATAAATTAGACTTTTTTGTTTTTTGAGTAAATGACATGAATAGATTTGTTTTGGAGTTGGGCTCAAGGAATTTGTTATATGTGTACTGGGTGTTTCTGAAAACAGCCTCCGGCCTTCAGCAAAGCTTAAGAAAGATCAAAATATTAGAATTATTCCATATGAATTTCATACATTATAGTGCACTTTCTCGTAATCTTGTACTCCTATATTCATATAGATCAGCTTAATGAATATGGATGGGTTCTGTCACATAAGTACCACTATAATGCATATTTTATATATATAATCGGATGTCCAGGCCAGCTTGCGTACTCCTCAACTAATTCCGGGGCCTTGAAGGTAACGACTGAGCGACCCCCAATGGCCCCAAAAGTTTGCTGGTAAGGGGAATCGAACCTGACCTCCGACCTTAAGTGGGAGCAAATCATTGAATTTCAAAGCAAGACCACTTTGTCAACACTTGGGGTTCACGATAACGCTTGTTTTGCCTCATGCACTTGTGACATCTTGTGGGTAGTGGAATGAATTGAAAATGAGTTCACATGCAAGAGGTGCATAAAGAATAAAAGCTAATTATAATGTTGACTACGACACTTAAACTGCACAGCTAGAGCATATCTTGATTGATTCTCATTCTTTTGTTGATGATATCAATAGGAGTTATAGTCATGGGCCTTTGGTTAACCTAAATCTTAAGATGGTCTTTAAAAATCTTTAGATACAATTATTGAGAACACCTGTGAAATGAGCCAGGAAAAAATTGCAAAATGAAGTGATACGGCAATTACAATATGAGATTTCTTGATTAATGATATCTCTACATGATATTACATCGGTATCTAGTATTTGCTCGATGATCCTCGTAGGGTTTTCGTGACGATATTTTACTAACAGTTATCCGTGCAGAGGTGGATAGCTACATAGTATCATCGTTCTGTTCATTCTTTTTAAATATGTAAAAATTGGAATAAATAACCATTGTTGTGGAAGAATTAAAAAAAGAAAATTTTTTACTAATTTGTAAAAAAAAAAAAAAAACCTGAACCCTTAAATCCATAATAAAGACAGAAAAAAGCTGCGCGCACACAAAAAAAAAATAAAAAAAAAATTAGTGCCAAACCATGTTGCAACAGAATTAGTTTGAGGCAATCACATCATCAAACCCATCAAAACTTCACCCACCTACCTAACTCATGCTCCCCACACCTTTACTGAATATATATTATTTTTGATACGTCAATTATTATTAACCACTTTGGAGCATGGAATCTCTGTGGCAGGCAATACTCATGAATTCATTTCTTGTCACAGAATTTGGTGGGAAACTATAGTAATAAATGTGAGCCAAGGATTCAAAGCAGAATGGTGTTCTTAAATGAACCTCAAGATTCGAAATTCAATGCATACATGGACAGTCCCCTTAATAAGGAATTCCTTACGTGCGGACTTTATCAAAAGTCACTTTTTTTCGATTGAATTTTGATGATCGGAACAGTTCAATATGTTCAAAATGCGTTTTGAGAGTGCACGCGAGGAATCATGCATAATAAAAAAAACCAAAAAGAAAAAAAAAACAGAAAGGGCTTCATCCGAATAGATTTCAATAGAACTATCAAGTCCGCACGTAAGGGATCCCTCATTACAAGTTTTGTGCATACATGGATTTTTAGAATTATTAGAAAGAAAAATCTAAAATCACCCCGTTGGGCTGCCACTAGAACCCTTCTCTGACCGGTAAGAATGTATTTCTACTAGTAAGAGTGTATTTTGCATTTGTACTCTTACCGATAAAAATACACTCTTACCAGTCAAAGAAGATTCTTTGTCATGTCAAGGATAGAATGGCAAATTACAGATGAGGGTGTTCAGCATTAATTTTACCGGCCATGCTTATTTAATAGGCATGTTGTGGGCAGCAGTAAATGCAGTGACTGTTTACCAAAGAATCAGAACATGAATTGTTTGTAGCTAAGAGCATCCTCATCTCACTACTCAATTTAACTTTCAAGTTAAATTGAGTAGCCAAACCACCAAAAACCCTTCAAAATCAGGCTCTCCATTTTCCCTCACCAATCTGTTTTTGCTACAGTACCGCACCAAATTTGGTGCGGTACTGTTCACGCATCAGTTAACATTTTTTTTTTTTTTCCCGGTTGCTGCCTTGTGTCAGAGAAGAGAGAGGGGAACAGGAGAGAGAGAGGGGGGTTGGGGGCAGGTGGCGAATTGTGTGTGGTGGTTGGGGGGGGCAGAGGGGCCCATACCGCACTAAACGGAAAAAAACTTCTGCCTAGGGTCAGATTATAGCTTTTGGAGGCAATTTTTTTTTTTTTTATAGATTTGAGGGGAGTAGTTTAATATAGTAAAGTTAAAATAGAGAGTCTGATTTTGTGGGTTTTTGATAAAGTGGCTTGTTGATTTATAAAAGGTGGTTTTGTGGTTAAATTTGGTGAAAATTTTGGTGATCCTGATGAGGATGCTCTAAGTCACTCAATTCATATATATGTATGCAAGTGTGTGAGTAGCAACGCGTCTTTTGAAAATATCTCAAAATGTCAAAATTATGAAAGTGAGAAAATTGAGAGCGGAAGTGTGAGTCTGGATTGAGAGCAAGAGCTAGCGAAGGACTACTATAAAAGATTACGGCGTGTTTGGTTGATAATTTTGAGAAGAATATTTTGAAAAATATTTTGGAGATAGTGTTTGGATGAGTTTTTGGAAAAAGTAATAATTAGAGAGAAGTGTAATAATTGGAGAGAGATAGAGAGAGAAATGAGAATAATGATTGGAAAGAGGGGTATGAGTAGAAAGAGAAATGTGATTAATGATTGGAGAGATGAGATATGTGGAAAGAATCTTTTTGGAAATTTTTTTGGAAATGTGAAGTGAACAAAGTGGTACACGTTTGTACCATTATGAGATTATTAGGTATGTTAGGGAGACCAATGTGAAATGGGAAATGCTAACAGGTGCAACATTGCACCCGTTAAGGGTACAAAAAAGTATACTTGTGGGTCCCACTTGTACTTTAAAAAATAAATTTGTTGGGTCCTACTTGTACTTTAACTCACAAATGTACTTTTTTGTACCATTAACGGGTGCAATGGTGCACTCGTTAGCAAGACCCATGTGAAATTATTAGGTATCTCAAATTGTCAGAATTTATGAGAATGAGAGAATTGAAAGCCAAACAACAATGATAGGTGTACAGGTGAGGAGGGTTCACCAACTTTGGACCGGCTATGCGGCTATGCCTATTAATAGTCGTGTTGTGGACAGGCGCTTTTAAATGCAGTAGCTGTGTTTACCAAAGCATCAGTAGCTAAGTCACGTAATGCGTGTCCACGTGTGAGCGCAAGTGTTTTTTTTTTTTTGATAACCAGAAGTTCAGGCAAGGTTGCGCACACCTAATTAATATTGGGGCTTTGAAAGTAATGACTGAGCATAACCCCAGTGGCCCCAAGTGGTCTTTTCAAAATAGCTCAAGTTGTCAAAATTAACACGAGAGTGTGGGAATAGTGCGGCATCCGAGTCATTGATCTTGGTAATCAACGGCTCGGATTTGATCTTAGCAATATATGGCTCAAATCATGCAAGTGCCAAAATGAAATCAGGACCATTAATTGTGCAATTAATAGCTCGGATGCCGCACTACGACCTTATTATAGTGTAGCTCCGCACTAGAGGATCTCCAAATTCGTGGAAGTAGAGTCAGGATATATAGTTTTTTTTTTTTAGAGGTGTTACGCTCCCCCCTCTAACATCCCCCCAAAACCCGGGCCCACCCCCCTTTCCCCCATTACCCCCCATTTCGGCCAACCCTTTTTTTTTTTTTTTCACTTTTTTCTTGTTCAATTATATTGTGAATACACAAGGGGTGTTCCACTAACTTGGTTTTTTTGGTTTTTTGGTTTCTTTGGATGTTTTAATTTTGCAAAAAAGCTAACTTGTTCCACTAACTAGGTTTTTGGTTTTTTGGCTTTTAGTTTTGCAAAAAAACTAACTTGTTCCATTAAACTAGTTTGTTGTATGTTTAGTTTTGCAAAAAAAACTGACTTGTTCCACTAACTAGTTTTTTTGGCTTTTTTGGTTTTTAGTTTTGCAAAAAAACTAAGTAGTTTTTTGTTAATGGAATGAGATAGTTTTTTAGTTAAAACAATACTGTTTTTTTTTTTAGCGGAACGGGGCCACAGGAAAGCCAGTCATAAGAGGATTAAAAAGGGCAAGTCATCCTGTTTGAAATTTCAACCCTTCAAACCAAGATGAAGTCTTGAAGAATATATTTAGTTGTTGGGGCATCACAGGACATATTGTAAAATTAATAAATAGTCTGTTTGGTTGATTAAGTCCCCTTGATTTGGTACTAGAAAAGGATGAAGATAATTTTGAACTTTAACTATTTAATTACTTATTTAATTTGGTTTACTCAAATTACATTTGCAAGTAAATTCTTTTTTTACATTGACATTTAATTTTGACTTTATACTTAGAAACTTTATATTATTTTAATTAGTTAATTTTGTTAACAATGATAATAAATTAATTTTTTTTTTTTTGTAAAAGTGAATAATATTGCAATCACATTTAAAAGTAAATAAATATTACAATCAGTCTTGGGGCACCGCCAAGTGGTGTTAAGCCATTATCCACCACACATTTGTGGAATCCAGTATTAAGTGTATAGAATCAAACAAAGGTGTAGTGGATAAATGTGCTAAGTTGCCAAGTGACGGTATTTTTTTTCTCATTCAACCAATAATTTCGATGTAGTGTATAGACTCAAACAAACGGTCAATGTTGTCCGATCGGATCCCAGGATATGTTATTTTTCATGTAGTGGCGCGTATTTTACAATACGAGGTTGCCGATATCTTTTCACGCATTTCGCTTCATCGGACTTAAAAATAGTAGGCCTTTTTTGTTAATCTGGAGCGGTGGGACAAAATGGGGTATCAACAATAATTAAATAAAAAATTGAATAAATAAATAAATAAATAATTTAAAAAACTGAATTAAATAATTAAATGAATTAATTTAAAGAAATGAATTAAATAATTAAATGAATTTATATAAAGAAATGAATTAATATAAATAACAAAATTAATATAAAAAAATAATTAAAGGAGGGGATGAGGGGTAAAACAGTCATTTGGCGCGTGTCAGGGGTGGGGCCATGGGGGGGAGCTGTGTCAGGGAGGGGCGCGTATCAATTTCCTTTTTTTTTTTAACTGATGCCATTCATGAAATCGCCCAGCGCACTTACATGGATTGCATTCAAAATACACTGGTAATAATCTAGAGAACAACCCAGAAAACATATGGTAAAATCAACTACCCCCAAAGTAAGAAGCCGTCTCAGACATCGTGATGTGAGCCAAACGCTCGCTAACCCATACTGCACATCACAATCATATCGTTGGCCAACCGAGCCAAAGTCGGGTCGTACTTAAAAATTGGAAGCAAAGACGATGGATCGTACTAAAAAATTGCAACGAAAGCAATTGTTCTGCATCTGCAATCATAAATAATGGCCCTGAAAAAAGAAAAAGCCATTACCATCAGCAGTTCTTGTCCCCGACAAATAATGAGAATATATAAGAAGCCAAAATTGCTACTGAAATGTTTAAAAAGCTTGTGCAATAAAGTTAATTACTGACAAATTGGAGTACTAATGGGGTCAATGAAAAAACAAGAGAGTTTGGTTTGCATTTTAGTTTAGTTATCTCTAAAAGTTTTTAGTGTTTCGTCATCCGTGTTTTTTTGTCTTTAATAATTTTTTTATCAAAATTTTTATTTATCTTTTAGTCTTTAATCAATTTTTGTAACATTTTAACAAACTTTTTTACTTTTTGAATAGAGATAAACATTATACCCAAAACTCATCTCCAAACTACCAACCAAACAAAAATTTGCATAAAAGTGGTCTAAATTGTCTAAATTCCATATATTCACGAATTTGAAAGCAAGTCTCGTTATATACATCACTTAAAAAGCTCAAATAGCTGAAACAACTTGCTTATTGTTTGTAACAAAAGCTCCAAAAAACTTAGGAGGAACGGCCACCAATATAGAGATTATCTTGTACTCGATCGTAGGGCATGTTTGTTTCGTGGGATGGAGTGAGACTCAAAATTCATTGTTTGGTGCCATGAGGGGGATGGGATTTGGGTAGGATTTCATTTCTCAACCCACTCCATAATCCCACGAAACAAACAAGCAACTTCATGTCATTGTAATCTCAACAATTGGGTTAAGGCTCAGTTTTCCAAAAGATTTTAGCACCCAGGTGCTAAAATCATGATTTTTGAAATCAAAAAATGAAGTGGTTTCATGTAGCGTTTTTCGATTTTTTTTTTGCACCAAATTACAGTACTCCTCGTGTACTTTAGTTTAGTGCAAAAAAAATCGAAAAACGATACACGAAACCACTTCATTTTTTTATTTGAAAAATCATGATTTTAGCACCTGGGTGCTAAAATCTTTTGGAAAACTGGGCCTAAGTACAAAATAGAAAGGCCTTGTTCGTTTCACAGTTTTAGTTTAGTTTTAGTTTTGATGACATCATCATTACCCTAATTTCTCTCTCTCTTTCTCTCCACTCATTACACCTTTTGACATCATTAAAACTAAACTAAACTATCAAACGAACACAACCAAAAAAACTGTTTGGAACAGTGTTTCCCAATGGCTATATCTCAATGAATACAAACATTGGATATAGATTTTCTCCATCCATTGATATCTTGAGCAATATCACAAGGATTTCATATCACAAGGGATTTCATATCCCATTTTTTTCTAGTCAAACAAACGAGGCCTTAATGTAAAAAAAAAAACTTACATTTTTCTTTAAAAAACGTACAATGATTTGTTTGCGCCTCCAATCCTTTTCCTTTTTTGCCTTTTTTTTTTTTTATGGAAGATTGCAGCTAGAAACTAAAAAGCGAAATAAAATTACTGTCCATATATATGAAACTTCGATTTTTATTCACAAAAAAGTAATGAATGGGCATTGGTTAGGCGGGAAAAAAAACACATACCCCTTTTGGCCAGAAGATCAAAATTGTCACATATTAGTAATCTAATATACATATACTAACCTGGAAAATGCAAGCGTAATGTAATATAGCTGGACCTTTTCTAAAGCAAAAACAAAAAAAAGACAATAAACAAAATATAGGTTAAAGAAGTTAGAGAGAGGGCGAGAGAGATTTTAGACACAGATCTCACAAACAAATCCATGCACTCCAACGAAGGTAAATAATGGGAATACCAATCTTCTTGCACCGTTGCAGAAAACATAGGCAAAGCCATGCACTCTGAAGAAGGTAAATTATGAAAGTATCAATTTTTTTTACTGAAAGCTTATGAATGGAAAAATGAATGGGAGGTAATGAATGAGAAATTAAAAAGGGAGGATGCTACATGTACATACCAAGGGGCACAGAAAACGTATAGAGGATGCTCGGGGACCCACTTTTGGGTCTCACACTAGTGATCCGAACCGTTCATTATTCTTAGAACATTTTTCTGAGGGGGCCTACAAAAATTCAGCTCAATCGGACAGTTAGAAGTATTTGAACCAAAGTCCCACCGTTTCAATCAAAAGATGTTCTAAGAATAATGAACGATTCGGATCACTTGTGTGAGACCCAAAAGTGGGTCCCCAAACATCCTCTGTGCATTTTCTGTACCTATGGGACCATACCCATAGGTTTTTCAATTAAAAAGTAATGACCTTTGAATGAAATCAACTTGAAAGATGAAATCTTTAAACGGAATCAACTAAAAAAGGAAATATAGATAAGGAAATGTTTAAAGGCATATATTACCGTGTGTTAAAAGGCAATCAAAAGCTTCGTTAAGGAATTCAAATTGAAAGAAACCAAGTAAAAGGGGAAAAAGTTAAAAGGCAATAAAGACTTACAAATACAAAAATTACCCAAAAAACATAGAAATATCAAATTCCCCTGCATCTATTACTGTATATTAAGGAAATTAAAGATTGTCAAATGTGATAATTAGGGGTGTTCCACTAACAAAAAACAGTATTTTCCAAAAATCAGGATAGGTTATTCTCTCAAAACACATCACATAAAAAATCGCAAAAAACCAATTTATTCTAAAAACACCCTTATCGGAACACCCCCTAAAGTGTAGGTAGTAATAGACTCATTCATAGGGCATACACCTCCAGACGACCCAAAGCAAACCATCGGTCTGACCTACTAGGTAAATCTGGGTGCGGCGTGTAGAGGAGTCGAACCCTACCCCAATCTAAGCAAAATAAAATAGGACCAATGTGTGTGTGTGTGTTTTTTTTTTTGGAAAGCAGCACGTAGAAAATGGACCATTTTGTTAGCACTGAAATCCTAATTTTTTAAAATTCAATCCTCAGAGAATTAAGAAAGTGTATTGGGTGGCTATTTTGCATATTTATTAGTTGTCTTTCAACTAATTAGACTAGTAAAATAAAAGATTCTTTGATGTTCCAATTCTATTTTATTTTTTTGCTTTTTATAGTTGGTAGCCTATATTCTTTATTTATGCTTAAATTTAAACGTCAATCAATAAATAATATAAAACAAGACAAATTGAGGTCCTCTCCACACCCTTGTCCTCCATACCCCACAAAACAATTTGTTTGGCTCCGTCCCAGGCTAAAAAAAATATCTGACCTGTTCATCTTTTAAGTTTCACATTCAAAACATGTGAATGAAAAATCAGCTTGATTGAAGATCAATAGGTATAAGAGCAAATCATTTAAATTGGACGGCTTTATAAGCTTAAGTCATAGTCGTTGTCCACTTTAAACTAGTACTTCAGAACAATATCTTCCAAATTTCGATCAAGCTGACTTTCCTTGCACATATTCTCGAATGCGAGACTAACAAGATGAATGGTTTGGATCTTCCTTGTAAGTCTGGGGTGGAGAAAAATGGCTAGGAAATGGAGGTTAAGAGGATAGATGAGAGCTTAACCCATGAATTAATTATCACTAACTTCTTCCTTTTTTTTTTTTTTTTAACTTTTTCATTGATTATTTGCTTGTGGGGTAACAACCAACAAACCAACCAACCAACCCATAGCAAACCAAAAAGTATTCATATGGACATTTTATCAAGGAAAATAATTTGCACATTCACTTCATACCCCCTTTTTATACCAAAAAGTTTTTCATTTAAAGTAATGTGTGTAAATTGTGAATTAAAAATTAATAACACAAAAACCTTCGAGCGAGGCCATTTATTTAATTGAAATTTATGAATCAAAGCTGTCCAAAGATTTGTTTGGGTTGCAGTTTTTGAATTTAGATTAAAACTGAATTTCTATTAAAAATACAGTTATAGTAAAAAAAAATTGTCATCAATGGTAATTTTACAATAAATAGTATCTCTACGATATGATATATGTGAAGATAATAACTTGTGAAAAATAATGAAATTATCATAAAAAAAGAAAATATCATACGTTTTCCTTAAGAAAGAAATCTTAACTGAAAAGGAAAAAAAATTCTCATCTGTCAAATCGATTTGGTCGATTTCTGTGACCTGCCACAAATTTGCATTTTTATGATCCGCGACTCTCTCTCTCTCTCTCTCTCTCTCATCAGATAAGGCCTGTCAATTTCCCGGCGACAACCCAAAACCAAAACCACCATTCCTCCGCCACCAAACAAAAAAAACCTCGGTCCCTTTTGACTTCTATTCTCCTTTTGTCTTTTCCTTCAAGTTAATTTTGACTTCTATTCATTCATTCATCTGTAGTACCCAAACAAACTCCACTTGTCTAAATGCAGATGATTAGACGAAGTCTACCCAGATCAGAAAACTACGCCGCCGGACGGTGTCGGATTTACAGGTCACCGGTCTCTGTGAATTTGGTTTTTCAAATTTTAAGTACAGTATCTCTTTGATACACTGTAGTTAATTTTTCTTTTAATAATTTGGGAAATGCCTATTTAATTACTCCCTAATTAGGGTTATTTTTTCAACACGGAATTGCAGTTTCCTCTTCCGTGTAATTTGTTACCCAGATGATGTATAATGATGTTTCCTCTTCCATAGATATAGATATAGAGAGAGAAAGCGATTTTTCACTCATCTGGTTAGAGAGAGAGAGAGAGAGAGTGAGAGAGTTGACCCTTGGAGTTGCTGGAGTTATTAGATTATTACTATATTTGTTCTCTCTCTCTCCTCCTCTGGACTCTTCAACCTCTTATTTTAACTCCCCCCACTCTCTGTCTCTCTCTCTCTCTCTCTCTCTCTCTAAACCTTCTCCACTCTCTCTCTCTCTCTCTCTCTCTCTCTCAACAGAAGCAAATCAAACGAAGTACTATTTTATGTTCCATCCCTAGCCGGCTGTGATTTGATTTCTGCTTTTTATCGTACTTTTAATTCCACTCTTCCCCATGTTTTCTCCGCATATACATATAATAAACGGCATCTCTCTCTCTCTGCTAATTGGATCGTAAGATTGATACCGATCCATCTTCCTCAGGTTCTCAATGCTCTGGCGATTTTCGGTGTAGTTAACAGCTTTTTCTGTCAATTGCGGCTATTGGGTTCTTAATTTATTTGGTTTTTGCAGCGACTTTTGAAGCAATAAGAAGAACAGAGTCGCAACTATTTCCTGATTGATCAGGTACGGCAGATTGTTTTTTTCCCGTAAATTTGTATAAAACAGCTTGGCTTTAATCGCAGTATCGAACATTGTAATACAAATAACAGTATCGGAGAGTTCCAAAATTCCATGTTATGGAATGGCCGGCGGTACGTATCGCACCGGCCGTAATTCCTAATTCCTTCGTATTGTTACTCTTTTGACCTTTGATTGGACGGGATCTTCTGATTGAGATCTCTCAGGTTCTATATTTTTTTTGGCCCTTATCCATACTCACTTTTAAGGTAGTGGGGGGGACCTGTTTGGGGGTAAAACAACCCTAGGTAGGAGAAAGGTTAGATTTTGAGCTAGGGACAGTAAAGGGGTTGTGGGATTGCTGCAAAAGGAGGCCACTCAGGTTTTTGATTCAAAAGTTGTGCCATTTTTTAGTGGCTGAAGGGTTTGTGGCAGTTCTTCAGAGGGGTGACTTTTCTGTTGTCCTCTTCTTTTTCCTATGGCTAAGATGAAGACTACATATATTCTATGCCAAAATACACAAAGTGATTGAGCTTGCGTGGATGTTGGTAGTGAAATGATGCTTGATTGATCCTACATATGTATATGACTAGTCTTGCATAGTTGCATTGCATAACCAGGTTGTAAGTGGGCCTTAGCTTCTGCTTGGCATTTTTTAACTTAAAATCGGGCTGTCAAGTAAAAGTGGGTGTGGGGGCCTAAGCTTTTTCCCTTTTCAATTGCTGTTGTTTCCTTTATATGCTAAAAGCACAATGGCATTGACAGAAGATTACAGGCAATGCTGAAATAGTTGCGGTGGATTTCTGTTTTTTTTTTTTTTTTTTTTTTTTTTTGGGTTTTAAGGCAGGTTTTCCACTATGATCTTAGAGTTCAATTTTTTAAATAGTTCATTTCTTTATTGAACTTATTTGGATTGTATCAAGTATGCACTATTTATGCGCTCTGGATGGTCTGTTTAATTTTTTATACTCGTCAAATTAATGTCCCTTTGTCAAGAGATGTTTGTACTTTTAAGTAAATTATAGATCCTGTTAACCAAATTTGAACCGTTTTGATTGGTATCTAGAACTCCACTTTTACAGGACTGTGAACCGGCTTTTATATTCTGTGAATGATTGAATTTGAGACTACCTTGTTTTTTTAAAAGAAGTTGCTTTAGGTTTGTTATTTAACTCATATCGGGACCCAAATGCGCATAGGTAAAAACAGGCTAATAGTCAATAGTTTGATTTCTTGTAAAAAGAAGACATAATTTCCTGATTAAATTGCTCTAAATCAACTTGTACTATCATTCCCTTTCTGTAAGAGCCACGATTTTCAATGGAGAAAAGGTGAATGATTCCATCATGGTCATTTGGATTTCATTTTCTTCCACCTCTCCAAAGTCATTATGGTTTCTTCAGTGGCCCTAAGTATGCTTGTTCCCTTGTTTGTATTTAGTACTACTACTACTACCTATCTATGTAGTCCATTCTTTCTTTAAGCAAGTAGTCTAAGCATTCACATGATTTTTGGAAATATCTCGTTTGCTTAACTCCTCCTTGTTCGGTTCGATAGGGGAGCTTCTTGAGTTGGTAAAATCAGCCAGCCAGTGGATGTTTGCTTCACACTTGTCGCGAATTCTTGACACTCTCCTGCAGGGTGTACACGATGAAGCCTGGTAAGCTGCAATGTTTTCATTTGCTTGAAATCCTGCTGCTTTTGCAAATTTGAATACCTTTACTCAAACTAAGGGCTGACGGCATGTTCTTTTCTTGTGGGCTGAAGGCATATTCTTTTCTTGTGGCCTGAAGGCATATTCTTTTCTTGTGGTCTATTTTTTCGTATGTTTTGTTAACTGCAACGATGTAGCATTCCTTTTTCTGATAGTACAGTAAAATACCTAGTTTTTTCCTTTCTTTCTTTTGCATGTGAACATGCCATGGTCACTTGGTTTCAAAATAGAGGAACGATTACTTGTCATTTTTGTGTTCTATTTTGTAACTATGGCAATGTGTCCTGTGTATGTTGCTCTTTGTAAATCTTTTAAATTGACACATGCCTTGGAATTCAATTTCTTTTATACCATTTAAGAAAGAATGAGAAAACTTTTTGTTTTTCCATATGCAGATAACGATCCTCTGTTTCGTCAGTCAGCTCTTCTCTGTAAGCTTGACACTAAGCCGTCTGCAAACAAAAACAGCGCTTTTGACATAGCCAAGCGGGAGGGAATCATGATGGGAAATCAGAATGGGGCATTGTCTGATCATAACAACTGTGAGACTGATACAGCTAGGTTGGCATCTGGCAACGATGGATTTTGTAACAATCCAGAGCTGGAATGTATTATGTTTGTGGAAGATCGCACCACTGGCAATGGAGATGCAGTCAGAGATGCTGTTTCCCCATGTGCCATTCCTTCCAACAAGAAGGAATTGTTTCAGAGGGACATGGAATTTCATTCTGGCAAAAATGGTATTCAAAATGAACTAGAATACAGAGAATCTATTGCCCCATGTGCCATTCCTTCCAGAAAAATGGGCAAGTTTGACACAGATGCATATACAGACAAGAATGTTTTGGAATGTAAACTGCCGGAATTGATAGTTTGTTACAAAGACAATCCTTTTCATGCTGTCAAGGACATTTGCATTGATGAGGGAGTCCCTTCTAAGGACAAGGTTTCGGTAGAATGCGGAGAAGAGAATTGTCTTCGTACCTTCCTGCGCTCGAATGAAAATAAGTACTGTGGTTTGACAGGACAAGAAGCTACTGAGTTGCTCAGTTCCTGTGGGTCGAAATCTTCATCAGAAAACGATTCTCATGAGATAAACAGTTATGAGTGTGGGCCCAAAGAAGAAATTGAGCTGCGTAGTTCCAGTGGGTCGAAATCTTCATCAGACAATGATTCTGACGAGGTGGACACTAGTGAATGCAGGATTGAAGAAATTGAGTTGCTTAGTCGCAGGGGATCGAAACCTTCATTGGCAGATGACTGTCAAGTGGTTGACACTCATGTATGTGGAAACAAAGAGAGAGTGGAGACAGAATTGCTAGCTTCAGCAAAAAATGTACTTGCTGATGATATTGGAAAGGACAATGGACCCATGGTTCCAGAGCAGACAGATGAAGCAAATTTGAATACAGCTCAGGAGAAAGACAATGATGTCTCAAGAAAAAAAATTGTGACAAATAGGGTTGATACACAGAAATCTCTCAAAGAACTCTTTGCGTCTCCTGAATGTGAGACCATTGAAGTTGGACAACGGTCTTCTCAGGTTTGTGTCTCATAGCTCAAATACCATTCAGTCTTATTGCAGATAAAGCAACCTGTATTAGCCCTAGGCTTAGACATTCAATCTTTCAGCTCTTAAGTTAGCGAAAGCTGAACACATCGAGGGAGATAAACCTTCAGACTTGCCTTACTCGCCTTTATTGATGAACAACTGATATTGGGGAGGTATTAACTAAGATCCAAAATCTTCTTTTTAAGGAAGAATTGGTAGAACTCTCAGTTTAAGGGCCCTTGAGAACAAATTTTTCTACTTAGCACCTTCATTGGTTCATATGTTGAGAGCCACTGCATGGGCACCCACTTAAATCAGTGGACCCCAGAATATGAATCAATGAGAGTGGTGAGTAATTTTCACCCACTTTAACAACTTGGGATGATGGTGTAATGACTGTAATCCTTGAATCAGAATTTTTGTTGTCTTTTCGGAATTGAGGTACCTAAGTTTTTCCTAGTTATACATGTCTAAAAATCTAATACAAGGATTATGAGGCCAACTAATAGTCCAATTAAGGCGGAAATATTAAAGAATTAACTTGTGTTCTTTCTAGACAATAATTGGGTAGCTGGTGTAACGTTGGAAAAATGAGAAAGCGAAAGGAGTTTTGTTGGATATCCACCCTGTTGCTTTACTTGACAGTTGGCAGTTGGCATCCAACTATTCAACTTGATTGCTATAATGGGTTTGCAAAATTTGGAGTTCATTTTAGACTGGAATTGTTTGAACTTTCAAATTGCAGATGCCACTTTCTGAACAGCCGTGTGAAACCCCTTCCATGATCTCAAGCCATGCAGAATCAAGCAAGTGCAATCCTGCAAACAACCTTGCATACAATAGCAAGGTGGAGAGTGGAGCAATCACATTCGATTTCAACTCTTTGAAACCTGCAGCTAGTGAAAGAGACGAGATCCCTAATGATACTAATCTTGAACCCCACCTCAAGATCGACACTGAGAATAAACACGACGATGTGATTTCTGATAGTTTTTCAGTTTCAAGTGAAAATCACCAGAGTCAAGGCGAGACGAGTTTCTCCATGGCAGCTCTTCCTTTGTCGGGGCTTATAACATACTCAGGGCACATAACAACTTCTGGTAGTGTCTCACATCGATCAGATAGCAGCACAACCAGCATCCGATCGTTCGCCTTCCCTGTGTAAACTTCCACCTAACTTGTTCCTGCATTTTTTTTATTTTCTGTGCTCAACACAACCATAACTAATGTTTTTGTTGTTGCATCTTTTTCTTTTGTGGTGTTATTGTTTGCAGATTGCAGAATGAATGGAACAGCAGTCCGATAAGAATGGCAAAAGCTGACAGAAGACATCACAGAAGGCAAAGGGGCTGGCATGGCCTTTTTTGCTGTAGATTTTGAACAGTTGTATTTACTTTGAGTTTGTGAGGTTATTTATATAAGCCATCCAAATTTACTTCATGAACCATCCAAATATCGTAAAATATTCATCGCGATCTTTTTCTTAGGCTTGGAGTGTCGATGTGCAATGTGCACCGAGGTCCAAGCTTTTGAGGTGTGGTTTGAAGCATGTAAATTCAGGTTCTGATGTGAATGGTTTTCGAGTTTACTTTCGCCTTTTAGTTGGATATCAAATATGTCTTCATCTTATAGTGATTTTTTTTTACAAGTATAGCAGAATCCCTACCAGTTGTGCAGTAAATTAATAAAATTGTTTTGGCTGTCAGTTTTTGCAGTGGAGTTATCCAGCCCTTTTCACAATTTCTTTAATATTTGTTGTAACTCTTCTTTATGCATTCTCTAGAAGCAGTGTCCCGAACTTTTTGAATGAAGAAATATGTGTTGCCATGTTAATCTCTCTAGGCCTTGTTATTTGATTGTTGAAATGTAGTAGACTTGAGATTTCCTTGGTGTTGAAATCCCATTTGCTAAAACAAGAAATTCCATAAAAGTTGAGTTTTAGCAAGGTTGTTAAAATCACTTTTGGTTCCCGTTAGATAAAAAGATAAGTTGCTAAAAGTCAATTTTCTCTCACATATTCCTTTTGCTAAAAGCAAGTTGTTAAAATCAATCTGTTTGTCAGCAAATGAGAATCTGAGTTGCTAAAAACTTTTAGCAAACGAGAAACTCACAATTAGGCTCGACTCGGTAACGATTCGGATACTAAACGAACTGAAGCTGAATCTCAATTTTTGGCTCGTTTATTAAGCAAATGACAATCGGAGGTGCTAAAAGTTGTGCTTTTAGCAAACGGGAAACTCACATAGTTACAATATGGCAAACTACTGATTTTAGTGTTTGTGTACCTGGATTTCCAACAAAGCTCCCTCTGCTGTCCTGTCAGTTAAACACCAACAAAGCATCCTCATGACCTTCAGAACCTTTGTTATTATAAAACAATGTACCAATAAGATTTTCAATGTATAGGTATAACGTGGTCCTTTCTTTTCAAACAACAAATTGTCTCAACATGTCAGTAGTATTTTTTTTTATATAAAAATTGACTTCGCCAATTATGTTTTCTGTATGAGAATTGCGCAAAGTAAATCGTATATTAGGATTATATTTTAAAACAGGAACCCATAAAAACGTCAACAGATAATGAAAGGAGCAGGGAAGTATGGGGCATGAAGCAAAGCCTCGTGGGGAACAAGGGAAAAGGAGAAGGGAAGTTGCCTTCTGGGACATGGGACTTATATAAATAAGTGTGGACCCCAACAAAGTGAGCCAGTGAGTTGAACCATCATGAGAATGTTAAAGAACGGCGATACATACACTCCTTGGGAGCCACTCTCAGCCACACCCTCTCTCACATGGGGTGTGGGGTCCATGTGAGAGAGGGTGTGGCTGGGAGTGGCTCCCAGGGAGTGTACCTATCATTTTTGAATGTTAAATGTAGGTTCGTGTAAGTTAGTCTAGAAAATTAAATGCTCAGTTGCACTGTGGGATTGAGATTTTTTTAAAATTTTTTATTAATGGTAGTTGGATTGAAATTATGGCAATAAAATTTCTACCGGGTGGAATACAAAATAGCTGCAATTTGGGTTGATGGGGCCGAATATGTGCATCTATTTGTTAGGAATCAATCAACGCGTTCAACCCACAACGTCTCTTTGAATCTTGGAAACAAGGGTTCAAGACATAAAAAAGTTCCTAATAAATGAAACAGGAAAGAACACACAAAGATATACGTGAAAAACCTTAATTTGAGAAAAAAATCACAGGAGCCACTCCAGGCAACTATAATAAAAAAAATATGGAGTACAAGTCTTCTTTCTTCTATCTCAAAATAGTTTTTTCTCGCCTCCTCTCGTGTATACACTAAAATGCTCTAACCTTAAGTACAATCCAACTCTATTATTAAACAAGAGCGGATTTGCTGTCCCGAAAACCTTTTCCCAATTCCGTGTCAGCCGTCCATTTGGGCAATCGACAGCTCAGATTCGCAAATAAACATGGATGGCTCAGATTTGTTTAGAGTGAGATGGAATCCATGCCATTGGATCCGAGCCGTCCATTTGAGCAATCGACGGCTCAGATTTGCAAATAAACATGGATGACTCAGATTTGTTTAGGGTGAGATGGAATCCAAGCCCTTGGTTGCTCGGATGGACGTGACAGATAATTGGGACAAGGAGTTCGAGACAGCGGATTCGCTAGCATATTTAAACAGGCAAGGTGAGGCCCAATACTATTTTTGTAACTTACTAAACAAGAGCATACCGGGGCCTACCTTAATATATAGTAGGAGACATCAGACAAGACAAAAATCAATTAATGGTGCGAAGGGCTCCTAAAAAGCAAGTGTGGATGTGGATTTCCGTAGTACTTGTTTTGGAACTCTCCACTTTTTGTGCTTTGTGTATATATGTATGTATAAGTGTATATATGTATGGTCTCTCTCCCTCCTTCCTCCCCCCATCTCTCTCTACCCTCTGTGTGCTTTGAACTTCTTTCCCCTTCATTGACATAAATTCCACCTCACACCCTCCAAAACAAAATCTCTCATTGATATCCCAGCCAATTAATGGAGCTGAAACTAATCTCTTTGACGCTATGCATTAGTCTCTCAGTTATGCTTACACCCTCTGCCTCTCAACAAGTTCATGGGCAATCATCCCATAACCAAGGTAATTAATCTCTCTCTCTCTCTCTCTCTCTCTCTCTCTCATAATTAGACGGTAAGGTTATCTAGTCCAGCTTACGCGCCTCTGGACTAGCTAGTCACCTCTCTGGTCCATTTAAAGGCATCCATGCCGGAAATAAAGGATTTACAAGAAATCTTCTTTCTTGCGGCCTGATTCAAAGAATTAAATCCTGGTCAGTTTTGTGGAGAGCAAAACCCACTAACCAATCAGAGTAACTCAAGGGGCTGTAATCTAAGTGTGTGTGTGTGTGTGATAATGATGATGATCTCATAACTTGCAAATTTGTGTAGGCCAAGATTTCCCAGTTTCTGTGGTTACCTTGCCAAGGAAGCTCAGGCTTCTTGAGGAGGTACGTGTAAATTTTCTTTGATCACTCTGTTATATTCTAATACAAGGACAATCGATCGATCTTCTGGTCTCATTTTGTAAGTTTCAAGCAAAACAGGTAAAAGTCAATGGAGGAGTCAAAGAGGACTTGTCTTCATACAACAAACTGAGGGGATCTTTTTCAGGTGATCCTCTAAAAAGTTCTGTATTTTTTTTTTCTTTTTTCAACTCGGGTTATCCAGACTAGGTTAAAGCACACCTCTAGTAATCACTAGGTACCGCGAGTATCAGTCTATTTCAATTTAAAACCCGGAGCAAAGTCTTGTATAGGCTTGCCATATATAGTTGATTGAAATGTGATCAAACTTGTTACATACTGTATCCTTGTCACCTAACGTAATCTCCTGCACGTCACTCGATCGGAGAAATACTCTCAAACTCTACAAGTTAGAACGTACGTACCAAGTTGCATCGTATACTGCATGGTAACGTACTCTTTTGAATGTAAATATGTAAAAAAATTATTCTCGATAATCAACTCTTATTTCATTGTATTTTTCTCGGCATCCTCCTTTTCTTGATTAGCTGTTCAAGAATAAAAATCCTAGATCCGCTCCCCTTCCTAGGCTAAATCTAACTCCTTAATTGAATTCAGCTTTTATTATTCAGTCTTTTCAACCTCCAAAATACCTTTTAAACTGTTTTTTCATGCCTTTAGTGATAAATTAACTGATTTCCCAGAAGATAATGTCTAATTTAAAAGTCAACAGTGAAAATGATAGAAGGATTGGGCAACCATTTATTAACATTTAAATCATTCTTTCGTGAATTACTTGCTTTCGTATACACATCATTAGCTTTTATTAATCACATTTTTTATTTATTAAAGACGACGTGTCTGATCAACCATATATTTATAATGTGACATGTACCAGGTAAACAACATCGTAAAGAATCAGGCTCGGTTCATGCAAGAGGATCAGGAACGATGCAAGAATGGATGGAGGAGATCGACCCGTCACATTATTTTTCGATGGATTATTCTCACGTTAAAAGACGACGTCCCATACATAACAAGTCCTTGCCGGTTGATCCATGAAACAAGGGGGGAAATTAATATTCATTCAGGGTTCATTCAGATTTCACTTTCGAAGTACAGAAAACAAAAGTTTTCAATTCAATTTTGGGGAGCAAAAGAAAACAAGAGGGAAAAAGAAGTTTAATTTTGTAATTAGGGAAGTGAGGAAACTTGTCGAGGTTGAGAATGGTAATGGCCGACATTTTGGAGCAAAAACCCAAGTTTTGGTACTGAGACCCTACAACACATATGCTTTTGAGGTTCAATTCTCCCTCTTTGTTTAATGAACAGTCCTATAATTTTCTTCTTGTTTTCTTGTGTTTGAATGCAAGTTGAATGAGGGGTCTCAAACCCCCATATTTCGTGATCTCTGCTATCGCAAATTACAAACCACGTTTGGATTAGCTGAAATCCAATACTACGTGATTGTTTAGTGTTTAAAAAGAGGTAAGTTACATGTATAAACCGTAACGTGCAAGGGATTGGCTAAGTGGTCTTGGTTTGAGGGGCGAGCGTTTGTTCATTCTTAAGGTCTGAGATTCAATCTCTATTGCTAGTAACTTATGGGACCACCTCACTCTCACGCATAAGCATGTGAAACAACTGAGGGAGAAGCTGTAGGAATTAGGGTTGCTCAAGAAATCCGGTGAACCGTGAAACCGGTCCGAATAGAACTGCTCCATACGTTTTAGATTGGAATTGTGAATCAATGATCCAAACACAGATTCCAAAATTTAAAAATCATGATTTGCGGTTCTATCCATGGATTTTCATCATGAAATTGTAAATTGACCGAACAGGACTGTAAGATATTTATTTTATATAAATAGAATATATGTGTATATATGTACAGTGAGCTTCCCATCCACACCACTAAAATCCGGACCCCGTTCAAACCTCATAGTTCCGGACCAAATCTCGACGATCCGAACCGCTCAATTTGTTTAAAATATGTTTTTAAGAGTCCCAGTGAGAAATTAGCAAAAATATATATATATATACCGGGAAGGTACAATTTGATGAAAAATTGCTCGAATCAGGCCCTTCCTGGTTTTTTTTTTTTTTTTTTTGCTGATTTCTAGCGGGAACTCTTAAAAACACGTTTTAAACACAGTAGACGGTTCGGATCATGAAAATTTGATCAGGACAGTAGGATGTGGATGGAAGGTCCGCATTTTAGGATGTGGATGAGAAACTCACTGTATATGTATATGTGAATACTTTTATATGTAAATAATTTTACCTACTGTTATATACTCCTATGTTTCTATATATTTTACTGCTAGTATTTACCTTAATGTGATGCTTAATGATTAATGTAATGCATTTGATTTTGGAACCTTGAATCTGAAAATTTGGTATGATGTATTGCATTTTCCAGTAATGCAGAAATTGGTATATTGCACCTTGAACCTTGAAAATGTAATGCTTATGTATTGCATTTGATTTTTCTTTAATGCAAATAGGTTGCTGGTTCCTGTAATGCAAACTAGTCACCGATTCTTAGTGTTTTTTTTTTTTTTTTTTGCTTGCTTGCTTGTTATTTTCCTTATGGAATGTAATCCGTAGATAAAATCGAAACCGACCCATGACTCACGGATTGTATTGGAACCGGACCATAGGACTTTTGGTCCGGACACAAATTACGTTTTTTTAAAAAACAGTGATTCATGGTTCGGTCCTCAAATTCTCAAAAATCTAATGCGATTAGATCCAGACTGTAAACAACCCTAATAGAAATTACTCCAAGGAATGCGCAAGCTGACTCGAAATACACAGAATACTAACCGAGAAAAACATGAAGGTAAGTGTATAATAAGATGGAAATGGACGTTACCCGTTGTTCAATGTTGCCGTACATTAGTGGCATGCATGTAGCAACTAAAGCATGCTCAAGGGATCAATGTTGCCGTACAGTACTAGTTGCATGCATGTAGCAGCTAAAGCATGGTCATGGGCAGCCAATCGAGGGGATTGACTTCCTTGAATGTTGCATTCATCAGACTCAAAATTTGACCTTTTTGCAGTATTAACATTTTTCGAAGGTATGATATGTCAAAAACAATTTTTTTAGGAACCGGGGATCCCGTAGCGCGCCTCCGCACTACAGGGTTGTAGCTAGTGCGGCCAAAATTACGTCTTTTTGGATGTGCAAAGAGAACACCACTACTTATTCCCTCAACATTACGTCATTGCAACCTAGTTTTATTTGTTGAATTCCAAAATGTGAGCATTTTTAAATGGGTGTTTATTTTCTTCAAAATCAAATTTAATTTTTGATTTCTTCTAAACATAAAAGTCACTTAATTGGGGTTGGTTTGTTTTTTTTTTAATTTTAGGAGTAAAAGATTTTCCCCCCTAAACCTGATTCTTAAAACAAAAAGTCTACGATTAAACACAATTTTAAACTTCTTAATTTTTGGACTTCCTTCGGTTTTGTAAAACTAATGTCCGTTCGAGATGAGAAGGGGTTATAGTGTATAAAAATAAGAGTCAAGATGTGCAAATTGTCAATTGTGTTTAGAAATTCTAAATTATGCCACTTGTCATATTTAGGGGGCTTCTCACAAAAACACACTTATAATAGTACTAGTGAATGTCCGTGCCTAAAGACACTTTGTAAAAACTAGTATTACTACAAAATAGATGAATTTTATTAGCTAATGTTGTCCTGTACAAATTTAAAGTCACAAATAATTTTTCTAAATTTTTAAAAGGCCCACAAAGAAATAAAAATATTAATGTTAAAATTGACATAATCCCAAGAGAGAGAAAATGTTGTGATTCTAAACCTTTGTGCACCCAAAATGATGTAGTTTCGGCCGCCCTACAACCCGATAGTGCGGAGGTGCACTACGGGATCCCCGAATCCATTTTTTACTGTGATCTTCCTAATACGGAGTATATATGTATAACTTATTTCAAAGTATAACGTTAACTATGGTAGTTCATAAGTTCAAAAATATCACTGTAATATAGCTGTCAAATTAGTCCTCCACTTTCTAGGAGATTGTTGCCGAGAAGGGTATACTCCCTCCCTTTTAGGAAACGTGTATTTTCTTAAACTTCAAAACACGTATTTCCATATCATTTAATTTTTAAAAAAATCATATCGAGAAATATATTTTTTAGGGATTTGAAAATGCACGTTTTCATATAGTGGACACTTAAAACGGGGTGGAGGGAACAAAAGAAAAAATGAAAGGAAAAAGCGAAAGACGGACGGAGGGAAATTTAAAAGCGATAAAGATATGGGTACCGACTGGGATGGTACCGAAAATGTGCATAGCGGCCCTCAGGGCCTACTTTTGGGTCCCAAACTTCTAATTTGAACCCTTCAATGATTTTAAAATATTTTTCCAAGTGTCCATGCAAAAAATCGACTCAATTAGATATATATAAGTGGGTAATCTAATTATTTCACTTTTTCATTCGGTTCCTAAAAGTGAACCCCGAAGGCTGCTATGTATTTTTTTGGTATCGTCTCTATCGGTACCCCTAACACTGTCCCTTAAAAAGTATAACTTAGAGAATCACGAACAAGATTCAATTAGAGAGATGCTCTTTTCAAGAGTGCACACAACACTCTTGCTTACAAGCTCAATTGAGATATAAGAAACAATCCTACGTACTACGCTACGAAACCACCTAAAGAAAGACAATTATTTGTCAGGCAAATCTTAGTTACGCAGTCACGAAAATTACCTACAATGAAAATAGGGCCACTTAAATAATCATCCTCCAGGCACCTCGAAATTATGTTTTCATCCTGTGTTTTTTTTAGAGTTATGTTTCCATCCCAACATTCAAATAAACCCAAAATTGCCCTTTATTATATATATATATATATATATATATATATATATATATATATATATATATATATATATATATATATATATATATATATATATATATGGGTCCGGTTCCTCTCACACTTAAAAAAACACATAAAAAAAACACAACACTCTTCCAGGCCCCCTTGTGATGTTCTGAACCATTGATATTGTTTAAATGAGTAAACTAAAAGGTCCTGCAAAATTTCAGCTCAATAGGATATCGGTAAGTGCTTGATCCAAACAATTTTAAAAACACTAGTTCTTGTCACATTTTTTGCCAAACTATTTGGATTAAGCACTTATTGATATCCGATTAAGCTGAATTTTTGTAGGACCTCCTATTTTACTCATTTAAGCAAGATCAACGGTTCAAAACATCACAGTGGAGCTCGGAATAAAATCGTGTTTTTTTATGTGTTTTTTTAAGTGTGAGGGGAACCGGCCCCTATATATATATATATATATATATATATATATATATATATATATATATATATATATATATATAGTGGACCAATTTCAATATTTTGAGGTCCTTCCCTGCAATTAAGGGATTTGGGGATAATTGCCAATCCCTCATATTATACTTTACCAATGTCCTTCAAAATCAAGGGCAAAATCTTCATTCCAAAAACATTCTTCATCCCAAAAATCATGCCCTACCACTCATCCTCTCTCTCTCTTCGCCGTCCCGCCATCATCATCCCACCGTCCTCTCTCCGACCCAAAGCATGTGTCAATAATTATGGGATGCACGGTTCAAGAACCGGAAAGATGATGAGTTTGGGGTTTGTTCATCATAATGTTCTTCAACATCTGAGGTACTCCTGGAAGTTTGATCCATTTTTTGGTCTTCTTCAAATTGGCTTTGAAAATTTATGTATAATGGTCTCCTTCCATGTTCATTAGTAACGACTGCAACAGAAGGGAAGGATATGACTTTTTACCATCGAAGCATGGAAAAAGTAACATTGGGGCTCAACAACTATCCAAGGTGTTTCACCTCTTCAAGTTGATGTTACTCGTCCTCTCTCTCCTCGTCGTGCCGCCATCATCATCCCACCATCCTCTCTCTCTTCGTCGTCCCGCCATCATCCTCACTTCTCTCTCCCTTTTTGCCTTCGGCATCCCAAATCGGTCCCAAATCATCCACCGTCGCTTTCCATCCGTGGTCCGAAAATTTCACCAGTCGGAGTCACAAATCGGTCCTAAAACATCCACCTTCGCCGTCCCAATCACACCTCCTCCATCACCCTTTCCTCCCCGGCCTGCTCTCGTCGGACTTCCGCAAAATGATATTTCCTACCTTTTTTTTTTTACATGGTGGGAAGATGAGAAATCTTTAGGCAGAGCATGCATGACTACAAAACTTTAGCAATGATTGATCAAAAAATCAGAGTATTAGGTGATGGATCAATCTGGGTTTGCATCATGCATTTTGCTTATGCATGTTTAGGTTTGTTCTTTGCTTTTTTCGTGTAAATAATTCAATTATGAAAATGATCAAATAAATTATTGGAGTTATACAGGTTTTTTTGGTAAATCTCATACAGGTTTTCACATGAACAACCACTTGATTTTTTGGAGACAATGATTACATTTGCTGGACCCCTTGATGTTAGACTGGACCCGAATTTCAAGTTTGTTTGGGATGGTTTGATGTTAACAGATGTGTGTGTTAAGGAATGCAATGAGATTTTGAGATTTTACCATGTTCATCGAGATATTTAATGTGCAATACAACCAATTTATCTTCAATCGAATTTACCATGTTTACTAGCAGGGACATATTTTTTTACCATGATTCCAGGATAATGAAACGGATTAATTATATTTACCATGGATCATGTCAATTATACTCACTACTATACGTATTTTTTACCATGATTCCTAGTGTGTCAATTATGTAAAATTTACGATTATTATTAATTACCATGTTCAGCAAACATAGTAAAAAATGACAACACACATGTTTTTTACCATTTTTTTATAGGCTTGCATTTTTTTTTTTTACCATGTTCCGTTTATTTTTCCACGTTTGAACATATATAGTTTTAACCATGACAATACTAAATTAAGGGATAAACTTTTTGTGGCTTTTTGAATTAGGATAGCTTTTTGTATTTTTTTTTTTTTTGAGTTTATAAATTTCATCTGTTTAAAATAGAAACCAAATCAATGGGATTTTGGTTGTTTTGAATGTTTGAAATTTTTGATGATATATCTAATCCCACTAATTTAGGAAGTCAATATACACCTACATATGTGTTTACATATAAAATTAACAAATCCAATAATTAATTGACATGTAATCGAAAATGCCAAACGTTGGCAATTACCTGTTGATAAAGACACACTGGATTAAAGGAATATATTTGATTAAACACGATGTCGTATTGTGTTCAAAGATGAAAAGCAGTTATTGGCAGTTGCGAGCCATTGCTGACGTAAAGGTTGATTTCGAAACCATGATATTAACTGCTAAACACATAAACTCCACGTATGAAATTGGGAAACAAGGCAAATTGGCAGTTATAACACGTGGAGTACTTAGCGAAAGGCAGTTATTCACCTTAACGTATAATCATTTGAGTTTGATTAAGTAACTGTGCAGATTCAAAATCAAAGGCTGTGTTTGGTTGATAATTTTGAGAAGAATATTTTGAAAAATATTTT
This sequence comes from Vaccinium darrowii, assembly GCA_020921065.1. Taxonomy (NCBI): domain Eukaryota; kingdom Viridiplantae; phylum Streptophyta; class Magnoliopsida; order Ericales; family Ericaceae; genus Vaccinium; species Vaccinium darrowii. The sequence continues at coordinate 11,361,678 of CM037160.1, forward strand.
GGAGATAGTGTTTGGATGAGTTTTTGGAAAAAGTAATAATTAGAGAAAAGTGTAATAATTGGAGAGAGATAGAGATAGAAATGAGAATAATGATTGGAAAGAGGGGTATGAGTAGAGAGAGAAATGTGATTAATGATTGGAGAGATGAGAGATGGGGAAAGAATCTTTTTGGAAAATTTTTTGGAAATGTGAAGTGAACAAAGTGAAAGCTTCTGGAGGAAGAATTTAAATTCAGACGTGGAGGAAGGAAGAAACTGCCAACTCGAAGAAGTCGAAGTTAGAGTTCGAAGCAAGCCAAAGTTCAAATTTATTGAGCGGGAAGTTCAAACTGCAAGCAGCGTCTATAAATAGAAGAAATTGAAGAGTAAAAAAGCCCGGACAAATCTTCAACAAACAGCTATCAAAAAACTGATGCTTGGTTTGTTCATTGGCAAAGTAGTTTAGGATTTCGAACTCAGTTCGAAGTAGTTTAGGATCTCGAACTCAGTTCGAAGTAGATTAGGAAGTAGTTAGGATTAATCTCGATTGTTTCTGTAACAATCACCTGTTCGAAGTTCTTGTATCTGAAGTTGGAGACAATTTCGAAGTAAGTTTACCTTTGATTTATTAATCGAAGTATCTTGTTTCTTTTTGTTCTTCGATTTCCTAAGTTTGTTCGTTTACATTTCTTCACTTGTTGAGAAAATCCTCTTAGTTGAGGTAATTGAACCAATAAAACACAATCGCCTGATTAGATTTGGTTTTCCAAAGTTAATCTGAGGGAGGAGATTGAAACTCTCTCTGGCACGCTCGCACACAATCATTTTCCATTGCAAAGAAGTAAAAGAACCAAACAATATGGATATCTTATTAAAAGGACAAGATAAGTAATTTACACTCTGAGAGGATGAAATCATAACTGTTCAAAATGAATGGGATGAAAAGTTATATGGGGTAGCAAACGAGGATGATTATTTAATTACCTCATGAAAGGGCATATTTGAGTCAACACAAATTTGAAAACTATAAGATTAATTATTAGTAGAAAGAATCTAAACGAATGAATTGTATAGCATTAGAAGCAATCAAAACTCATCATTTTAAGAACCCTAAACAAACTTGCCCTTTTTTTTTAGAAAAATGTTGCATCAAATTAAATGCCAAAGTCGGAGTACACAAGTCTAAGGATATAATACCATTTGGGCATTCACCCTTAATTGAATAGAAATATAATTAGGCATTAAATCAAATACATGAAAGCCGTAGTCCATTTGGTAACCCAAATTTGCTAAAAGATCCGCACATCCATTTCCTTCGCAAAAGCTATGCATCACTTTCGCCACTTCCAGAAGCCTTAAAAGGAACTTGTAATCGTTCAACAATGCACTCAAATGATGGGTATCCATAAATGTAGATGTAGTTGAAAGCAAAAATCAAGAATGACTCTTAAATCTGTTTCAACTTCCAACCCAATCAATCCTAGATCATATGCCAATTGGAGCCCATCTCTCATTCCCCACAACTCTGCTGATAAGTTGGTACCTTCCCCTATTTTTCGGCAAAAACCAGTCACCAAATTACCATGAGTGTCCTGGATAATACCACCTGACACCACGGACAGAGTTAGGAATTTCACTACGCTAGGGGGATGTTTTTTTCCTAAAATACTTTGCAGGGGCGAGTCTATATAATTCATAGAAAAAAAAAATTCCTGTGTAATACTGGAAGTTTTTTTATCTTGTAGGGGTGACTGCCGCTACTAGCCCCCCTCTGGCTCCATCCCTGCTTGCCACTACCGCGTTATTATTATTCCGTGATCCTCCGTCTGTATTGAATTTGAACCCATTTTGTTTTGGCCACCTCCAGCCCGTGAAAATCCATTTCCTTGGCTTGCAAATGGTCTTCTTACTAGCTATAAGTTCCCATTCCTGAGCTGCTGAAATGATATGGTTTATAGTGCTATCTCGATTGATAGTATAAGTGTCAGAAAGCTTATGGTTCCTATTAAGCGAAATAAATCAGCAAGCGAAAGGAAAAGTGGTCTCTCGTGAGTTGTTAAAAGATGATAGAGAGGTAGATTGACAGTTTGTTTTGACCCAGAAAGGATTTTTAAGCGTGAAGAAATCGTTGATGTCCGAAGGGATACCTAAAATATCCCACACCTCCCTCACACACGGACAGTCTCTCAACACATAAATGTTACTCTCTGGAATTAATGCCCTTACAGTGTTCACAAAATGGGTCAGACAGGACCTTGTGTTTAAACAATGATTCTCTAGTGTGAAGACGTTTGAGGGCCGACAACCAAAGGAAGTGTGTGACCCTCGGGTTAGCATTAATTTTCCAAACCCATGACCAATCTCTGAAATGAGGGGAGACATTACACTTGCTCACCTTGGCATAAGCCAAACGGGACGAAAAAGACCCTGAAGTGGTCTGTTTCCACACCGGGATATTAGGGGCCGGATTGTAGAATTGGAGGGTGACCTTAGAGATTTTCAATTGGATCTCTGGAGGGAGATCAATTGAAATGCGCGAGAACTCCCATTTGATACCATCCCACAAATTGTTCACTTTGAAATCATGCTCGTCGGGTAGCAAAGGGCACTCTACCATTGTTCGGATAGGGCCGCATCCTAACCAATTGTTGAAAAATAGAGAGGTGTTTGAGCCACTTTTAACAAGGATTTTAGTCCCTTGGGCGAAGATGTCGCTTCCTTTGAGCATGCTTCTTTACGTAGGATAAGGACGCTAGTGAGCGCTACCGACATTACCATATTTACCTTTAAGAACTCTCGCCCAAAGAGATTCTTTTTCCATACCAAGCCTCCAGTTAAGTTTGGCCATAGCGACTCGGTTAGGAGAATCACTCTTATGAATTCCGAGACCCTCTAAAGATTTAGGTTTCGACACATTCTCCCAACTAACGGCATGAAGTTTCCTCTTCTTTTGAGCAGAACCTCAAAGAAAATATGTGTTAATTTTATCAAGAGTGAACGAAACGGATTTGAGGAGACACATGCTTTGCATCACATAAGACAGTTTAATGAAGGTTCTTTTATTGAATTTTCGGGGAGCGGCTAACCCACACTTTTGTCGACATTTCATGAACCTTTTACAGGAGCACAAACCATATCTGGTGGTAGTTACTGAAACGAGAGTGGGCAAGAATCGCTCAAGGTCCTAAGCAAAAACTTGGGTCTTTCGAATATCCATATCGCAAACACTGTTGGTTTTGTTGGTGGTATATGGGTAATGTGGAATTATGCTGTTATGGGTTGTGAAGTGATTGCTTTTGCTCAGCAAGAAATTCATGTTCTTGTTCACGTGAGTCCACATAAGCCTCATTTTCTTTTCTCAGCTATCTATGCTAATCCACATTTCTCCATTCATCGCATTTTGTAGATAATCTTAGGAAAGTAGCTTCTAATAATTCATTACCTTGGCTCATTGAGGGTGATTTTAATGAGGTTCTCTCAGGCCAAGATAAATCAAGAAGCCTTGGCATTAATAACTTCCGGGCTTCATTTTTTTTTTTGTGACTGTTCGGACGATTGCAATATGGTTGATATGGATTTCTCCGGCCCTCGTTATACCTGGTCTAGTGGCCACCAGTCCACTCAGTTGCCCTCGTAATACCTGCTCTAGTGGCCATCAGTCCACTCAGTTGATTAGAGAAAAATTGACATAATGTTTTGTACTCCAGATTGGCAAAATGTTTTTGCCTGATGCTAAAGTACTCCGCTTGCCCCGCACTCACTCGGACCATTGTCCCGTCCTTCTTAACAAGGAGTTACACTTATAAGCATCTGCTAATATGTCTAAACCTTTTAGGTTCGAAACAATGTGGTTCTCTGACCCTTAATTCCTTCTTTAGGGTGGTGAATAACAGTTGGGGACCGAATGTGAATCTGCTCCATAACAGTTGAAAACTTTGTTCAATCGGTGAAAATTTGGAAACGTACTTCATTTGGTAATATTTTTCATAAAAAGAAAAAAAATACAATACCGTTTGTCGAGGGTAACAACCAGTGTTGGACCATGCCTCAACCTCTATGCAGGGCTGACCCTAAGATTCACAGAGCCTAAGACGAACTTGTAAAACTGGGCCCTATGTTTACTTTTAAAAAAATAAAATAAAAAACAAACCTCAGAATAATAGTTACTTGGTCCCATATTTTGTACTTTTTTTCTATGGTTCATTTCATTGTTTCGAATAAAACTAGTTTTTGGTCATATTATTTTTTGCACCAATAAAAAAAAAACCTTTGGAACTATGAGTTTGTAAGCGGAAAAAAATATTATTGTGGAGAAGGAAAAAAGAGGTCCAATGATTGAACCTTGTACCCATTGGATAGAGAAGCTAAACTTTTCCACTGGACTAGCTAGTTCATTAAATGTATAAGCATGGTACATACCTAGGTGTACCTATCCGGAGCCCTAATTTTGAAAAAAAAAAATCAAGTGCTTAAGTTGGCCGCCTTCCTCGTCTTAGCTCAGGGCCGGCCTGCCTCCATGGAGGAGGCAACAATTATCGAAGCAGTTAGTGGCGGTGGCTAGCTATGACCAATGAGCCCTTCTTTTCTCTCTTTTGGTGGTCGACTGCGGCTACTGCTGGCGACAGGTGATTGCTTTCTGCTAAAACATTGCAAGGCATAATTACATTTACTACATAGGAAAGAAGAATAATAGAAAAAAGGGGTGTAAGTGGTGCTATATGAGAGGTAGGGCTGTAAATGAGTCTAATCGAGCCGAACCCTATGAGGTTCGGGATCAGTTCAGTAAGGTATGTATCAGGCTCAAGTTCGCCTCGTGAAAAAATTTCAAAGCTTGGGTTTGGCTCAAACAAGCCGAGCCGAGCTAAATTTAGGCTCGAATCCAGCTTGATAGGGCTCGTTTGTAACTTAGAACACAAACTGAGAGGGAAAAAAGACATGTTTCAAAATAATGTTACAGGTAGATCTATCACAATAATCAAGAAATCAAACGAAAACAAATAAATCTACCACAATAACCAAGAAATCAAAAGAAAAACAACACGAGAAGTAAAAAATTGAGAACTAAATAGCAACTAAATGGAATAACTGGGTATGATCGACCTGATCTGGATAAAGTAGCTGAGAGAGGCAACGTGGAGGCAACGGAAATGAGGCAGGGGGAGGTACATGGAGGGGGAGGGAGTCGATGTATAACACCCTGGGAAACGACTGAGAAAAGAGTGGGTGGGGTAAACCCATTTGTTCATAATAGAGTACTCTAGTGAGGGATAAAAGAATAACAAATTACATAGGAATCCTTCAATTATAAAATATTTACAGGTAGACCCCTAAAGTATTATTAATTACATTGACCCAAGTTCGCGAGCCTAACCGAGCAGAATCCACTTAGGTTCAGGTTCGGCTCATTTATGGAACGAGCCTAATATTGAAGTTCAAGTTTAGTTCGTTTAGTTGATTAATCGAACTCGAACGAGTTCTTACCGAACTGAACCTTGAATAGTTTGCGAACGGCCCACTTTATTTACAGCCCTAATGAGAGGCATGTAGTGGGTGCTAGCATCTTTACCCTAAAAAAAACTTGAGTGCGGGCTAGATAGTACGTGGCGGTACTCAAAGCGCATCTCGGTCGTCCAAAAGTATCTTGAATTATCCAAATTTTATAGATAGAGGGAGGGGAGAGGAAATGAGAAATCTAGATCGTCCAAAAGTGTTTCGCATGACCGAGATGTACGCTCGAGCACCACGTGTGTGGTATGCACCCAAAATTTCGATATTTCTTTCCTCTTTATCTCTCTAAAATTCAGACCACACTTAAATAGCCGAGATGAGTGCCAGATACCATGATGACGTGGTACCCAGTGGGGAAAAATTACTCAAGACTAGAAATGAGGTGTGTGAGGAAAAATTACTCGTCCTATCTTGAAGGGAAAAATTCAAAAAACCTCTCATACTTTGACTTCAATATCTCATCACCTCCCAAACTTTAAAAATTATCAATTGCACTCCTAAACTATCATTCCATTATCAATTTCACTCCTGCCGTCTCAATTTGTTACTTTGTTAACGGAAAACACTGAGATGGACTTGGATGGAAGGACAAAACGTTAAATGGTAAAACTAGTAAAGTATACCCGTAACCTTCATCTTCTTCTTCTATAGTTTGCTCTTCTTTTCCAACCACAGATTCCTTATCATCATCAATCACTCAGAGCTGAACCAAATGAATTCGGTTATAAGAAATCCCTTTTGGGCTGAATGCTCCAAATTCACAGTTGGGTGAGACGAATGCTCCAAAGAGTTGACTTGGCGTTCATAGTTCGACCAAGACATTTCGTCGAACAACTCATCGACGTTACCAAGCTGTCAACGTTACCAATCATACAGGAGACAGACATTGAAGTCTTCTCTGGTAAGTTGTGATCTCATTGTGTTGTCTTTACTGCTGGAACATGTCTTCAATACAAGAGAACCTCTGTGCAGCAGCGTGACGGAAAAACAATGCTGATATGGGTTTCTGGAATTAGCCGTCGGAGTCCATTATGGAATTTACTGATATGGGTTTTGAGTTCACGCTTTTATGGAAGAATCTAAAGAATCGGGTGAGAGGAGTTGAGGGAAGAGTTGGCGTAATGGTGCGGTGATGGGTTTGGGAGCTTGGGGCGATAAGGTGGTGGTTTTGGGCCTCTTGGAGGTGGTAACATGCCATAGAGGCGCCGGTGACACACGGAGGAATTGAAACTATTAATGAATAATGGCAGAACCTGATTTGTTCAACAAGAGGAAATCGAAAGAAGGGCAAACCTAGATTTGTTCAACAAAGAGGAATTTGAAGTCCCCGACTCCTCTATTTGGCCAACGGAACCTTCTAGTAAGCTCTTTGTGGAGTCGTCGTTGTGGACTACGAAGTATGGCGGAGAACAACCATTTGGGTTTGGTGAGGTAGGTGTTGTTGGTTTTCATAGATGGTGGAGACCACATAGGGTAAAGGGAAAAATTCAGGGAAAAAACCTATAGTTTTACCCTATCTAACGTTTAATCCCTCCAAATTTTACCCTCTAATGTTTTTATCCCGCCATCCAAGTCCATCTCAGTGTTTTCCGTTAACAAAGTAACAGATTGAGACGGCAGGAGTGAATTTGTTAACGGAATGATAGTTTAGGAGTGTAATTGATAATTTTTAAAGTTTGTGAGGTGATGAGACATTGAAGTCAAAGTATGGGGGATTTTTTGAATTTTTCCCTATCTTGAATACTAAGATTGAGTGGGACCACTAACAAATCACCGTCGGTATTCTAATCAAGAGGCAGAGAATGTGTCTGTGACGTTGTCAACTCAACTGCCTGTAACTGTCACCTTCTCTCATCCATCAGTCATCTCTTCCACACTCTTAACCCCTCTCGCACTCTGTTGAACGAACAGAAGCAAAGAATCGTTCAAACGATGGAGTTTTGGCAGAAGGCGAAGACATTCGCTGAAGAAGCAGCGAAGAAGACGCAAACCCTAACCTCTCCGGCCAAGATTGCCGACATAGTCTCGGAGACGGCTAAGCGGTCGAAGGAGTTTGCCGCCGAGGCGTCCAAGAAGGCCGACGAGATCAGGGCTGTAGCCGATCAAAGCATCAAGTCCCTCGCCGATCAGATTCCGACTTCTCTCTCCCTCCTCAACTCTCCCTCTCCTCCTCCTCAGTCGGAAAAACACTCGCTTTTGGAGCTCCAGACGTTCGGCATCACCGACGATCTTCGAGAGTTCGTTCAAGGACTCACCTCCAGCACGTTCCTCAATTTCCCTGTGCAAGGTACTGTAATTTATCTGTTTCTTCGTCAGTGCTTTTGATACCGCGTTATTGTTCGGGACCTAATTTACTTGTACGAACTAGAACTACGATTCTGTTGTTTTCATTTTCGTCGTAATTTGTAGTAGTAAAATAAGCGCGCGCACATGTACATGTACACTAGAGCATATTGGTGGCGGTGCTCCAGAAGCAATTATCAATCTTCCTGTTGCGACTGGGTGATGTGCAGTATTTCATTGTTTGGGAATCAATTTTGACAATTGGCAGGAAATGGAGGATTCGATTCAGTGCTAAAAAGAACACATGTTTGTGTTTAACATGGAAATGATTTATCTGCGTTTTTTCGTAACAATTTTAAGTGCCAGTGAAAACTATAGTAAAGTTCACCAACAAATTTCACTCTTTGAAAAAAAAAAAAAACTAATTTCATTTATCTTACCAATGGTGAAAGGATTTTTAGTATTCTAACCTCTTTTCATGGTGCTTTACTGCTTTTGGTTTTGTATTGGTTGCTATTACATAGTGAATTATCGTGCAATTGAAAAAGGGCTATAACTATTGAAGGTTATGTTTTGATATTCAAGTTTGGGATACGATTGGTTACCAATGATGTACCATTATTATTTTCTGATTTTGATTGCTTTTAATAGGTGAGGATGTATCAGACATTATGTGCGTCGTCCTTCAATATCGCCAAAAGCTGTGGTATCTATGTAAACAGTTCAATAATTATTTGTAATTATTTCTGATTTTCCTATATGGCTATATCGGATGTGTCGACCGTCTCAAATGTTGAAGCCTATGTTTGGATATGTTTTGGTATTTTACTTTGGGATTTGAGGGCTATAATCGATGAAACTTATCTTTAGATATTCAACTTTGGGATTCAATGGGTTAGCAAACATTGTAACCATTGTTATTGTCTGATTGCTTTTAGTCTAGAGGATCCATCAGACATTATCTGTGTCGTCCTTGTATGACACCAAAACTGCGGTATGCCAGCTCAAATTTTTAATCTTTGAATCTTGTTTATTTGTTGTGTAGACGATTCACCTATATCGGATGTGCCAACCGTCTCGAATGTCCGTCAAGATCTCACAGAATGGCAGCAGAAGCATGCCTCTATTGTTCTCACTACTGTCCAGGTAATTGCCTTCTGTTTCACGAAGTTACTGAGAGTTTATTTCTCTGTGGAATTGTGAGGGAAATTGGTGATCATAACTCTCCATTTTCTTGACTATTTCTGTTTCAGCAAATTTCAAGACTACGATATGAGCTATGCCCGCGTCATATGAAAGATGCGAAATTCTGGAGGATATATTTCACACTCGTGAGCACTCATGTGGCACCGTAAGCTACTATTATTTCATCTACTTTTTACTGTCTTTTTAGGTTTTGGAACTTTGTTATGACTAATGATTTGCTTCTGCCACGTTCTAGAGCAGATTCTGGTTAAAAGATGTCCAATGTCTTGTTTCTGCGTTCATGTTTGCCTTTATCGTTTCTATCAGGTATGAGAAGCAGTATATGGAAGAGGTAAAGTTAAGAGAGGAGCAAAATAAAGATGACAAATCCAAGGAAACTTCTATAGATGGCGACCCCCATGTTCCAGGAGTGACAATCACCAAGCAGAAAAGTTTGACCTCAGCCTCATCAACAGCTGAGCAGGACTTGGATTCATTTCTTTTGGGTGATCTTGAGGATGGTGATGGAGGTCCAGGTAAAATGTTTCATGAGTCTGCGGTGTGCATTTTTTGTTTACTTTCTGAGTGATTGCAGCAGAACTTTAACCTTGTGAAGTTAACATTATTTGGCAAGTCTTTTCTAGTTCAGTTATCTTGTCGGAATAAAGTTTCACTGAATTTATAGAATCAATATTCCATGGTTGCTAATGATATATTATTACCTTGCACCTAAAAAAACTGATCACAGCGATTCTCTACTTGCCTGAGAACTTGTATCAAGATAACTATCTACCATTTATTTGATCCACTGCTTTTTCAATAGTACGAAGTGAAGTTTCCCTTTTTTGTGTTCTCTGGTTAAAGGAATGATAGATTGTGCATGTCATAGCTATTAAACCCCCCAGCTAAAGATTCTGTTTAGGAAGCAAATTGACCTGGATGGAGGTATGGGTGTGAGAGTGAGATGCACACATACATCAGAATTCATCAACAGGCATCTATTCTGTGGAGTTAAATTAATTGGGACTAGGATTCCTGGGTTTTCTAATAAATAGATAAGGTGTGGGAATTCTAGGATGTTTGTACGGAGATGAGGGAGAAATGGGTGTAGGGGATACGGGAAAATACTGAAGGCAGTAGGAGTAAGTGGGAAAGAAGGTTTTGCTTCTGTGTAGCAATGCTTGAGCAGGAATGGAGATTGTTTTAGTATATAGGGAGTGAAAAAGAGTAGAGAATAAGCAGGAATATTGGACTAATATAACCCTTGGTGAAGAGACCAAAGTATCATTCTTTGCATTTTCTTCATTTTCCTTTTTCTTCGTTTCTCTAGATTTTCCTTTTTGATCTCAAATATCGTAGTTTCACCATTTTAACAAGTGAATTATGGTAGTATTTACTAATTTCTCTCTCGACTCTCAAGTTTTCCTCCCAAAAAATGGTTTCAAACTTTGTGTTCGTAACGTTTTCATGATATTTTATGGGGCCTTCTTGCTCGTATATTTTAGTTGTTGGGCCCATTAAAAGGCCTGGGGAGCATCGAATTGCCAATTGCCCCTGGACCGTGCGCACCTCGGTGAAGTGAAGCACAAGTTGAAAACTAAAACATCAAATATGACATCCATGTCTGAAAACAACTTGTGACATAACACGTACCATCCTAGAAGACCTGAGAATTCAAACTCTATCATCAGAAGCAGCATTCAAATGACAAAATATAATATCCATACATCAAAAACTAAGGTTTCAATGTTTACCTTTGGAAACATGTAAACAAATAGTAGGATAGTAGCGGTCTAATATAGGGAGTCCTGCATGCCTAGAAACCATCCAAATCACCGATAGATTTGGTCTTCATTATCATCATTTGATTTATACCCATCCACATATTCTTCGTCTCCTTGATCTGAGTTTCCACTTTCCATCTTCTCACTGTACTTGTTGCTATTCACAATCCTCTTAATGCGCACTTTTCAATAGTATAATATTGTTATTTGAAAAAATCCTGGATCTTTTATCTTACTGTACTTTTTTGTGGTGGTATTTACTGGAGAGTTACACTTTGGATGTGTGTATCAGTGTATCTGTCCTCCATTTCATTGTACTAGGGACTAGGGTGATGCTCCTAGGCATCCTTGTGTACAGTCTGGGCCCACGTCTTGTTAATTTTTTTTTTTTGCGGGTGACAATTACAAATCTGTGCTGGAGTTTGTTTTGATGCTATTTAAATTGCACCAACAAGAAGTTTCCCCTGGTATGAATTTTTAAGCAGATATTAATCTCTATGCATAATTCAAATAGCACGTGAGTAGAGGAAAAAGGGTAAGTTTGTCCAACTACAAAAAGTTTTAGTTTTTCAACACGCTATGTAATGCATATCTATTACTAAATGAAAAAAATTCCCATGATGTTAACGGGACCCTTTTTCTTTTGGTTGTTTTATATTTTTGTGCATTGGATGGGAAAAAATCCCAACAGATAATTGAACTTGTGAAAAATTCCTTGCACGTAATAAATTGGTAGATTGGGTTTGTTTATATATAGTGGTGTCTATTGGAATATTCCTACCTCAGATTTGCTCATTCCTTGCTTGATCTTTCAGACGACGGAGAAGAGGCTTTTGATGATGATTTCGACAAGATTGGCAACTCGGTAAGCGCAAATAATCTTCTGCATTCAACTACTCTAATTTTCTGCATTCCTTCTCTCCACGCTTTTCCTTGCTCCCTTTTCACAAGTCATGGCAACTCATACCTCCTCCATGGAACATTCGAAAATCAAAGCCTGCAACTTGTATGTATCCTAATAGTATCGCATAATTTTAGAGCTGATTGAATGTTTGTTATACTTGTAGGATGTCGAAGACGAACAGAAGTTGTAGAAGACCGTAATTGCATCAGTCGCTTTGGTTTTGGGAAAGAAATGCGGTCAACTGGTACATGAAACTATCATGTAAAGAGGGAATTATTGCAGCTGTGCTTCATTGTGGCGGCCTTAAGTAACTTTTCTTGTGCAGTTTTAAGGCATTGTTCGGTGGTTGTTTAATAGATTTGTGAAAAGTGTCATTCCATGTTTCTTTCATTGCTTCTGATATCAAACCAAATGTCTCCCTTGTTTTGTGAATCTTGATTCTGTTAATTCCTTTCGTCGGTGTAGTTGTAATATGTACGAGTATGGATGCGTTCTTAATAAGAAGCCTGGAATTATAGTTTCGCATTTGAGTCGTAGCATTCTCAATGTGATTTGAGTTGGAGCAGTCATCACAGATTCACAGTTTGTCCAAACGGCAAAAAAACTATAAGTTAGCATCTGCACCCATATTTATCATATATGAACTTTTTTTTTTATGTGCTGTTATTGATATTTATTCTCTCTCCCATGGCACAAAATTAAACAAATAAGAGGTTGTTTTAGAAACTTACTTATTCCCAAACTGGCTGAAAAATTGACTTATTGTAGTTTATGAGACAAATCACTCTCTCAAAATACATGAATTTAAATAGCCAACTTAAATCAGTTTCTGGAATAAAACTTAAAAGGACAATAGGTTGAATGAAAGAAAAGATAGTGAAAACAAATACCCATAAAGTGGCTGCTCTTCTTGGAGAGTTACTATAATATAATACTTGTATTTTGTTTGAGTGGACAATGTTGTACTTATATTTTGTTTGAGTGGACAATGTTGTTGTATTCTTTTTGTTTTATGTGCCTGCTACCAAATAGAGAAGAAATAAAGTAGTGATTTTCACACTCTTATTTTTTTAAAATTTTTTTATGTGAATTTATAATATTATTTATTTTATTATTTTATCCTGCTTTCGCCTAATTTTTTTGGTCATTTTGACCCAAGTTTTTTGAGTTGTTTTTATCATAATTTTTACTAGATTTGGATCTAACTTTTTTGTTTAATCGTTTGTTCTCGAGATGAATCGAAAAAGTCTAAAAAAGTCAAGCTTGAAAAAAGTTCACTTAAAATGAAAAAATTTCAAAAAAAAAAAAATTCTTTTACTAATTTAAGCATCACCTTGTATATTTGGACGTTCTACAACAATGTGATGTAAAAATCATGATGAAAGGCTAAAAAGGTTAACTAAAAATTAAATAATACTGTACTTATCAACACCTTAACAAAAAGTTTATTTCAAACGTAATGTTGTAATCTTACAAAAATTTGAAAATAAATCCCAAAATTGCCAATGATGGACTCGGATATGGTTAGGGGTGTACACCGGCCCGGTAGCTCACCCAATCCAGCCCTAGTTTTTAGGGCTTGGGATAAATATTTAGGCCCTATGGGCTAGGTTGAGTTGAGATTTTAAGCCCGTTTACTAAATAGACTGGTTTTGGAAAATTCCTGTAATGTCTAGCCCAGCCCAGCCTGACCCGATGTAAATAATATTTTATTTTAATACTCAATATAGAGATTGATAGAGTTAGAGGGTTCTATCTTTTTGAATACTTTAATTGTATTTTAATTTATACGTCTGTTTTTAATATTTCTATAAGAACTTAGAATTTAAAGTATATTATTACGGTTGTGAATTGTAATTGTGATTGTTATGGTTGATTAATTTATATTTGTGATATCATGTTTTAAAAAAATAAATGGGTTTGTTGACGGGCTTGAGAAATTAAAATTTTATTTGAGTTGGATTTTGACATATTAAATAAAGCTCAATTATAAATGGGCCAGACTTATAAATGTACAAATCTTGTTATTATCTAATATAAACCCGGCCCAATCCCGGCCGACCCGGTGCATGTGCACTCCTAGGTACAGTGATACACGAATTACCTAACTGGACGCAAAGACGAACATCCCCACTGTCAAACAGTTCAAGCTTCTCCACACTCAACCATGGCTTCCACTCTCCTCAAGGCCAGGTCAATCACGAAGTCCACTGTCTCCATCACTTCCCGCTTATTCCCATCTCTCTCCTCTTCTTCTTCTTCTTCTTCTTCTTCTTCTTCTTCTCCCCCCTGCAAAACAACCCACCCCATCACACAACCCTCCCAAACCAAAACTCCACCTTCCCCCAAGAAAGTCCCATTCACAGTCTCAGTTCACGGCAGGACGTGGGAGGATCCGTACCACTGGATGCGCAATACCAACGACCCTGATTTCATCGATTACTTGTCCCAGGAAAACTCTTATGCTGAGAGTTTCATGGCAGACACTCAGAAACTACGGCAGACTCTGCTTTCTGAGATGAGAAGCCGAATGCCGGCCGAGGTTTCCACTCCCCCTGAACGTTTGGGACCCTGGTTTGTTCTTTTCCTTCATACCCATTTGGCATATTGGTCTATATTCTCATGAGCATCTCCAGCCCTTTTACTTCTACTCGAATTGGAGTAAAAGCTTCATTTGATATGAAACACACTAATGAGAAAACGCTTATCTAACTACAAATTTGAGTAAAAGCTTCATTAATGATATTGTCGTAAATTTGAGAAGTAGAAAATAGCCTTGTAAAATTTGAGTAGAACTCAATTTGTTAGAGGTTGGAGTCAAGGAGTGGATTGGATGCTACATGTGATTGAGTTTGAGTTAAAAAAAAAGGCAAGGTTTGGAGATACTAAGTGTGATTGAGTATTATTTGGTTCTAGGTTTTACTTTTATTAAAATGCGTAGATAAAGCCGCACTCTATAATGTTGCATGAGATAAAGATAGAAATGGTTTGAAAGATATGCAAATTCTTGAAGGTGAGGTATTACAAACACATTGCCATCTACGAGGTTTTGTGTTTTGAAATTGTTGTATGATATCCGCATTATCGATTCTCTAGAATTCATGTCTTTGAATCGATGTAGCCAAGCAATTCTGGACTATTTGGGTTGAAGTCAAACTGGGGCTTGGAGTAGTCAAGTGGGCTAATGTATTGTTTTTGCCCAGTTTACGTAAAAAAAAGGCATAATATTAGGGTGTTCATTTTTTACTAAAAAAATTGTGTTCATTATTTTCATAATGTGGTAACCTAAATAAGTGGTCATATAACATATGTTTTGTATAATTGTATGTATGTTTCCCATTTAAGGGGCTATACCTGCAGGCCCACCAATTAAGGTAGAGGTGAATATGCTTGTTGTAGTAGGAATCAAAGAAAAAGTGAGCTTGTATGTATTTCTATGTCTACAGTAAATGTGAAGAATTTCCTGAATTAAAACATCCTTTCACCAGTAGTTTGGGCTTTCTAGTTTAATTCTAGTACGTGTGTTTATTTTTGTCTCGAAACTTGTAGATAGTGCTGTTACCTATGAGTGGTTCTTTTGTGGGGTGTACAGGTTGTACTATCAATATATTCCAGAGGGTAAGGAGTACCCGGTTTTGTGTAGGAGGTTAGCAACTGAAAAAAAAGGTTGGGTGGGGACTCTGGTCAATTACCTGAGAGGAAGATCTGGGAAGAAGGAAGTTTTGCTTGATTGGAATGAGATTGCAGAACAGTATGGTAACTTCTTTTCTTATCTTCTTGTTTAGAGGAACAACTTGTTGTTTGCCGGTTTATTTTCATATTGGCTTATCTTTTTTCTTATGGATGATTTAAGGCAGCCTAGGTGTGATTTATTTTTATCTGGTACTGGTAGGGTAATACAGAGTGGTGGGAATTTTGTGAAACCTCACTTCGAATTAATTGGAGTACCATTGAGTCCAACATAACATTGAATAAAGCATGTGATCTTGACTCAGACGGATTTTAGTTATAATCGACTAATTAAGATGTTAATAATCTAGGCCTGAATTACAGTGAAGCATCTTGATTGGATCTTTGCATGCGTGTTCTTCATATGAGTCTCAAACTCTTATATTTGAATATCTAATGACTGTTGATTTATATCTTCATATTGTAATCCTATTTGTGGTTTCCCCCCTAACTTGATACAAATAATGTTTGACTTTTATATTAAGTCAGAAGATACATTTTCAGTTGAAGTAAGGTTCATATTTAACGTGTCCCCATGACTGTATCTGAATTTTGGGAGAAATGACATTCCTCGTGTCCATGTCCATTAAATTGAATTTTAAGACTTCAAATACTGCGTGTTCCAAATACTTTGTTTTTGTTTTCACTCTTCTAGGATATGTTCACGTGGGCACATGTCGTGTATCACCAGACCACGACTTCCTTGCATACACACTTGATACAACTGGCGGCGAAAAGTTCATGCTCCAAATTAAGGATCTCACAACATTGCGGAACATTCCAAAATCAAGAGTTGACGGGGTTGTGAGCTTGGCATGGGCTCAGGATGGTCGCACATTGTTTTACACGGTGTCGGATGACAACCAACGGCCCTACAGGCAAAGTCTTTTTAACTTCTTTTTTTAATTTGGCATTTCACATGAGAATCTTAATATTTCTCATGTTATTGTTGGTTAACCAGGGTACTATGTGAAAAACTAGAATCGGATTCTGTAGTTGATGTTCAAGTGTTTACGGAAGATGATTCTAGCTACTGTGTGGATATCAGCAGCACAAAGGATGGGAAGTTCATAACTGTGAATTCTAACTCGAGAACATCATCTGAGGAAGGAACTTGCCTGTATAATTTTCTTTTTCGTCTCACGTCTCAAAATTCCTTCTCCTTGCATATTTAAATCTTGGTGGGTTCATACAGGTTTTTGTCATAGATGCAAGCAACCCACAAGAGGGATTACGAAGATTATGTAAGCGTGTCCCTGGTGTACAGTACTTCGTGGAACATCACGGTGGTTTTTTCTATGTTCTGACAAATGCTTCTTTGAGTGAGGATAAAGAATTGTCAACTGGGAACTATTACTTGGGTAGAGTCCGAGTTGAAGATGCACACTTGAATAACTGGCAGGTTAACTATGTTTTCTTCTGTCCAGATATGCATGACTGCATTAGTACCCGGTTTCCTTTACTTTTATAGGAATGTACGAGTTTATACCTCGTTCAAATGTCATAGAGAGGCGTAGTGTATGTAGATATAGCACTCGAAATATGTGTGGTGTTCCCACTAATGAAAAAGTGTAGAGAACTAATTCTCAAATTAGTACCCAGGAAGAAAATTAAATGAAATTGTGGAGTGTTAATACCAAATTTTGAGCCAGTGGGGAAGACTACAATGTGCTTAGAGGAGACATGGTTTGGCAGGAACTTATGAATTTCTTAGTGGATGTGAAAGGGGGTGTCAGGTTGACTGAGCTGGAAGAGATAAGTCTTGCTGGCTGGTTTTCATTCTAATAAACATAGCATAGTTCTTTTCTAAATCCAAACGTTTTAGAATTAGGGGTGGGGCTTTATTAAAACTTGAATTATGGAAGGCACACATGGTAGTTTTCAGTTTCTTAGGAACTTTTAGGTCTTGGGCACTTTTTTTTGTGTGAGCGTATTGGATTCCTCGTATTGCCTGGCATCTACGATGACTAACTTTTGAGGAGTAGAAAATGGATGATTACTTTCTTTTCCAACAATACTCTTACCTCTTTATAACTGTCTTGATTTTCTTTTCGATGGAATGTTTCTGCCTTGGTTAACGTGTACACTCACGAAAGAAAGCTTGGTTTCTTTTAGTGGAATGATGTAAATTTTTCTTTGAAATTAAGGGAGAAAGTAGTGTTCTAAAAGAAGGTCTGGAAGGCCGAGTACTCGCCACCTAGGCGCTAGAAGGCCCCTCACCGATGAGCCCTACTAGCCCAACTAGACCGACTATCCCGACTAATTGCCCGACTAGACGCCGAGTACTCGGCTCTGGAAGCTAGAAGGTGCCCGGCCGCCGTGGGAGTGCCTAGCAAGTTTTAGAACCTTGGGGGCAAGAAAGAGCATAAATCAAGGGTGTAACAAAGACATGATTATCTAAGGTTAATATCAAGTCATTATCTTAGATAGACTTCAATAACTCTAAAAGTACTGTTCTGGCTGGCTGCTGACCTTAGTTAGTTGGAACGTGTGCTTTTTTAGATGAACTAAAAAGTACTGTTCTAGCTGACCGTTGCCCCTAGTTAGTTGGAACTTGTGCTTTTTAAGTTGAATTGAGTCACTATGTTCAGATTTATGTCTTATGTTGTCATTGATAATTTCTTTTCTTGTGTGGTGCTCTGTGTACAATTGATTTTTTTTTTTATAAACAGTATGTTTTTCTTTTTTTGGCTGGAAACTATAGAATGTAGCTAGTTTTTTATGTTGCTTTCTTGTTTTATCCTCAACAATTTTTGTCATCATTTGGTCCTCTATACATTATATAATTTTTGTTTCACCAGGGTTATTGTTGAAACTCATTTTTTTTTTTGTAACTTTCGATTTGATATCAGAATATCATTGTACCAAGTGAAGGTAGCAGCTTACAAGATATGGACATTTTGAATGGACATCTGGTGCTTTTCCTTGACGAAATGGGCTCCCCTCAGATATGTTC
The DNA here is from genome assembly GCA_020921065.1 of Vaccinium darrowii. Lineage (NCBI taxonomy): Eukaryota > Viridiplantae > Streptophyta > Magnoliopsida > Ericales > Ericaceae > Vaccinium > Vaccinium darrowii. The sequence goes on from CM037160.1 coordinate 11,380,005, forward strand.
CATCAATATGCCTATAGACGTTGATTGCAAGGTATTTAATTTCTGGCTTGCTTTGCGCTCACAAATTGTTATCCAACCATGATGGTTACATAGAAAGTACATAAAGAGGTCCCAGTTATAGATAGAAAGGCAAGTTAACTGAAGATAGATTGAACTTCATTGCTCTAATTGTTTTGATGGTTGAATGTATTTGAAGTTTCGAACCATGGCATTGTCGTTTGAATTGCTTTTTGGAGTAAATTTTCACTATCTGTTTGTCTAATCTTTTTTTTTTTCCCCCCAATATCATAAATGTTAGAGGATTCCATTTTCGGGGACTAGCCTCCTTCCTTCAAAACTTCCGGTTCGACTCTTTATTCTTGAATTTGAATCATTTCCTCTTTCTCGCCGTCCTACCCCGTTGACCATGTCTTACTCCCTCGAATAAGTGTATTGAGAAAATAGTAGAGTCCTTACAACGCTGTCTAAGCAGTTCAGATGGGTGAAATGCACACCTCAAACTAAAACTATAAAAACACAGGAAAAAAATTCCTATTCTCATTTGTGGCACGAGCATGTGTGTGTTGTATTAAAAACACAAAACCCTGCTTTTTATACTCATTGTGATTATATTCATTGGCAATACGTCTTGAACTGTTTTACAGCATTGTGTGGAGATTGACGATCTTGATCCTTGGTTTTTCCCTATGCCATCAAATATCCGTAGAATCAGTCCAGGTTCAAATCACTTCATGAGCTCAGCGTATCGAGTGGTGCTTTCATCTCCAGTGGTATAATTTCTAATCATTAGTATACTTAATAGTGATACTCACTTCCTATATATTTGGCGTGTTTCTGCTGTTGTAGCGTTAGTGGTTCGAGTATCTCTTACTTTTCTTTATTTTTAGATGTTTTGTGATGTAGTAAGCTGAACCTGGATGTTGAATGGGAATTTGCTTTCAGAATATCTGATGTCTTTTCATTCTTGGTCTCTGTTATGTTATTCACCTTCTTAATTTGTTTGACCTTTTTGTTATTAAGGGGTGTATTCCAGTTAGGTGCAACTGCAACCCAAATAACCAACTGATCAAACCTCTCTTGGTTTGGTTGGCTATGTACCAGGGGCATTTGGTTCAGGCTCGTTTGATGTAGTATGAATTGAGTTTGGTTCAGGTTTTGGTTTAGGTGACGGGTTAAAAAGATAACATGAAAACACACAACATATCCATTATGTTTGTAGTTTATCCCTCTGACTAATAACTCATGATTTATGTGCAGGCTTCTTCTCAGTAGAATTGTGGACTAATAACATGAATACTTAGTCAAGACTTATAAGTTGAAAAATAGGCACTTCTTGAACTCTACTGGACAACTAGTGTCTTCTTAGATGATTGATGATGTAAGCGTTTTGCATTTAGCATTCAGAGCTTGAACTCTACTCGACAACTAGTTTTTATTTTATTTGATAGCTTGGGCTACTGTTCATGATGAATGCTATTTGTCGTCAGCTAAGGATTTAGTAGTTGAACCGAAATTTGTAAAGATTTGGGGGAAGCATTGTTCAGTAGCGAGCTACATTTTCAGGTAAAACAAGTAGGATCATGATATCTTTTCAACTTTTCTTTTTCTGTTTCCTGCTTCCTTACTTCATTTGTTCTGTATCATGGTCGAACCTGAAGTTTTAGAGCGTGCTCTGTTTTCCACAGTTCTCAGCTTGAAACTATCAGAGCTCATAGCATATTTTCAATATGCAAAGTTAATTAATTTTCATGTATATTGTCTACAACTCTGACCTGAAAAAGTTGGTGAGCCGGAATGTGTACTAAGTATATGATTCACGTACTGTTTTTTGGTCTACTAGTGACCTATAGTGAAGAATTGTTGTTTAGTTGAGTTGACAAGATATCTCATTCTTTTTCGTGAATGCAGATGCCTGATGTAATTATTGACTATGACATGTCAAGACGTACATTCTCGGTTGTGCATCAAGAAGAGGTAGTGGGTGTTTCAGCTGCTACTGGATCATCCTCTCAGACTATTCACGGAGAAGTTGATGAAGTTATAGAGGTTTCGGAGGAGAAGGAGAAAGATATCCAGAATTATGAAATCTTTTCGCGGAAGGACTTCTCTGATGCATATTTTTGTGAAACAAAGGAAGTCCTTTCCTGTGATGGTGTTGTTGTTCCTCTCACTATATTGTACTCCAAGAAATCACATCGGGAGGATCGTTCTCCTGGGATTCTTCTAGGGTATGGAGCATATGGGGAAGTTCTTGATAAAAGCTGGTGTGCGGAACGTCTAAGTTTGTTGGATCGTGGGTGGGTGGTCGCATTTGCTGATGTAAGGTCAGTTATGTCAAAAGATGTTATTTATGTTTTGTTTTGCACTTTTGGCGTCAACAAAAATTGAAAATAAACAAATAGCATGGGTTTTTTTAATCTCGTATTAATTTTATAGCCTTATTTGGAATTTTTAATTTCATTGTAGAAATACCCTCTATTTTGCTGTGGCTCAATCTCTTCTCTCTCCGAACGAGAATGAAAGTCGGGAAAAAACACGTTCTCTCTTGAGAGGTCCGATCTAAATGTTGGTGTCAATCCTGGAAAGTGTAGGATTTTACTCCTGTAGTAATTGACCGACAATGCCTTACCTTTTTGGTGGATCTTAAAGGTGCTTTTGGAGAGGGAAAAGACTAGAATGCATGGTTATTGGTTTATTGCTTGAGGAATGGAAATCAGTACAGAAATCCAACAGCAAATTGCTGGGAAGCTTTTAGAGAATGCAGTCATAGTTGACTTGTTTCAAGAAATATCTAATGACTATACTTTGGCTTCTGCCTTCTTGTTGAGCCCCCCACCCCCCCCCCCCCCCCCCCCCCCCCCCCCCCCTCTTTTTTCAAGTACTCTTTTGGAAGGCCCTAAGAAAGGTGTGCAAGCCTAGTTTTTGCCATGCGTAGAATTATAAACAACCTGCACAAGAAAAACCATATAGTTTTTGACACTTGCGAATCACGATTTATGTCTGCATCGCTCTACTTGGTATTTTGCTAGCAGCCTAGAAATATGAAGCTGTCATTCGATGCTTATTCACCTGAAACAGAAATACATGCATGCTCTTCCAGTATATTTTCCCCCTTTTACCTGCATATTTTGTATGAGCAGGGGGGGGCGGGGGAGTTCCTTCTTGGCATAGGTCTGGCAGTGGATTGCACAAATTGAACTCTATCCATGATTTTGTTTCATGTGGCGAATTCCTGGTTAATGAGGGTTATGTTTGCAAAGATAAGCTTGGTGCTATTGGACACAGTGCAGGATGTCTCCTTGTAGCAGCAGCCATCAATATGTATCCAGACTTGTTTCGGGCTGCCATCATGAAGGTAAGCTCCTATTGGAATATGCTATTTTTATATTCAGAAGTTGGATTCAGGGTCGTAGATTGGGTTGTAACCTGGAACCTTATGCTCTGCACATCAAAAGATGCTAGAAGGAGCTAGAAATTTTTTACTTCTCGTAGTTGCAATGACGTGTGAAACATTTCAAGCCATCCTTTGCTTGCTCTTAGATTCTAATAACAAAGCAACCAAATGGAGCATTATCAATTCGATTGCTAACACTTAACCTTGCCAGTATGGGAACTGCTTTAAGGTATATATTATGACATTTAAGACGGAAGCATATTTTTTTGTATATGCATACCATTTGAGACTGGAACATACTTTGGACCTGTGTTACAGTGGAGTGCTAATATCCTAGAAATTTATATGTTCGAACGTGCATTCCAAAATACATAGCACCTTCATTCCACCAGTGGATTTAGTGATGCAACACCGTACCAATATTTAACAAAGCTGTAAGAATCAAAAGAGAGTGATGCTTTAGCTAGAAAACAATATTAAAAAATTGGTCCTTATGATATAGAAATGTATTTTGCATGAATGGTTACCAATATACTATTTGCTTCATTATGAATGTAGCACAGGTCCACATTCCATTGGTCCACGGTCCAGGGAACATAGCTTCCCGACCATCGGTATTGTGAACATGATTTTCCATTCTCTCTCTAAACTTTCATCCTTGGGGAAGTAAAAGCAACTTGGCCATGCAGAATCTTTATCTTATGTACTCGTAACTATATTAGCATGGTATCTAGTGCCGCAAAGTTGAATCATTTGTTTTTCACCTCGTTTGACTTTAGCGTGATAATGTTGGAGTAACATCTCTGTGGTAATCGTGCCAGGTTCCATTTCTTGATATATGCAACACATTGTTAGACCCCAGTTTGCCTCTCACCGTTTTGGACTACGAAGAATTTGGAAATCCTCAGATTCAATCCCAGTTGGAGACTATACTGCAGTATTCTCCTTACGATAATATCGCTGGAGGTGTTTGCTGCCCTTCAGTACTTGTGACATCATCATTTCACGATTCAAGGCAAATCTATATCTCATGCCTTCGCTCATACATAATAGATTCATGAATGTGTTTGCACTTGCACTGCAGTTATATTCATATGAACTATGTGATTGCATACTTTCATCTCCGTGAACTTAACTGATAGCCTCCTTAATCATTACCAGAGTTGGTGTTTGGGAAGCTGCCAAATGGGTGGCCAAAGTACGAGATATGACCTGTTCAAGTTGTTCTCGTTCAGTCATCTTGAAAACAAATATGATTGGCGGACATTTTGGCGAAGGAGGTCGTTTTGGTCATTGCGAGGAAACAAGTTACGAATATGCTTTTCTGATGAAAGTTATGGGGTTCGCGGACCACAGAGTGCTCTAGGTTTTGCAGTAAGTTTGAGAATACAATTGTAGGATCCTCCAAAAAAATTTGCTCAGCCGGGGATTGGGGACAACTGTGCATCTAGCTTTTCAGATACGGTGATTCCCTCTATTTTCTCTTTCCGGTAATTTCTGGAGGCTCTTTGTAACATCCAAGGCACAAAGCTCAATAGGGAAAAGTTGGTTCAATAAAGCACTTGATTTCAGGTTATGGTTATTTCCTTGTGTGATTTTTCTGCTTATCTTCTCTAGGCTCTCAGTTTATTGGTGTCTTTATCTACAGAAAGGAACCATGTCCATGATATTGATGAGCACTGTGGACTTTGTAACAGCACTCTTCCATTGTGATTGAGGTCGCAATACCTGCAGTCTCAAGGAATCTTAAGCGTGGAGACTCTTAATAGCGGTACATTCTTTTTCCAAGTTGATTCTCAGTGAAAATATTTGCTTTCCAGAGATTTTAAAGCTAAACTTCTTTCACAGACTGTTATTTATCTATACATTTTACATTGCATTTTCGTGCCACATCTTTCTATACTGATTAAAAGACCATTTTGTTATAAGTTTTGTAGGAACATTAACTCCTTCAGTCAAGTGAGTTAGGTAACAGGGAAAAACCCGTTAATAATCCTTAACAAATAGGCTATATAAGTGCACTTTACGTCATGGAAGCTCTGCACTGAGCTGCAGAACTAGTGATGAATTGACATTCCATATGCTTCTCTCTAAGGTACGAGCTTTTTTACCTGGACCATGGACCCTAATATAGGAGAATGCGAATCTCTTTCTCGGGGTTATAAGGAACTATTCAACCTGGAACCTTGTGATGAAGACCAACTGGTGACGTACTTGGGAATTTGTTGTTGTTCTTCAGTTTCAAGTGATTCGGACATATTGAAATATCTATAGAACAACGGTCATTTTACTTATCTGTAAATGACAATCTTTAATCCAATTTGCGTCTCTTATCTATACAGGATGATATTGTAGTTGATGGTCTCTTACACCATTTTCTTTTTGCATTGTTACTAATTTGTTTTTGTTATTTTTTGTTTTGGCTTATTTCCAGTGATCTCTCAAAGGGAGCCCCCACCCAGATATGTGGATTGTTGATAATCATTTAATCTTGTAGGCCCTTCTTTAGTTCGAGTTATTATTCTCGTTTGGTTGCACTGTTTGCATCCCTATTTCTGTGCTGGAAATGTTTTTCTGGGTACCCAAACATAGTAGTACCATATTTTTGTGCAATCAAATATTTTATACAAGCTCAATTTATTTTGCCTAGAGAGAGGGAGGGTTGATTTAGGATTATTTCATGTCATCCTCTTTTTATTTAGGATTTCTAAATTGATATGCTCAGCTGCTGTAAAATTCTTCAATATTTAGTGAAATTTTCAAACAATTTATTAAAGTTTCATGTTTTCCGTCTTGGTTTTTTCCCTTCTAGGCCATTAGTTATCTTCTAGGCCATTAGTTATCTTCACGCTATTTATTTCTCTTGGGCTGTTAGTTATAAGTACCCGCTATTTATTTATTTATTTAGGCAAGATGATAGGATGTTAATAGAGTTCGATTACTATAGTTGGTCACTGTCGCTCGACTTGAATTTGAAACCTCATTTCACTTTAGTGCTCACTCACTATCCAGGAAATTGAAGTAGGAGTATTTCATGTTCTTGTTAAAAATAGAAATAAATAGTGCGAAAATAATGAAAGATCAATGAAGGGATATGCTGAGCTCAACAAATTGAGGACCCATCTCGATCACCATCGTTGAGATCTCTGACGTGATGATTAGTATAACCCGCTTCAGTGGTTTGGGTAAAAAGTGGTTTTTGGTTTTTTGGTTTTTTCATTTCGTCTTTATTCAAAAAAAATTAGCATTTGTTAGTTTCGCGTCAAGATTTTGTGGTTTCTGGATTCCTCTCGGCAAGACGAATCTAACAAGTATAAAATTATGGTCAAAACTCAAATTTTTTTTAATAAAGCCAAAATACTTGGATTATTGGCGAATAATTCAAGTATTTTGGCTTTATTCAAAAAAATATTTGGTTTGACCATAAATTTACACTTGTTAGATTTGTCTCGCCGAGAGGAATCCAGAAACCACAAAATCTTGACGCGAAACTAACAAATGTAAAAAAAAATTGAATGAAGACGAAACGAAAAAACCAAAAAATCAAAAACCACCAAAGTGTGTTGGGTCCTCATGTGGCGGTGTTTCTGGACCACCCAATAATTTTTTTAATTTATTGAGAGCTTATTTAGTATCCTCGATACCGCCACATAGTGTCCTCAGTTTCCTTCTCCACCACACATAGTGATGGGGTTCATACGTTTTATCTTGTGTTTCACTACAATGTGTGCCGAAGAAGTTCCTTAGGGCGCGACCGGACGGTTTTTGTGTGACAAGATTGCAGGATTCATACAAACGACTACTATTTTTTAACACTACTTCACAACATATATTTGGCAGTTTTTTTTTTTGGATAATTAAAAATATATATCATTACATTTGCTATGGGCGACTTGTATTCAATGTGATGTCTCATTGTCTCCAAATATTCGTAACTTATATTGAGTGTGAACCTTTGAACAACCACAGTTCCCTCTCTCTACAAATATTCTTGACTTGTATTTAGTGTGATGTTTCGTTGTCTCAAAATATTCTTGACTTGTATTCAGTGTGAACCTACGAACAACCTCAATTCTTCTTCTCTCAATCTATCCAAATATTCTTAACTTGTATTCAATGTGATGTTTAAAGGAAATATTTTTTTGTACTCCCACGTTTTTTCGAATTCACTCATGAATTTGTGTTCCAGTGTGCATTGGGAATTGTGATGTGTGTTATTTTAAGGGAGAATTTCAATTCAGTGGTTTTTAAAAGTAAATATTCCGATCTCATGCACGATTTTTTTGAAATCACCAAAAAAATGAAAATGAAAAAAACAATTACACATACATAGCACCAGCTTTAAAGTAAATATTCTTGACTTGTATTCAATGTGATGTTTCGTTGTCTTCAAATATTTCTTAACTTATATTCAATGTAAACCTACGAACAATCACAATTCTCTCTATACAAATATTCTCAAGTTGTATTCAATGCAGTGTTTTGTAGTCTCTAAATATTCTTGACTTGTATTCAGCGAGAACCTACGAACAATCCCAACTTTCTCACTCTCTATCTCTCTTTCCGAATATTCTTGACTTGTATTCAATGTGAGGACAATATATCTTACTCCATTCCAACCTACTTGTAAGGTACGAAATTGCTCCATCATTTGTTATTACATTTGCTATGCCCCAATTTTCATTGGAAATAATTTTTGCCATGCACCCGCCGCGCCGACTCAGCCTAGGTCTACTCAAAGAACTTGGTATAACAGGAGAAAATTTTGGGTACGGATAACCGGCGCCACATCCGAGCCATCCAAATATGTTTTTGACAGCCCAGATCCGTGAGTGGTATTTTTGTAAATTTTGGGGCTAAATTTACCCCCACAGATTCTGGGCCGTCTTGGATATGGTGCCGGGCACCGCGTGAATCTACCCTACCCGTACCCAATATTTTCTCATATAACAGAGGTTATCCACAATACCCATTAATTAGCAGTCCCCATGTACAGCCAGATATATCGGACAGATCCAAGAACTGACTACTAGTAACCACCTGCGGTCAGAGATTCCAGATTTTGTGCTTGCTTACCTACAACAATCCAAATTTAGAAGAAAAAAAAAAAAAAAAGGTCTCATTTTAGCTTGTAGAAAATAACCATACTACTGATACAACTTTAAAACACAACTGCGTTGGTCTCCATTTAATGTGTCGGGATCCATTTGATGCACATAGATTCTTTTTTTTTTGTACTTCGGAAATGGATGCACATAGATTCACATGCATGAAACAGCTCCAAACACAGTTGTGTCCAGAGTTGTGTTATAAAGTTGTGTGCGTAGACTTTTTGTGTAGAAAAATACTAGTAGATCACTCCAAAACCCCCCAAATCTCATCCTCAGCTTCATAGTCCGAGTGCTTTAGTTAGAATATTGGAAACACAAAACCCATCTCACCAATGTCTCTTCTTCACAACAATCCAACTTTGTTGCAAGCACTGATCAGGCTATCCATCTCTCTCTTTTTTCTTCCACCCATTCTTCTAGCCTTCATCTTCATCTCCTTTGCCTTCTTCCTCATCTTCCCCACTCTGTTTGTGTTCGCCTCTGCCTTCCTTTTCTTGAATACAGCATGCCACTTCTCCATTGAACTGCTAGAAATGATTCTCGTGAGATTCTGTTCATGGCAGTACTCGAGTGGAAAAGACATGTCAAATGGGTCAATTTCTGCTGTTAAGATGGTTGAGGGAATGGAGGAGGAACAGGTGAGTGTGGAGTTGGACCCCTCTGAGTTTCCCTCCTTGTATGAATCAGAAGAGGAAGAGAAAGAGGAGGCTGGGAATCACGGGTTATGCACACCGTTGGACTCCCGCTGGGAAATTCGGGTCCCAAAATATGTTGATAGGAAAGAACATAACCGGACGGTACGCTTCGTGACTTCTCTCTAACATGAATCGATCAATTAAGTGTTTATAGGTCCTGGGTTCGAGTCGACAGAGGAAAAATACCATCTACTTAATAATTTTGTTTACAAATTTACTAAAAGAAAGACTTCAAATATTTATTAGTACTTGTGTTATTTTGGAAAGATTCTTCTCATATTGCTTTTGTCAATGAATTCAGTTCTATGAATTGCTGACATATTGGAGAAGTAAAGAGAGAGGTGGGATTCAAAAATGTTGAAGCAATTCAAAAATGTTGAAGCAAGGTAAGATTCAATAACATTTTCTCTGTTTCATTTATTTAAACTCAAATATCTAAAGCAACATATTTTTGCTTTCATATTGCAAACTACTCCAATCATTTGGTGTTATAGTGTGACAGGAAAAAATTCCTTGAGAGACGTGCAAATTGCTAATACTCCAAATAGTATCAAACCAATAATATCTTATAGTGATTTCAGACTCTTTATTTGTCAAATACTGCAACTGGAGATGAATAATTCCATACAAACGAAACTACAAACCAATCTTCTCAATAAGAGTATCAACAGTATCCCAAACAACACAACTTTATATATTAGAAGATGCAGTTATGTATTGGCTGATATCGGACAACACAACTCATAGACTAAACTTATTTACGGTTCAAGCACCACTCATTATGGGCTCACCATGCGATCATTGTAATAATCTGAACCGTTCATCTTGTAGGCCCGCAAGATAATTTGAACCGTTTAGTCTTTTCAATAAGAGTATAAACAGTACACATCTCGATCTCAATGAAACGGTCATATGTTGGCTCAAATCGAACAACACAACTCATATATTAAAAGAAAAAGATAAAATTATTTTCGGTTCAAGCACCACTTATTATGGGTTCCACCATTCGATCATTGCAATGATCTGAACCATTCATCTTGTAGGCCGCAAACTAATGTATTCTTGCAAAAAATCAGGTTGATCGGATATCGATAGGTATGTCAAAAGTTGAATTTTGGTTTAAAAAAGGGACGTTAATGGACATTTTAACTTGAAAACTATTGACGAAATCCAAACCGTCCATTATTTTAAACTTAAATTCAACTTTTGACATACCTATCGATGTTCGATTAAACCGATTTTTTTGGGTGGATACATTATTTTGCAGTCTCTACAAAATGAACGATTCAGATTATTGTAATATACACTCAGTGGGGCCTACAAAAGCCGGTGGCGCAAACCACCTGAACTGTAAATAAGTTCATATCTAAAAGAAATTTGTCGGCCCCAAAGTCTGGTAAGACCAATGCGTTACGTGCCATGAATCCTTGATACGCTTGTAGCCGTCCATAATTCTGGTTCCCCCTTCAGCCTCAGGGCTACTGAGTACTAACTGAACTTTACTTTATGGGCACTGGAGAAATGCTTAGCTGCAGCAACCATGACGGCCTCCGGATCGGAAGCCGGCTTCGAGCCATCGGCCATTTTGCCTTCACCGGAGACATTGAAGCACGATGTCAGCGGCCGCAAGACGGCCAAGAACGCCAAGTACCAACTCCCTTTGTTGTTCTTACTCATGGTAGTAATTTCTTGTTAAGTGGATCCTGAAAAGTTGGTGTCTAGCTGCTTGTCTCTCTTACAATTACAAGGCTAAAATATGTTGGAAATTTGCTTGTTTGTGGGATGTGTGAAGAGTTCTTTACACTTATATAAGCTGAGTTTTCGTGATGATCAAGGTAAAAATGCAGAGTGTTTTTTGGGTCTGTGTCCGGGGGAAGGATCCAAGCAAGAGAATGAAGAAACCTTTTTTCTCCATTTGGGTTTCTTGGAAACTGCTTTCAACAGTAATTTGGTGGAAAACAAAGTCTCATGTTTGTCAAGTTCGATGTATCAATTGACCAACGCGCGCGTCTATGGGTATATCATACGTGGGTACTCCAAGTGCACACTTAACGTTCCGGATTTTTTTACAAATTATTTGCGCGCATACTTTGTTTAAATTCCGGAACATCCAAAATGTTTTTTGATGGTTAAGATGCGTTGGTGTGCATTTGGGTACCCAACTACCCAAGTGTTGTGTACGCATGTCGATGTTGTGTTTTATCAATTGACTGGGGAAGCTAATATACTGTTCAAAAAGTGATTGTTTTACCTGAGGAAAAATGGCATCGTTTACCAAAATTGACTCTAGCATCTTGCAAACCAAGACATGTTGATTTTTCTGGCTTGTGGTCGACGACAAACCTACCTGCTTAAAGATAATTACCTGTTAGAAAACGTGTTTCAACTCGATCAATTGGGTGAATTGATAAAGCACTTTTTGATATCCGATTAAGCTCATTTATTTTTACGGGATTTAATTAAATGAAACATTATTTTTAACAAATCGAATGATTTTAATTATTTGTGTGGAATTTGAGGTGGGTCCCACAAGAATGCCCATATGTACCATTAAGATTTAAGGCTTTTCGCCCCAACCATGAGGGGAAGTACTCGCTACTCACCCACGAGGCTGTTAGCTTTGTCACAATGTTTTTGGAATTTAAGTTACTATATAGTGACATTATTTCCAAATGAATCAGGATTTGAACTTGAAGGTGGCACATTAAATGATCAATATACCACCACAGTTTCAAAAAAATGTTTGATCTGCCAAACCAAGAAAATATTAACGATATGTTTTTAGTTGAACAAATGCAAACTTGTTTTCAAAAATTAAAAGAATTCGTTGATATTTAGTATTTTACGGGACAAATGTAAGAAATTCCTTGAACCAAAATGTATTTATTTTAGTTCTCAATTGCAGACCGGAGATTCCTTTTCTTGAATACAGCATGCCACTTCTCCATTGAACTGCTAGAAATGATTCTCGTGAGATTCTGTTCATGGCAGCACTTGACTGAAAAAGACATGTCAAATGGGAGTGTTGCTACAATGTGCCACTCTTCATATGAGATTTTTTGACTCAAAATATGAGATTTTGTGGCTCTAAATATGAGATTTTGTGGCTGGAGATATGAAGTGCATATGCCACTTCATATGAATAGTCACAAAATCTCATATATTTTCAGAAAATCTCATATTTGGAGCCACACAATCTCATATTTGGACCCATTCGGATTGCTACAGTAATGCTATAGTAACGCGATCTCATATTTGGAGCCACAAAATCTCATATATTCTCATATTTGGTGCCACAAAATCTCATATTTTGAGCCACAAAATCTCATATTTGGTGCCACAAAATCTCATATTTTGGAGCCACAAAATCTCATATTTGGTGCCACAAAATCTCATATATTTTGAGTCACAAAATCTCATATTTGGTGCCACAAAATCTCATATTTGGAGCCACAAAATCTCATATTTCCGTATGGGGTGCATACCATGTGCCATATCATATTTGGAGCCACAAAATCTCATATTTGGTGCCACAAAATCTCATATTCTCTCATATTTGGTGCCACAAAATCTCATATGCGGGGGTGCACATTGTAGCTTGACCCGTCAAATGGGTCTATTTCTATTAAGAAGGTTGAGGGAATGGAGGAGGAACAGGTGAGTGTGGAGTTGGACCCCTCTGAATTTCCCTCCTTGTATGAATCAGAAGATGAAGAGAAAGAGAAAGAGAAAGAGGAGGCTGGGAATCACGGCTCATGCATCCCGTTGGGAAATTCGGGTCCCAAAATATGTTGATAGGAAAGAACATAACCGGACGGTACGCTTCGTGACTTCTCTCTAACATGAATGGATCAATTAAGTGCTGATAGATCTTGGGTTCGAGTTGATAGAGCAAAAATACCATCTATTTAATAATTTTATTTACTAATCTAATAAAAAAAGACCGCAAATATTTGCTAGTACTTGTGTTATTTTGGACAGAATTCTTCTCATATTGCTTTCATAGCCTAATCTATTGACCACTTTGTCAATGAATTCAGTTCTATGAATTGCTGACATATTGGAGAAGTAAAGAGAGAGGAGGGATTCAAAAAAGTTGAAGCAAGGTAAGATTCATTAACATTTTCTCTGTTTCATATTGCAAACTAATCATTTACAGTGTGACAGGAAAACTTCAGAAACGTGCAAATTACAAATATATCAAACCACTAATATCTTATAGTGATTTCAGACTCTTTATTTGACAAATACTGCAACTGGAGATGAATAATTCCATATGCAACTGGAGATGAATAATTCCATACAAACGAAATTACAAACCAATCCTCTCAATAAGAGTATCAACAGTATACCAAACAACACAACTTTATATACTAGAAGATGTAGTTATGTATTGGCCGATATCGGACAACACAACTCATATATTAAACTTATTTACGGTTCAAGCACCACTCATTATGGGCTCACCGTGCGATCATTGCAATAATCTGAACCGTTCATCTTGTAGGCCCGCAAGATAATGTACCCATACAAAAAATCAGGTTGATCGGATATGTATGTCAAAACTTGAAACCGTCCATTTTTAAAACCAAAATTCAACTTTTGACATACTTATCGATATCAGATTAAGCTAGTTTTTTGAATAGAAATATTATTTTGCAGGCCCTACAAAAAGAACAGTTCAGATCATTGTAATTTACGTCGGTAGGGCCTACAAAAGCTGGTGACGCAAACCACCTGAACAGTAAATAAGTTCATATCTCTGAGAAATTTGTCAGTCCAAAAGTCTGGTAAGACGAATGCGTTACGCGCCATGAATCCTTGATACGCATGTAGCCGTCCATAATTCTGGTCCCCCTTCAGCCTTCAGGGGCTACTAACTGAACTTTATTTTATGGGCACTGGAGAAATGCTTAGCTGCAGCAACCATGACGGCCTCTGGATCGGAAGCGGGCTTCGAGCCATCGGCCATTTTGCCTTCACCGGAGACGTTGAAGCACGATGTCAGTGGCCGTAAGAGGGCCAAGAACGCCGAGTACCAACTCCCTTTCTTGTTCTTACTCATGGTAGTAAGTTCTTGTTAAGTGGATCCTGAAAAGTTGGTGTCTAGCTAGCTGCTTGTCTTACAATTACAAGGCTAAAATATGTTGGAAATTTGATTGTTTGTGGGATGTGTGAAGAGTTCTTTGCACTTATATAAGCTGAGTTTTCGTGATGATCAAGGTAAAAATGCAGAGTGTTTTTTGGGTCTGTGTCCTGGGGAAGGATCCAAGCAAGAGAATGAAGAAAACTTTTTGCTCCATTTGGGTTTCTTGGAAACTGCTTTCAACAGTAATTATTTGATGGAAACAGAGTCTCATGTTTGTCAAGTTCGATGTATCAATTGACCAACGCGTCTATGGGTATATCATACGTGGGTACTCCAAGTGCACACTTAACGTTCCGGATTTTTTTTATAAACTATTCGCACGAATAGTTTGTGTAAAATTTGGAACGTCCAAAATATTTTTTTGACAGTTGAGATGTGCTGGTGTGTATTTTGGGTACCCAAGTGTGGTGTACGCATGTCATGTCTTTATCAGTTGACTGGGGAAGCTTATCTACAGTTCAAAAGTGAGTGTTTTGCGTGAGGAAAAAGGTCGTTTACGGACGGATGGAACATTGTAGTCAAAATTGACTGAAGACATCTTGCAAACCAAGACATGTTGATTTTTCTGGCTTGTGGACAAAGACAAACCTACCTGCTTAATGATAACATCTGTTAGAGAACGTGTTAATTGACACGATCAATTGGGTGAATTGATCGAACACTTTTTGATATCCGATCGAGTTCATTTATTTTTACGGGATTAAATTAAATGAAATATTATTTTTGACAAATCGAATGATTTTAATTACATGTGTGGAATTCGAGGTGGGTCCGGCAAGAATGCCCATATGTACCATAAGGACTTTTCGCCCAAACCATGAGAGGCAAATACTCGCTATCAGTGGCGGATCTAGGAATAGTACACAGGGGATCATCTTTCAAAAAAATAGTACATATACCAGGAAAATACTAAAATGTTTTAAACATTCTTCATTAAGCAAAAAAGTTTAAACTTAAAACGTTATGAAACATTTTGTGAATATTGTGCTCATGACGCTGGAAAAATAGAAAGTAAAGTCCTATGAGAAAAAGAAAAGGAATTGACAACGGCAAAGATAGAGAAGTGATCAATCTATTTCAATTTTTTTATTAGTACTGAATGAATTTTGAAGAAAAGTTCAATCATTGCACATATTCTTATAGTGGGCATTTAAAAAGGGATGAGAGAGAAAAAAAAAACTGAAAAAATTGGAATTCAAGGGGGTCACGTGAGTCCCCTGTGCCCTTGAAGAATCCACCCGTGCTCGCTATTCACCCACGAGGCTGTTAGCTTTGTCACAATGTTTTTGGAATGTAAGTTACTATACGGTGACATTATTTCCAAATGAACCAGGATTTGAATTTGAAGGTGATACATTAAATGATCAATATACTGTCACAGTTCCAAAAAAATGTTTGATCTGTCAAACCGAGAAAAGATAAACGATATATTTTTAGTTGAACAATTGCGGACTTGTTTTCAAAATCAAAAGAATTAGTTGCATCATTGCATGTAGGGACCAAATTTTATTTTTTCTTTTGCCAATCTTAAAAACTATATGGTGTAAAAAAGGCAAGGGTTTTCACACTCCACTTCGTAATAGATGAACTACAGAATATATTTTCGAACGTGTTTTGGTAATTGTGGTGTTTGTAATTTTAATCACTGAAGAGTCAAATAGTATAGTCCAGTAAAAGAAAAATTAGATTGCGAAAATCATTTAAGAAGATTACCTAAAAATTCGGGAGAGGATTGTGGCCGAACCGAAGTCGTTACAAAAAATACCAACGGCGTAACTAAGTTAATACCATAAAGTGAGACATGATACTTATTATGAGAAGGCTTAAGATTTTCACCGCAAGATACACACTATTTTTAAATAGCGTAACATTTTCAAAACGATTTATTTCTTGATATTTCTCACCATAACATTTACCAAAATTTGATATAGCACTGACAACAAAAAGCCATAATATTTTGTCATTGGACATGTCATATGATATGATGGGGACACCTTAGAAGTTAGCCCAAAAATGATAGTAGTATAACACGAGATTAGATCACTTTGGATATGGCGTGGCATCCCTGTAGGGTGGATATTTTTGTAGTACGATGGACGTTTGCACGACAGGATAGAGACGAGTTGTGGAGCCCACACGATTATTTCAAGCTCTTCATTAATTTTAAAGTAACTTTTTGAGAAGTTTTGGAAAAACCGCTTGATCAGATAATTGTTACTGCTTGATTGAATCATCTAACTTTTCATTTAGAATCCAGGATTGAAGATTCTAAATTAAAGTTAGATAATTGGATCAAACACTTATAATTATTAGAGCGTTCTAATTTTTAACAAGACTACATAAAAAATTATTTTAAAATTAATAGACAGTTTGAATTATTCGCGTAGAACCCCGTATATCCTATTGGTACAACCTCCATCAGGGCCCATACATAGTTTTATGGTGATATTTTCAACTTCCATAAAGAAAGTAGACCATGAAGTTAGGAAAGATTGATAAGGACCGCCTTTTCCGCCAAATCATAAAGTCATTGGCCATACCTGATACCTCTTAAGTAGGGGTGTACAAGAAAACCGAAAAAACCGTGAAACCGGACCGACCGGACCAAACCGGCCTATTTGGATTGGTTCTATGGTTAAATGGATTGGTTCTGGTTCTAAAAAAATGAGAACCGGATATTTTGGTTTGGTTCCTGGTTTCATAATTAAGAACCGTGGTTTGAACCGAATCGGTCCATATATATAAGTAAAATATAATATATACACTCATATATACCCACACACACTTGATAATTTTGCTAGCTTTAAGTTTTAGCATTGCATCTGCCATTTATATCAATAATGATTTACAAGAGTACTCTAATAGTTGTTTTAGTTATTGTTGGAGTTCTTAATTTATTTGTGAGTTGGTTTATTGGTAGTTGTTTTACGAAGAAATTACAATAATTTTGTCGACTGTTTTTTTGGGCAATTTTTGAATGCTAACATGGTTTAGAGCCGGAAACCGAACCAAACCGGACCGGTCTAATGGTTTGGTGTGGTTTGGTTCTATATGTGTAACGGTCTGGTTATGGTTCTCAATTTTTTGGAACCGTTAGATATGGTTCGGTCCCTGGATTTCTATAGAACCGGTCCAAACCGGACCATGTACACCCCTACTCTTAAGTACGTAGTTACTAGCACTTGTATAAAGGAAGTAGACCATGTTTGGTACGGAGAATGTACCTCTTTTTTTTTACTTGGGCCCATCCGGGTTTCACACGGATGATTGGAGTCGTTAATGTTTTTTAAAATAATGTTTACATGCACCTGTAGAAAATCAGCTTGATCAAATGATTCAATTTCTTTTCCACTCCCGAAGTCTGCACTGTAAAAGTCGAACTTCAATCGGAATTCCCCGTACTAGCCAAGCCATGACGCCCATCACATAAATTAAGAGTTCCTCTCCAACCTTTCCTCTATAAATTCAACAACAAAGCAATCAGTGTTGTGTTGGGATTCCACCCCGTGTGGGCCAATTGGGCTTAGGCCCGGAGGGTGTGGATTAGGGTTTGTCTGTGTAACTCTATAAATACTCTGTGATGCCTTGTGTATTAGTGTGGTAGCACAATGAGAGAGAAAGGCAAAGAGTGTGAGAGGGGAGCCGGTTGTGGCTCTCCCGGAGAGAGAGATACACGAGAGAACTGGTGAGGATTTCATTATTGTGAGATTGAGTGTGAGTGTGTAACACAAGAACACGGAGTTTCTCCGGATTATAGTGAAACCCCCCTCCCCGTGGATGTAGGTTGGATTTGGCCGAACCACGTATATTGTGTTGTGTTTCTTTTGATTTTACTGCTTCTGTTGCATGTGGTGCGTTGTTGGAGATCCTAACAACTGGTATAAAAGCTTGGATTAAAGCACCGGAGAGCGCAGAGCAGTCGGAAAATCACTCGAAGGCCATTGGAGCACTGTTTGAAGCTTCGGTCGGACAAAACAGGTGATGAAACTTGTTTTTGATCGGAGGGAAAGGTGCAACTCTCAGAGACGAGTCCAACAGAGTGCTCGGAGTCAGTTTTGGTCACCGGAATAGCTCCCACGGGTGGTCTGAACAGAGGCGGGCGGAGGCGAGTGGCTGACTTGGGGTTATCGAAAAACGTGATCGGGTATGATATTTGACAGCAGGGTTGTGTAGCCCTTGAAGAGACGATCACGGGAGTCCAAACCCGGTCGCCGGGAACTGCCGGACGCGCCCGCACGCGCCATTTGAACGTCGGCGCGTCAGATCCACTCTCGGCGTGAGTTGCATGCGCGGCGGCGGAGGAAAGTGATGTTAGGGCTGACGTCAGCGAGGGTCAAAGAGGTCATAAGGGTCAGGGTTCAGGGTAAAAGAGGTCAAAGGGGTCAAGGTCCAAGTCAAAGGGGTCAAAGGGATCAGAGGTCCGGTCAAAGGGGTCAGACCGGCGTTCAAAGGGATCAAACCGGTTAGATCGGCGGTTCAGAGGGATGAGTAGACCGGGTTCAGTGCAGACCAGACCGGAGAGCGGTCCAGTGACAGACCCGATTGTGTTTATTGACCGGTTCAGTGGGATTTTGACCGGTTCATGGCCGGTTCGGACCGGTTCCCGACTCGGTTTTTCGTTCCGGATCCAACCACGTGCTCTGTTTTTCGTGAAGAGGCTCGGAAGCAGGTTTTTTTTGCTGGATTGAGCCGGATTTGGATGTTCGGAGGCGTTTTGGGTTGTGAGGAGGCTGTTCCTAGCTAATTGGACGGTTCCGGATTCACTGGTGGGCTTGGATTTGAGTGATTCGAGTCAAATTTTGCGGTCCTAGACACATCCAGAGAGATTGAGGAGGATCGGACGTGGTCAGGTCAGTCTGATGGGATGTTGTTGAGTCGGAGGCAGACCAGGGATGATCAGTCGCATTTGGCAAGTAGGGATACACTCTTTCGGGTTATTGCACACTGGTTTAGGAGTGCATGGAGACTCATCTGGTTAGTGATAACAGGCGCTTGCAGGAGCGGTGATTGTTTGGGAGATCCGATGGGAGTCCAGGGGGTGCTGGGAGAGCTGGGATTGGAACATGGATGGACCAAGGGGCAGGATGAGACCCGGGAGAGCTGACGGAGAGTGGCGAGAAGACCAGGATAGTGGCAGGAGTGGTGGATAGGTGACAGATTGGTGACAAGAGAGGTGAGCCGAATTGGATAGCTACACACCAGGAGTATTGGACAGACTTTGCAGAGATCGGAGGTTGACCGGAGTAATCGGGTGATTGCGGATTCGCGGCGTTTGAGCCGTGGTGATCAGTCGGAGAAGCTAGTGAGCAGGGATACATTCTCTCAGGTGTTGCATCTTTGTTGATGGGTGCGGATACACTTGTTTGGTAATGACACAGGCGCTTACTAGAGTGACAGGTCGGAGTTGGTTAGCAGTGATCGGAGGCAGTCTGGTTCAATCGGATTTGAAAACCTATTATCAGGATTTGCAGTTGTGATTCGAGCTGCATTGGATTGGATGATGGGCCACCATACAGGCTTGTAGGAGTGCAGTGATAGTTGGAGCTGATGTCAGGCATGGTCAGGCAGTATGGGTGTTGTGACGTGAGCAGGGATGACGACCATTGCGGATGTACACAGGATAAGCGCGAGATTGTACCGAGGTGTCGCGACTGGGATGGTACTAGATGCGCTGAGAGTCGAATCAGGAGTGTGCAGGATGCTAGCTAACAATGGTGATGCAATTGGTTGTTTAGGATATGTTCACGGGAGCTCCGAACAGAGGGATTGAGATGGAGATCAGATGATGCATACTGGTATTCTCTTTCTTCTGTGTTTTTGTGGCGGATTATCTTTCCAGTTATGAGCTCATGTGGTGTGGAGAGATGGAGTCACGGATTATGTCCTGTGATTGGGCATGAGCATTTGGATTTTGGATGCCCAGATGCGGGCACTCCGGATAGGGGGTGCAGGATTATGATCAACCGCGAAAGATCTGGCTTGCAGGGATACATTCATTCGAGTAATGTGCCCGGTTGGGGTGCGGATATGCTTGTTTGGGAATGACACAGGCACTTGTCAGAGCGGTAGATCAGTATGAGCCACGGATATCTAGCAGGATTTGTTCCATCCCGGATTCACGAGATGAGTATCCCAGTTTTGGGGGTGCGGAGGTACTCGGTGGAGGATGCGGTGTCAGAGAAGGAGTTAGCCTCATCACAGATGGTGTGTGAGATCATTTGGAGGAGTGAGCCTCTGGTGTGGACAGAGGGTTGCTGCATTCTCTTGACATGACAGGATGCTAGAGTGGCGGAGCGCAGCGATGAAGCTGCGGGCACTCGATGAGGGGGTGCGAGCGCTTCTGTTGGTGAGCGCATACACTTCGGGTTTGAGGTGTCCGAGTGGAGGCATCCTAGTTGAAGGGGTGCGATACTCGAATTTTCTGATTGGCTGCGGAGTCTGGTTTTGCAAGGATATACTCTTTCGGGATTTGTGTACTCTATTTGGTGGTGCATGGATGCTCGACTGGTTAGTGACACAGGCGCTTGCCAGAGTTAGTTGATTGGAGGAGGCGGCATGGGGGTGTCGCAGACGAAATTGCCCACTCGGTGTGGAGGGGGTGATTGTTGGGATTCCACCCCGTGTGGGCCAATTGGGCCTAGGCCCGGAGGGAGTGGATTAGGGTTTGTCTGTGTAACTCTATAAATACTCTGTGATGCCTTGTGTATTAGTGTGGTAGCACAATGTAGAGAGAGAAAGGCAGAGAGTGTGAGAGGGGAGCCGGTTGTGGCTCTCCCGGAGAGAGAGATACACGAGAGAACTGGTGAGGATTTCATTATTGTGAGATTGGGTGTGAGTGTGTAACACAAGAACACGGAGTTTCTCCGGGTTATAGTGAAACCCCCCTCCCCGTGGATGTAGGTCGGATTTGGTCGAACCACGTATATTGTGTGTTGTGTTTCTTTTGATTTTACTGCTTCTGTTGCATGTGGTGCGTTGTTGGAGATCCTAACATGTTGTCCCTCACTCAACCTTATCCTTCCTTTTCCTTCCTATCCTCTTCCGGCTTCATGAGCAAAATGTTTTATGTTTCAATTTGTCATCATCATTTTCCTGTTTACATGGGCACAAGAGGAGGAGTGAACCTGGTGCGATGGCACTGGGTATGTACGTGTTTCAATTTGTCATCATCATCGACGGTTGAATCTCCGAACAAGTACATAACCCGGTGCCATTCGCACCGGGTTCTCCTCCTGTGCTGTTGCTTCTGATGATTTAAATAGGAAAATGACGATCACTAATGGAAACACACTAGTGTGGAGAACAATGGAAAGGGTCATGGAAGTAACCTTTGAAATAGTCAAATCAAAGATTTCAGTAACCAAAACTACCTGCAGCCCAACAATGGCACCCTCCAGATGTTGACTCCGTTTGCACAGTTCCTTTTAAACAAACTCTCTTTTCCATACAACAACACTCTCCCTGTTGTACTAAAGAAATTACAAGATGAACTCGATGGACCTGTCTTCTCGTGTAGCGACGACTTCCAATTTGTTTATGATTTGGAAGTCGTCGCTACACGAGAAGACAGATCCATCGAGTTCATCTTGTAATTTCTTTAGCACAGCAGGGAGAGTGTCGTTGTATGGAAACAACAACTGGCCGACGGTTCTGATTGATTCAATATGTAGTCAGGGAGGGCTGCACCCAAGCAGCCATACATTGTTTACCAAAAACTTCCTTGCTCCCATGAGATACAGATTCTGTAGATTGGCTTAACTTTTATCTCTTTAGTCATTTCTTTGCTGTAAGGGATGATCAACTGATTCAATGCTAGTACTAACGTATGAAATTTTCAATTTGTGGAAGTTGACGTCAATGTTGGAGACGCAATATGCCACACAGCCTTCCGAAAATGTGTCGTCTCCAATTCGAAGCAAAGGTTGGACATGCTCTAACGACCCTTTTTACGACAAAAAATAGTTTTTAAAAAAACGACTTAATTCATGTGATTGGTGCTTGCTTATGTAATCTGGAATCGTCTTCCCATTGGTGATAGAAAACATACCCTGTGGCACAAAAGGAACAAATTGAATAAATTGTATTTCTTCACTTTAATTAATATGGCAGTTTTAATTAATTGGTTAAAGTCTACAAATCAATCTTCACCCCATTGATTATCTGGTCAAAATTTATGTTTGATCTGTCAAACCAAGAAAATATAAACGCTATGTTTTTAGTTGAACAAATGCAAACTTGTTTTTTGAAAATTAAAAGAATTCGTTGATATTTAGTATTTTACAGGACAAATGTAAGAAATTCCTTGAACCAAAATGTATTTATTTTAGTTATCAATTGGAGACCGGAGAATCTTTTTTTGGAATGCAAGAGTCTCTCTTCTTCTTCTTCTTCTTCTTCTTCTTCTTCTTCTTTAGTTATCTATTTATTTATTTATTTATTTATTTTGAATTGGAAGTCATTCTGAATGTCCGAGTTACTAATACCCAAGAAGTACATGTGTTTAAAAAGATAAGAAACAGGAATGAAAAATAGGAAAAATAACATGGAAAGACAACGGATGGCTATGATTCACCCAGTGTTTAAACCTAAAACGTATTCTTATTTCTTCCTGTGATTCACAGCCGCCTTTTCATGTTTATTTCCCAGTTTTTCTTTCCTGAGCCGTACCACCTCTCTTCTTCCTTTCACATTTTCTCAGAGACAAACTTAACGTTTGAGAGGATCTTTCGAAGAAGTCCAACCCGCAAGAGCTTCTCTCTCACCTATCAAAATCCATCATTTTATCACTTTCCAGACCAATTTTCTCTAATAATCTTTTGCCTCCGCACAACAAATCAAAATTATTTTAACTTTCCAGAAATAAAGAACGAAGGTTGTCACATTTAGAGAAGGCGTTTGTAATTAGAAAAGTTCACTAATTTATTCTTTATCATGAAAAGACCAGAGAAAGTAGAGAGCGGTAGATTCATCACTTCTGGTTTGCCAACTAGTGAATATCATATGAAGAGCAAATGCCACCTGAAGTAGCACGGAAGCATTTATCAACTATAATTCTATTAGCAGCTCTAGTCAAATGAAGTTCATCCCAAAAAAGATACTATGATTCTGTGTCCTCGCACCCATCTCCGGTTGGCTTTTTGATTGATTTAGGAGGAGGAGCGCTTCTCATTGACAGATGGGGATAAGGGGCCTCTGTACAATAAAATTGCTTTTGATACTGTAAATAAGGATTATTTGGAACAAGCCGGGGGGTTTCATTTTGTTTACATAGTCCTGGTCCATTGTTTGCACAACATGGCCATTTGGTTTCTTTGAGACCTGTAAATGGTATACATAAACACAAATTATCCTCAATTAGTACACATATCATGGGTGTTGATGCTGGAACATAGAGTGCGAACACATATATCATGGGTGTTGATGCTGGAACATAGAGTGCGAACATACAGAGGACGTGGATAAATTAAAAGACATACTACCTCTAATCGAAATTGTTTGTCCATTACGAAAAGACATGTAATTTTAAATCAAAAAATAATCTACTTCGGCTGAAACTTTTTTTCCCACCAAATTAAAGAAGTCATAACTACTTTAATTTGGTGTAAAGAAATTTAACAAACAATGCATGGGCGTACTTTACTTTTTAATCTTAAAATTAAACGACGTTTCGTAGGAGACCAGCAATATGCAAGGCAAGTATTGAGTTAGAGAATTACCATAGACAAATGGTTTTTCAACCATGTCCCTAATGAGATGAGAAAGCTTCTGTTGTCACGAAGATTGATCCTTCAAGCTTGTCATTCACTTCCTTGAGCTTGCATTGAAAATAGAAACCAACTCATTTGCATTTTCGTCACATCTACCAGTGGCGTCTGTAACTCTTGTCTATTATGCATGGCAAACAACCAAGTGGTCCGATTTCGAAAATTACCATCTTCCTCGCACCAAGGTCGTACAGATTCTAAAAAGAGTACATATATTAAGGAAAAAAGAAAATCAAACCAAATCAAATCAAAGCCTTATGTGTCAAACAATTGGGGTCAGTTATCCATTGATCTATTGAAGAAAAAAAAAGAGAGAAAATATTTATCTTGTAGTACTTAAGAAAAACTTTAATATACAAGAGGTGAGAGTTTCTTGGTACCTTTAAATGGTTCCCAAGTTTCCTGGTGAGGAGTTCAGCAAAATCTTCACCACTTATTCGGGGCTGCTATTATAATCACTAGGCTAAAGATAGTTGTAAATGTAATCGCTGCTTCCAATATTAATCATAGAAATCGAATTAGACAAGGATTTTGAGACGTGTTCTTGGGATGCAAATTTTGGTACTTCGAGTGAATAATTCAATCTCACATATCTTTCTAACGTTTCCTTGAAAAATCCAACTTGTTTCCCCATATTATAGTTCTTTCCCTGCACAAACAAGCCATACATATAGTGAATTTTCATTGTCTTCAACAGTAAGCTCATGCTCAAGTCATGTTTCTATACAAGAAAGCAAACTTCTAATATCTCTTTGAAGGAGAAATTTAGGGTACGTCCTTGAAGAGGAACGTACAACATAAATCTTATTACGTATGATTTTGGTACTTGTTATTTATGATTTTTAGGTTTTGTTATATGTGTTTTGGTAGATTACAGTGACTAGTGATGTGAACAGTGATGTAATAAGTACAATCATGCGTAATGGGGCGTACCATATATGTTTCCTTCGGTTCTTCTAAACAAGTCCATTGGTTACTGCACTTTAACTATAGGTCTGACAGGAAGTAAGCTTTTAGAAAGAAGTCTTTCAAGCGTAACTCTATCTGATTACAGGCGCGCACCTGGTTTTTTGTCCAACAATTCTTTTCCTTTAGTTTGAGTAGCCCGGTATCGTACATTATTCCATAGAGAAAGCTACAGTACGCCCCCTCGTAAAGGGGTGTATGGTATGCCCTATTACGTATATTTTTTTTGTACTTGTTTAAGTATAATTTTGGTACTTATGTATTGTTTTGGTCAAGTTATAAACCATTATGAATTCACTGTCCATGCGACCTTATTGCATCTGATTTTGGTAGTTGTTAGGACCCTTCATGGGTTCTTAAAAAATACACTATTGACGGATTCACGTTACTATACACAGTGATCTATCAAAAAATATGAAAAAAATCACCAAAACCTTCTTAACATGCAAGTACCAAAAACATACACAATGAGGCGTTCTCTACACATCCTTTTCGAGGGGGCGTACCATAGATTTTTCCTTATTTCCATGTTCTAGTTGCTTTGTTTCATCAAAGCATCACAATTACTATCTTTAATAACCATGAATATTGTTCCTCAATGAAATGTTATATATCTTAGCGGATAAAAATAAATAAATAAATAAATATTGTTCATCGAATTCTGTTCACTAACCAATTTACTTCCCGTCTTTGGGAGAATGCCTGCAGAGCCTGATGCGTAATTAACTCCGTCGTGATTAGAGAAATACTCCATATAATCAAATGATACCGGTACCTTTAACTTAAGTTCAACAACTGCATGTAAGATATACAAGTTAAGAGTGTACATAGCCAAATTGCGTACTACAGTCATACAAATTTGTCCAAAACCAAAACAAAATCTCACCTGTCATTTCCGGAATTGTCAATCCGTTTGTGAATCTCCATTTTCCATACCAAAAGCATTCGATGCCATAAGGTCCGTATCCTGATACAAGACTTTTCTTTGCACCATTGTCAACAATTGAATCTCCAAATACGTATAATTTTGTCGCAGATAATTCTTTTGTTAGACCATCGTTGATTCCATCCGGTGCACCCACAAGGCAGGAAGCAACAATGCACCGACCACTTTCTCCAATCTTCCTGACGATGAAAGTGATGGCATGAGGGATTTTGCTATCACCGTGAAGGAAGAGACCAACAAGAAAGAAGCGGTGGCTATTTTCAGTCATCAACAGTCGTATAATCATCCCACAACTTTAGGGCCATTCCATTAACAAAACTAGAATTGGGTAGATTATTACTATGATTGAAAGGGTGCCACCACTTTCCAACAATGGTTAAACAAGCCAGGTTTAAAGCATTGGGAGATGGGCTTAGATGGGACTAGTATAGTAGGGCTGTCGGATGAAGTCCGTAAAGTTCTCGAGCATATATTTTTTTGTTCGATTTTTCTGTCCTGATTTTTTTTATTTTATACAAATTAAAATGCAGTGATGGTTTGTAGAAAAGTGGGGGATTGTTTGAAGACACTGATGTTTACAAGAAATCAATTTCATGGCCATCTCAAAGAAGGTATTCGAGTCTCAAGTACAGGCGATGTTAATGTGATAATGATGAACCCTCACCAAGTCAATTTGACAAACTTTGAGTTTGAAGAAGGATCGAAGAACGGCATCGGCCTATTCAAGAATCTTATTGAGAAAATAAAAGCTATGAGACCGCTTGATGGTCCTCGGCCATCATTTTTGTTTCTTTTCTATCTACTTTGTGACATAGCTTTAGGTCTATCAGGAAAAGTTCTAAGCTAAAAGTATTTGTTTTTGTCATTTTCTCTTTTAATACTTTTGTATGTTTTTTCTTTATTTGTATTGAATTTATTGTATTGGTATTTTACGCAAGGATGTGGCTTACTTTGTATATACAAATACTGCATTTTACAATGAGGAAGAGAAGGTAAAGTTGATTTTCAAACTTTGGGAGATAAAGTTGATTTTCAAATTTTGGGATCTGGGAGATAAAGTTTGAAAAACAACTTTATCTTCTTTTCATCATTGTAGAAGGCAGCATTCGTATATATAAAGTAAACTTGTTTTTGATAGTGGTTCTGTTCGTTTCCCAAGTTGACGTCAATGTTGGAGACGCAATATGCCACACAGCCTTCCGAAAATGTGTCGTCTCCAATTCGAAGCAAAGGTTGGACATGCTCTAACGACCCTTTTTACGACAAAAAATAGTTTTTAAAAAAACGACTTAATTCATGTGATTGGTGCTTGCTTATGTAATCTGGAATCGTCTTCCCATTGGTGATAGAAAACATACCCTGTGGCACAAAAGGAACAAATTGAATAAATTGTATTTCTTCACTTTAATTAATATGGCAGTTTTAATTAATTGGTTAAAGTCTACAACTCAATCTTCACCCCATTGATTATCTGGTCAAAATTTATGTTTGATCTGTCAAACCAAGAAAATATAAACGCTATGTTTTTAGTTGAACAAATGCAAACTTGTTTTTTGAAAATTAAAAGAATTCGTTGATATTTAGTATTTTACGGGACAAATGTAAGAAATTCCTTGAACCAAAATGTATTTATTTTAGTTCTCAATTGGAGACCGGAGAATCTTTTTTTGGAATGCAAGAGTCTCTCTTCTTCTTCTTCTTCTTCTTCTTCTTCTTCTTCTTCTTCTTCTTCTTTAGTTATCTATTTATTTATTTATTTTGAATTGGAAGTCATTCTGAATGTCCGAGTTACTAATACCCAAGAAGTACATGTGTTTAAAAAGATAAGAAACAGGAATGAAAAATAGGAAAAATAACATGGAAAGACAACGGATGGCTATGATTCACCCAGTGTTCAAACCTAAAACGTATTCTTATTTCTTCCTGTGATTCACAGCCGCCTTTTCATGTTTATTTCCCAGTTTTTCTTTCCTGAGCCGTACCACCTCTCTTCTTCCTTTCACATTTTCTCAGAGACAAACTTAACGTTTGAGAGGATCTTTCGAAGAAGTCCAACCCGCAAGAGCTTCTCTCTCACCTATCAAAATCCATCATTTTATCACTTTCCAGACCAATTTTCTCTAATAATCTTTTGCCTCCGCGCAACAAATCAAAATTATTGTAACTTTCCAGAAATAAAGAACGAAGGTTGTCACATTTAGAGAAGGCGTTTGTAATTAGAAAAGTTCACTAATTTATTCTTTATCATGAAAAGACCAGAGAAAGTAGAGAGCGGTAGATTCATCACTTCTGGTTTGCCAACTAGTGAATATCATATGAAGAGCAAATGCCACCTGAAGTAGCACGGAAGCATTTATCAACTATAATTCTATTAGCAGCTCTAGTCAAATGAAGTTCATCCCAAAAAAGATACTATGATTCTGTGTCCTCGCACCCATCTCCGGTTGGCTTTTCGATTGATTCATGAGGAGGAGCGCTTCTCATTGACGGAGGGGGATAAAGGGCCTCTGTACAATAAAATTGCTTTTGATTATTTGGAACAAGCCGGGGGGTTTCATTGTTTGCATAGTCCTGGTCCATTGTTTGCACAACATGGCCACTTGGTTTCTTTGAGACCTGTAAATGGTATACAAAAACACAAATTATCCTCAATTAGTACACATATATCATGGGTGTTGATGCTGGAACATAGAGTGCGAACATACAGAGGACGTGGATAAATTAAAAGACATACTACCTCTAACCGAAATTGTTTGTCCATTACGAAAAGACATGTAATTTTAAATCAAAAAATAATCTACTTCGGCTGAAACTTTTTTTTCC
Organism: Vaccinium darrowii; assembly: GCA_020921065.1. Lineage (NCBI taxonomy): Eukaryota > Viridiplantae > Streptophyta > Magnoliopsida > Ericales > Ericaceae > Vaccinium > Vaccinium darrowii. The sequence goes on from CM037160.1 coordinate 11,408,853, forward strand.
ACCAAATTAAAGAAGTCATAACTACTTTAATTTGGTGTAAAGAAATTTAACAAACAATGCATGGGCATACTTTACTTTTTAATCTTAAAATTAAACGGTGTTTCGTAGGAGACTAGCAATATGGGGCAAGGCAAAGTATGAGTTAGAGAATTACCATAGTCAAATGGTTTTTCAACCATGTCCCTAATGAGATGAGAAAGCTTCTGTTGTCACGAAGATTGATCCTTCAAGCTTGTCATTCACTTCCTTGAGCTTGAATTGAAAATAGAAACCAACTCATTTGCATTTTCGTCACATCTACCAGTAGCGTCTGTAACTCTTGTCTATCATGCATGGCAAACAACCAAGTGGTCCGATTTCGAAAATTACCATCTTCCTCGCACCAAGGTCGTACAGATCCTAAAAAGAGTACATATATTGAGGAAAAAAGAAAATCAAACCAAATCAAATCAAAGCCTTATGTCTCAAACAATTGGGGTCAGTTATCCATTGATATATTGAAGAAAAAAAAAGAGAGAAAATATTTATCTTGTAGTACTTAAGAAAAACTTTAATATACAAGAGGTGAGAGTTTCTTGGTACCTTTAAATGGTTCCCAAGTTTCCTGGTGAGGAGTTCAGCAAAATCTTCACCACTTATTCGGGGCTGCTATTATAATCACTAGGCTAAAGATAGTTGTAAATGTAGTTGCTGCTTCCAATATTAATCATAGAAATCGAATTAGACAAGGATTTTGAGACGTGTTCTTGGGATGCAAATTTTGGTACTTCGAGTGAATAATTCAATCTCACATATCTTTCTAACGTTTCCTTGAAAAATCCAACTTGTTTCCCCATATTATAGTTCTTTCCCTGCACAAACAAGCCATACATATAGTGAATTTTCATTGTCTTCAACAGTAAGCTCATGCTCAAGTCATGTTTCTATACACGAAAGCAAACTTCTAATATCTCTTTGAAGGAGAAATTTAGGGTACGTCCTTGAAGAGGAACGTACAACATAAATCTTATTACGTATGATTTTGGTACTTGTTATTTATGATTTTTAGGTTTTGTTATATGTGTTTTGGTAGATTACAGTGACTAGTGATGTGAACAGTGATGTAACAAGTACAATCATGCGTAATGGGGCGTACCATATATGTTTCCTTCGATTCTTCTAAACAAGTCCATTGGTTACTGCACTTTAACTATAGGTCTGACAGGAAGTAAGCTTTTAGAAAGAAGTCTTTCAAGCGTAACTCTATCTGATTACAGGCGCGCACCTGGTTTTGTGTCCAACAATTCTTTTCCTTTAGTTTGAGTAGCCCGGTATCGTACATTATTCCATAGAGAATGCTACAGTACGCCCCCTCGTAACGGGGTGTATGGTATGCCCTATTACGTATATTTTTTGTACTTGTTTAAGTATAATTTTGGTACTTATGTATGGTTTTGGCCAATTTATAAACCATTATGAATTCACTGTCCATGCGACCTTGTTGCGTCTGATTTTGGTAGTTGTTAGGACCCTTTATGGGTTCTTAAAAAATACACTATTGACGGATTCACGTTACTATACACAGTGATCTATCAAAAAATATGAAAACATCACCAAAACCTTCTTAACATGCAAGTACCAAAAACATACACAATAAGGCGTTCTCTACACATCCTTTTCGAGGGGGCGTACCATAGATTTTTCGTTATTCCACGTTCTAGTTGCTTTGTTTCATCAAAGCATGACAATTACTATCTTCAATAACCATGAATATTGTTCCTCAATGAAATGTTATATATCTTTGCGGATAAAAATAAATAAATAAATAAATATTGTTCTTCGAATTCTGTTCACTAACCAATTTACTTCCCGTCTCTGGGAGAATGCCTGCAGAGCCTGATGCGTAATTAACTCCGTCGTGATTAGAGAAATACTCCATATAATCAAATGATACCGGTACCTTTAACTTAAGTTCAACAACTGCATGTAAGATATACAAGTTAAGAGTGTACATAGCCAAATTGTGTACTACAGTCATACAAATTTGTCCAAAACCAAAACAAAATCTCACCTGTCATTTCCGGAATTGTCAATCCGTTTGTGAATCTCCATTTGCCATACCAAAAGCATTCGATGCCATAAGGCCCGTATCCTGATACAAGACTTTTCTTTGCACCATTGTCAACTATTGAATCTCCAAATACGTATAATTTTGTCGTAGATAATTCTTTTGTCAGACCATCATTGATTCCATCCGGCACACCCACAAGGCAGGAAGCAGCAATGCATCGACCACTTTCTCCAATCTTCCTGACGATGAAAGTGATGGCATGAGGGATTTTGCTATCACCGTGAAGGAAGAGACCAACAAGGAAGAAGCGGTGGCTATTTTTAGTCATCAACAGTCGTATAATCATCCCACAACTTTAGGGCCATTCCATTAACAAAACTAGAAGTGGGTAGATTATTACTATGATTGAAAGGGTGCCACCACTTTCCAACAATGGTTAAACAAGCCAGGTTTAAAGCATTTGGAGATGGGCTTAGATGGGACTAGTATAGTAGGGCTGTCGGATGAAGTCTGTAAAGTTCTCGAGCATATATTTTTTTGTTCGATTTTTCTGTCCTGATTTTTTTTATTTTATACAAATTAAAATGCAGTGCTGGTTTGTAGAAAAGTGGGGGATTGTTTGAAGACACTGATGTTTACAAGAAATCAATTTCATGGCCATCTTGAAGAAGGTATTCGAGTCTCAAGTACAGGCGATGTTAATGTGATAATGATGAACCCTCACCAAGTCAATTTGACAAACTTTGAGTTTGAAGAGGGATCGAAGAACGGCATCGGCCTATTCAAGAATCTTATTGAGAAAATAAAAGCTACGAGACCGCTTGATGGTCCTCGGCCATCATTTTTGCTTCTTTTCTATCTACTTTGTGACATAGCTTTAGGTCTATCAGGAAAAGTTCTAAGCTAAAAGTATTTGTTTTTGTCATTTTCTCTTTTAATACTTTTGTATGTTTTTTCATTATTTGTATTGAATTTATTGTATTGGTATTTTATGCAAGGATGTGGCTTACTTTGTATATACAAATACTGCATTTTACAATGATGAAGAGAAGGTAAAGTTGATTTTCAAACTTTGGGAGATAAAGTTGATTTTCAAATTTTGGGATCTGAGAGATAAAGTTTGAAAAACAACTTTATCTTCTTTTCATCATTGTAGAAGGCAGCATTCGGATATACAAAGTAAGCCACATCCTTGCGTAAAATACCGAAATAATAAATCTAATACAAATAATGAAAAAATATACAAAAGTGTTAAAAGAGAAAATGATAAAACAAATACTTTACCTTAGAGCTTTTCCTGGTAGGCCCAAGGCTATGTCACATAGTAGATAGAAAAGAAGCAAAAAATGATGGCCGAAGACCATCAAGCAGTCTCACAGCTCCTATTTTTTCTCAACAAGATTCTTTAATAGACTGATGTGGTTCTTCAATCCCTCTTCAAACTCAAAGTCTGTCAAATTAACTTGGCGAGGGTTCATCATCATCACCTTAACATCGCCAGTACTTAAGACTCGAATACCTTTTTCGAGATGGCGATGAAATTGATTTCTTGTAGACATCATTGTATTCAAACAATCCCCTACTTGCCTAAAAACAATCACCACATGTTAATTTGTACAAAAAAATAAAAAAATCAGAGCGGAAAAATCTAACAAAAAAAAAAAAATACTTAAGGACTTTACGGACTTCATCCGATAGCCCTACTATACTAGTCCCATCTAAGCTCAATTCCCAGTTCTTTAAACCTAGCTTGTTTAACCATTGTTGGAAAGAGAGTGTTGGCACCCTTTCAGTCACAGTAGCAATCTGCCCACTTCCAATTTTGTTAATGGAATGAGTCCCTAAAATTGTGGATGATTATACGACTGTTGATGCCTGAAAATAGCCACCACTTCTCCCTTGTTGTCTCTTTCTTCACGGTGATAGCAAAATCCATGCCATCACTTTCATTGTTAGGAAGATTGGAGAAAGTGGTCAGTGCATTGTTGCTTCCTGCCTTGTGGGTGCACCGAATGGAAGCTTCGGTGGAACCCAAATGGACTCATCATTGCCTTGATCAACCATATGCACTAAAAGAAGGATACATAAGGACATGATGAGGACAAAACCAAAACCAAACAACTAAGGCCTCAGGGTAATTGAGATTTGAGACCAACTTTTAAGATCAAATCAAAAAAACTATATCGCAGAAGAACATGTTGTCTAAAACATAGTATTTAGGCACTAATTGATCAGCTAAATACAAAGAAATGGTGCCGATCAAAAGCAAAGAGCAATGATATGAGATCAACTTTTCAATAGAATCGTAGTAGTATCAATTATAAATAGCTTGCACTGTTCAGATTCATATATCAATAAAGATATTCATATAAGATTGTTCCACCTGCTATCACATATTTGGGGAGGAAGTGTGAGTCTAGCGAAAGTTCAACAAAAGCATACTCATAAACCATATAATTTAGAAGAAAAAACTTGATGTCTTCTACATAAGCTTTTCTCAAACTCAATGAACCTAAATTCAAGGTAAAATTTGGTAGTTGGCAACAATTTAAAGCACATATTAATCACTCTAGATATTTGTTTTCCCCAAGGTTCTGAATACCGTACCGGCTTGGGTACCAAATTTTCTACTAGTACGGTATGTACCGGTACCGGTCCAATACCGGGTACCGTTTCGAATTTAACGGTACTTCTATACTTATCAAAAGTGATAGGTGTACAACAATTGTCTCCAATATGGCTCCAACACACTCACGTGGTGTGTGGAGTCCATTTGAGTGTGTTGGAGCCATGTTGGAAACTAATTGTTGTACCTTAATCATTTTTGTATACTTATAGTGATAAATCTATAATTTTTCCCATGTCATCCAATTTATTATACCATTAACTTTATTATCCAATAAAAATTACACTCTTTATTGTAAATATCTATTCTATTTGTAATTATGAACTTAAACTCCCATAAGTTAAAACAACCAAAAGTGGTCAGTCAACCTTCACGGCTAACCCATAGGTCAACCATTTCAAGCGCCCTATAGAAAAGGGTAATTTAGTCATTTTGTTGTTTTAGGGTTTCCCACAATATAAAAGCTTTCTTCTTCATCAGAACTCAGAAGCCGCTTTCCACTTCCATCTCTGCTGCTGCATGTTCTTGCTCCAACTCAATAGCCATGGAACAACAAGTATGGCTACCATCTCTCGAACAAGTACGGCTACTCTCTCTTTTAAAGCTCCGATCTGACTAGTGTGATCTGAGAAACCCAGTCAGTTGCAAAAAGCAGTACGGCTGGTATCTGCAATACGTCCTGATATTTACCGGTAAGGCCGATACCCGACTGGTATGGCCCGATATTGGACACGATACGGTATTGAGGGTCCTTGGTACCATTCCTATACAAAACCAGTACGTACTGGCTGGTACGATACGACATTCATAATCTTGGTTTCCCCCCAAAAAAATTAGTTCCATTCTCTGTAACGTCAAATACAAAGAACCAAGGACAAATTGATTACTTCAATTAAAACATGATGGTGGAAACAATGAAACAAACATCCAGCCCAACTAATCATAAGATTCTAACCATGCAAGTCCAATTAGGGCAAATTGCAGAAAGGGTAATCAGAAAACCCATGAAAAGGACAAACGAAACAAAAGAAACTAATTTTACGACAATAGGTCAATAATGGCACCTAATGATCTAGAACAAAGTAATTCTCTCATTTCTAGAGAGTAGCAGCAAGAACATTTCTAAACTTAAAAAGTTTGAGCCTAAAATGATAGAAAAACTGTCAGAAAAATGATTCCGAACCGAACCAAGTAATTCTCTCATTTCTAGAGAGTAGCAGCAAGAAGTTTCTAAACTTAATAAGCATGGAGCCGAAAATGACAGATAAAAAATTCCAAAAAACGGAAAGAGAGCTAGTGATTTTAATCCTCGAATTGTTACAAAATGAGAAAACCAATGACATATTCCAAAAATTTCTAGTTCGCAGGGAAGATTAGACGAAAACCGCATAGTGCATCGCTAGTTTGAAAGTAAGAAATAAAATACTACTCCTATTTCAATTTGAGTAGTAATTCCTTCCGATTCAAATTGTTATCTTGAAGAATAGTTGTGCAATTTTGCAATAAAAAAAACAAAATAAAAAATACACCAAGTTAAAGAACTATGCAGGGATGTTTACTTTATTTTTGTATCTAAAAAGTACACAGGCTTTCTAGAGAAGTGATCAATTTGGAACGGAGGAAGAAAGGACCTGAAAATTACACAATTTTCTATAGGAGACCAAGTAATTTGGGACCCAGCGAGAAAGGACTCTCAATTGTTTTTTTTTATTCCATTCAAATAAAAGTCCGAGGGCAGTATAGATTTCATCCCGATAAACAGGATTAAACCAAAACTATAATCTAGATGGGAGCATGTACATTAGTACGCTCAAAGGCACCTTTACCAAAGACAGACTAATAACTCGGCTGGGCTAAGATCCGATAATAAAAATCTCAAAGGATAACAACTCAAACCATCACTGAGTCACATCGGGTCATCAAAATGCTTGGAGATACGCTGAGTTGCTGCTCGAGGAGAGAACCAAACACAACCGATCTGGAGCCTGTATTACCAAGCTTATCTACTGTTCAAAAGTGAGTGTTTTTTTTTTTTTTTTTGGTACTACGGAAATATAAAAGTGAGTGTTTTGCGAGAGGAAAAAGGTCGTTTACGGACGTAAACGGATGGAACATTGTAGTCAGAATTGACTGAAGACATCTTGCAAACCAAGACATGTTGATTTTTCTCGCTTGTGGAAGGAGACAAACCTACCTGCTTAATGATAAACATCTGTTAGAAAACGTGTTTCGACACGATCAATTCGGTGAATTGATGGAGTATTTTTTGATATCCAATCGAGTTTATTTATTTTTACGGGATTTAATTAAAGGAAACATTATTTTTAACAAATCAAATAATTTTAATTATCTGTGTGGAATTCAAGGTGGGTCCCACAAGAATGCCCATATGTACCATTAAGATTTAAGACATTTCGCCCCAACCATGAGGGGAAGTACTCACCCACGAGGCAGTTAGCTTTGTCACAATGTTTTTGGAATGAACAATGATACATACACACCCACTTGGACACACTCTGCCACACCCCCTCTCACATGTGAGGGGACCCACCCCACATGTGAGAGGGGGTGTGGCAGAGTGTGTCCGAGTGGGTGTGTCTGTATCATTTTTGTTTTGGAATTTAAGTTACTATATATAGTGACATTATTTCCAAATGAATTAGGATTTGAACTTGAAGGTGGCACATTAAATGATCAATATATTACCACAGTTTCAAAAAACATGTTTGATCTGTCAAACCAAGAAAATATAAACGATATGTTTTTAGTTGAACAAATGCAAACTTGTTTTCAAAAATTAAAAGAATTCGTTGATATTTAGTATATTACGGGACAAATGTAAGAAATTTCTTGAACCAAAATGTATTTATTGAGTTCTCAATTGCAGACCGGAGAATCTTTTTTTTGGACTTCTTCTTCTTCTTCTTCTTCTTCTTCTTCTTCTTCTTATTATTATTATTATTATTATTATTATTATTATTATTATTATTATTATTTATTTATTTATTTATTATTATTTTTTTTTATCGAATTGGAAGTCATTTTGAATGTACGAGTCACTAATAGCCAAGAAGTACATGTGTTTGAAAATTAATCATACGTAGTAGTTCAAAACATATACGTATTGGTAGGAGGTTAATTGGGACTCGGGGAAAGCCCGGTTCCTTAGAATATCTCCATCTCTTACAACATGGATGTTGTCCCACCATCCCCCAATTCATAGTTATTATAATTTAGTAGTTTTTTAGGGTTTGCTAGTGTTTCCCTATAAAAGGAATTGTAATTTCTATTATTCGGTAGCTTTAAATCAAATACAATTAAGAGTTAATCTCTTTCTTCTTGTGGATTCAAGAATTCTCGTGGGTTTGAAACTCATCTTCGTTTGGAATAGTACACTTACTATTCTCTTGTGGATTCCGCTGCGTCATTACTATGAGAAGGCTTAGATTTCCACCGCAAGATACACACTATTTTCAAATAGCTTAACATTTTCAAAACAATTTATTTCGTGATATTTCTCACCGTACCAAAATTTGATATAGCACTGACAACGAAAAGCCATAATATTTTGTCATTGGACATATCATATGATGGGGACGCCTTAGAAGTTTGCCAAAAATGAGAATGTTTTTAACACGAGATCAGATCACTTTGGATATGGCGTGGGCATTCATAGGAAGAGACCAGAAGAACTTTATTTTAGCTCTGAGGCAGAGCATGTGAGCTTTTAAATCATTCAAGTTCATGTGAATCAGCGAATTCCCTATTCCCACAACCTCAAATCAGACCAGCTATGCGTACGGACGTACTCGTACGCAAAATACACAAATAAATCTTAATTGTTCGTTTCAGTAAATTAATGGTCCGGATTTTACACACTCCTTGACCGGCTAACTCTTACCGATCAAAGAGTAAAGGCTAACCCGGACATGACACGAGATCTCTTTGGATATGGCGTGACATTCATTGGAAGAGACCAAAAGAACTTTATTTCAGCTCTGAGGCAGAGCATGTGAGCTTTTAAATCATTCAAGTTTTATGTGAATCAGCGAATTCCCTATTCCCACAACCTCAAATGCTAGATTAAAAGGAATGAGTAATGACGACATAGATTAAAAGGAACGAATGATGACGGCATTACAACGCAAGGCTAACATCCCAACTATTTTAATTAGCACCTTAGACAATCATATGTTCACACCGATTCCAAAAAATGTTGATAAGAGATCAACCAAAGCAAAACTAAATAAGAAATCCACATGAAATAGAACCAGATGGTGGCACACCACGATAGAACAAGCACAAGATTTGATCCCTATAGCAAGAGTAACAAAGCTTCCCAAACATTTTCGAGCCGCCTAGCCTACCAAACAAAATTCTTCATTTGCTCTCAAAAAATTCAGCAGCCAAACAGATTTTGTAGCATCTTCAAGCATATTATGACCAGAGACCAAATTTATATCAAAGAAAGAACAACATTATGCTCCCTAAGAATTTCGGCTCTTAAGAATCCAAATTATTATTCTCCAATCTGAAAGTATTAAAAAATCCATGAAGCAAGCACCTACCTATTTAAGAAGCAACTGATTTTGGTATAGGTTCCAAACCAGCACAGATTCAGCTATTCCAAATAAGCCAATAAACGGGATCGCAGGGGCGTGTAGTGAGGGGACTTACTACACGTGTGAAGTGAAATCCCTCGGCCGTCCAATAGGAGGTGTGCGTGTATGCTTATATATGGTTCCACTTCTAAAACGGACTCCGGACTTCCGGACCTCCATGATCCGAGCATTTTTTTGACGATCCGAACTGTCCAATGTGTTCATAAGGTGTTTTCAAGGGTCCACGCGAGAAATCATCAAAAAAAAAAAATACCGGGAAGGGCTTGATCCAAGCAGTTTTTTGCAAAACTGTAAATATACAATTTTTGCGAAAAACTGCTTGGATCAAGCCTTTCCCGGTATTTTTTTTTGAAGATTTCCTGCGTGAACCCTTGAAAACACCTTCTGAACACATTGGACGGCTCGGATTTTCAAAAAATAATTTGCAACACAAAAAAATCAATTTTTTCTTATTTCCGGGAGGAGTGGACTAGAAGTTTTTCGTATATGGTTATATATATATATATATATATATATGTTGCAAGTACCATAAGAGTAGGTGAGGTCAGGGACCTCAGCACTTGCGTGGCTCCGCCTATAGTATGTTAATCTGCCTAAAGAAAGTTTTGACCCCGTAATTATTGTTTTTTGAATGACGGTAAGAGGGTAATTTAGACAATTACTAACTAGGAAGAGGTGAAGACCCGGTTATTATTCATCTAGTATTTTGAGGAACTATTTGGGACCAAACACGGCAAGATCAGAGAATTAATGTGAGCATCATGGAAAGTTTTCTTCCATGTGGGTGTTTCTGGCAGTTATAGAAGTGGACTAATTTGATTGAATTAATTAGGGTTTTTTTGGAGTACTTGTTAATTGTTGTTATATAAGGTCAGATTTTAACCCGGTCAAAAAAAAAAAAAAAAAAACCCCGGGATATTTTGGTCTGGCTATGAGTACAACTGTACGAGTACGATGGACGTTGCACGACAGGGTTGAGACGAATTGTGGAGCCCACACAATGCTTCAAGCTCTTCATTAATTTGAAAGTAATTTTTTGAGAAGTTTTGGAAAAACCACTCGATCGGATAATTGTTATTGCTTGATCGAATCATCTAACTTTTCATTTAGAATCCAGGAATCTAGATTCTAAATTAAAGTTAGCTAATTGGATCAAACACTTACAGTTATTAGAGCGTTCTAATTTTTAACAAGACTACATGAAAAATTATTTTAAAATTAATGAACTGTTGGAATTATTAGTTTGGAACCCGTATATCCTATTGGTACAACCTCCATCAGGGCCCATACATAGTTTTATGGTGATATTTTCTACTTCCACAAAGAAAGTAGACCATGAAGTTAGGAGAGATTGATAAAGGACTGCCTTTTCCGCCAAATCATTTTGTTCATTTCACATTTCCAAAAAAATTTTAAAAAAGATTTTTTTCTCATCTCTCATCTCTCCAATCATTAATCACACTTCTCTCTCTACTCATACCCCTCTCTCCAATCATTATTCTTATTTCTCTTTCTATCTCTCTCCAATTATTACACATCTCTCTAATTATTACTTTTTCCAAAAACCCATCCAAACACTATCTCAAAAATATTTCTCAAAATATTCTTCTCAAAACTCTCAACCAAACAAAGTGGCAGATTGGCCATACCTCTTTAGTACTTATTAACTAGCATTTGTTTGGTACGCAAAAATGTACCATTTTTTTTACTTGGGTCCATTCCGGATTCCACACGGATAATCGGAGTCGTTAATGTTTTTTTTAAAATAATGCTTACTAGCACCCGTAAAAAATCAGCTTAATTAAATGATTCAATTTCGTTTCCACTTCCGGTGCCTGCACTGTGAAAGTCGGAATTATAAATCGGAATTCCCCGTACTAGCCAAGTCATGACGCCCATCACATAAATTAAGAGTTCCTCTCCAACCTTTCCTCTATAAATTCAACTACAAAGCAATCGTGTCGTCCATCCCAAAACCTTATGTTTCTCTCCAACCTTTTCCTTCATATCCTCTTCCGGCTTCATGAGCAAAATGTTTTATGTTTCAATTTGTCACCATCATTTTCCTGTTTACATCAGCACAAGAGGAGGAGGAGAAGAAGAAACTGGTGCGATGGCACCGAGTATGTACGTGTTTCAATTTGTCATCGTCATTTTACGTTGTTGACAGTTGAATCTCCGAACACGTACATACCAAGTGCCATTCGCACCGGGTTCTCCTCCTGTGCTGCTGCTCCTGATGATGTAGGTAGGAAAATGGCGATCACCAATGGAAACATACTAGTGTGGAGAACAATGGAAAGGGTCATGGAAGTAACCTTTGAAATAGTACAATCAAAGATTTCATTAACCAAAACTACCTGCAGCCCAACAATGGCACCCTCCAGATGTTGACGCCGTTTGCACGGTTCCTTTTAAACAAACTCTCTTTTCGACTCAAGGTAAATTTTTTTTACCAGCTGTTGCAATGAAAAGATTAACAGGTGGTTGTTTCCATACAGGTACAACACTCTCCCTGTTGTGCTAAAGAAATTACAAGATGAACTCGATGGATCCGTCTTCTCGTGCAGCGACGACTTCCAATACGTATCAAATTTTCAATTTTTGGAAGTTGACATCAATGTCGGAGATGCAGTATGCCACACAGCCTTTCGAAGCAACGGTTGGACATGCTCTAACGACCCTTTTAATTTTTTTTTTTTAAAAGACTTAATTTATGTGATTATGTGATCTGGAATTGTCTTCCCATTGGTGAAGCGGAATTTGTCCATAAAAAGACATTCTTTGCCATAAGGCAAGTTGCCAGTAGTCAAACCAGTTGGATGATAAGGCTTGTGGCCATAATCAACTATTGAATCTCCAAACACATACAAATTTGGGACGCTTTTTGTTTCGCAGGTCTCCGGGGGAAATAAGAAAAATGGATCCTGTTATAATCTTCGACTAGTTGGATTAATGAATTGTCCGATTTAAAATGATATATAACGGACTGCATAGGTTGTTAGAAGTTCTTCTAGTATACATGCATGTAGATCAAGTATACCAATGAATTGCCCGATTTCCTCCATGGGGAAGAAAAACAATTAAAAAACCCACAAATATTGGCAAAACTAACAATGGGAATGGCTACAATACACACACATTAAAGGTGTGTACCATATGCACCTATTATATGGTCCAGATTGTGCCACCTCATTCGCAATCGCAACATTTTTTTAGTTTTTCGGAACTTTTCAGCAATATGATTCGTAACCTTTTCTATGATTAGTAACATTTTAATGTGTCTCGTAATTTTTATAAAAAAAAAATCGTAACTTTTATAAAAAAAAATCATAACTATTGTAAGGATATGTATTATACACACTCAAATAAGGGATGTATATTGTAGCTTTTTCCAACTACAATTATTGTTAACAAAGGAAACAAATTTGTAGTTAACACAAGATACACTTAACATTCTTTTGTGCAATTGAATAAGTTGTATTTCTTCACTTTAATTAATATTGCAGTTTTCTACATTGCGTTAATATACACCTAATTCTCTAACTGGTTAAAGTGTACAACTTTATTGTAGCGCCATGTATAGCAAGCTTCACCCCATTTCTTTTACCCCATTTTCTTTCAAATTTTGTTGGGGTAATTGGACTATTTTGTCGTAGTTTACCCTTCAGAAGTAGGGGTGAAAATCGGTCAGTTCGGTTTTGTTTTTGGGGTGTTTGGGACCTAACCAATCGGTTCGGGGTGATTTTGCTGGGAACCGATCCTGGCTGAAAAAAACAATGGACCGATCGGTTCGGGGTGGTTCGGTTTTTTCGGTCCGGCGTTAAAATTGAGATGGACGGCTGTGATTTGTTACTTTTTGCCGGGTCAATTTCAGGAAATCAAGATAGGGGTGGTTTTCGGACCAAATAGGGGTGGTTAATTTCAAGGTAATTCGGCCCAAATCGGGATGATTTTAGGGTATTTCGGTTCGGTTCTGTTCGGTTCGGTTTGATTTGACAAAAATTCACCGAAACTGAACCGAGATGTATTTCGGTTTTTTCGGGTTTTTTCCAAGCTGGACCGACCGAACACCAAACCGAATTTTCTATTTTTCGATCGGTTCGGGTCCCATCGTTTTTTTTTTTACCCCTATTCAGAAAGGTAAACAATGGATAGCTTTCTTTTCATTTGGGAGTAGCAAAAGAAGTGAATTGCATGTGCTTGGTCTTAAAATTCTTCGTACATACTCTCTTTTTTATTTTATTTTTTATAACTGGGTTGTCCAGGTCAGTTTAAGCGCACTTCAACTAATTCTAAAGTTTATGTACGCCCTGTCACACACATAGACTGGACAAAGCTATTACAGGCCCAGAGAACCATGAGATCTTGCATGTGCAAGTGGCATGGGCCCAAAGAGTTAAGAAGAGTACATACTCACCTACGTGTGGCTATGCCCCTTGATGAAATTACTAGTCAGAGTTGGACTTTTAACTACTATAAACTTTATTTTCAGTTGAGTTTGGTGTAATTCATACGTACCCTGCATATCCCCTCGACCGCAGACGATAGAAATCGGCAAAGCCTCTTTCTTTGGTTAAACCTCTGCTACAAAACCCCTCTGCACCACTTCCGACACATCTTATCAAATAGGTAAATTTTATTCTCGGGGTACGTGTATGACTTTCTATATAATTGTTGGCTTTGCCCATTGCCAATTTGTCAATTTTGATGTTTTGTTCAAGTTTTGTAAGAACCCAAAAACTTTTTTTGTTATGGTTAGTATTGATACAGTATTAGATTAAAAAGGTAAGCGACATCAAATCTCAATCGCCTTCTCCAATCCTTCACCGACATCGCGCCGCTGCCTTTCGCGGCGATCCGCCGCCTCTTCGTACTGTGCATCGTACTGTTATTACTCTCTCTCTCTCTCTCTGCCTTTTTATTTGAACTTATTTTTATTTGTGATTGATTTTTTGTTGTAATTTGCTGAAGTTCCACGTATTTTGAAGGTTTAGTTTGATCAATGTGGTCATGTTGTTATTGGAACTTTTTTGGTGCTTATATCGTAGTATTTGATCTGCTGCAATAAAAATAAGTTCTTGTCGAACTCGAGCTTGAGTTTGGCTCGTTTAACAAGCCTAGCCTTAGCAAGCCGGGCCTGAACTTTGGAAATGTTTGACGAGTTGAACTTGGTCTCAAACTTCCAAGCTCGAATCGAGCCCGAGCTGAACACGAGCCCAACCAATACTTTGTCGCTAAGCCCGACCCTGATAAGGTTTGGTTCGATTCGGCTTGTTTACAGCCCCACTACTTCTATGTTATTTACACCAGCCATGAGAAATCATATGGATGCATCGGCAAACAATATGCATGCGATATGTGGATTAACGTAAAATTTTTGGTGGTTTACATAGATCTGAAGTGTAGAGCTGGAAAACTTGATCATGACTTCCATAGTGGCTAACCAATAGGAAGAAATTTTGTTTTTTTATTAGATTGGCATGTTGAATGATAGTCGAATTGGTGCAATTTCATGGAGAGAGTTTTGGTTGGGATATGATCGTCGGTTTCAGGTTTCCATCAAGTGTACTTTGAGATGATAAATTTTAACCGCTGGTTCACATCTTTGGATTTGGTGTTTCTTTGCTGATTTTCAATTGTCTCATTCTCAAATCCTGATTTTCAATCCTTTTAAATTGTCTCATGGCCTCTTTAAGGAGGATTTCAATGTGATCTCATGTTTCTGACTTCTTAGTCCCTGCAAACTTGAAATCATAATTTCTATGCGTTTTTCACCATGTCATGTTCTTTGTACGATTGGCTGGCATAGTTTTGTTTAACCCACATGCTCATATGTCGATTAGTTTGAGGCATCAATTGGCTAGGGTGCTCCAAGTAGTAGTTTTATCAGTTTCTCTTTTGGTATCATGCGGAGGCTCATTTTTATTGCATCCAGTAGTGAATTCTTTCATTCAGGTTCATGAGTGTACGTGCTTTTTCTATATGATAGCGTCATATTATGTTATTATTGTAATGATCTAACGGATATTATCATTATTGGTATTACTATTTTTTTGTTGTTATTTATTTTATTTTAGTTTTTATTTTGCGACACACACTACTTTGATTTTGAGTAAAAGAGAGCTAAGGTTTATATTCTTCATACTTGTGTGTGAGTAACCAGTATAGTCTGGTGAATTGTATTGTTTAGATTTGGTTTTCTTTTTTTCTCTTATTTTCATTTTTTCCAATTTTCTTTTGTATGGTTCTGACTCTTGTATCCTTGAAACCATGTGCTTTTAGTATATTTTACCATGCAACAAGATTGTCGACTTGCCGCTTTCGTTCTCTAATTGCGTTCAGATTTCCACGAGACCACAGTCACTGATCTCATGCATGCAACCATGCATCGAAATGGTTCTGTCACCTCTGTTATGGAATAGGTGTCTTGACTTTTGTCTGTTGTGGAAAGAGTGGTCATGAGAAGCACTTGACCGGTGGAGTAGGTTTTGCCAAATCAAATATTGCTTAGATAATATGATATGCTTGCTAATAGTAACTGATTTGAGGAGGATAAAACCCCAAACCGCCTTGATTCTGCTTTTCCCACTCTCATACGTGTTTTCATTGTCCCCAGAATTGATTGCACTTCATAGTGGTTGGAGGATCAAAATCGTTTATTCTCGTTTCTTTATTTATTGTTTTCTTTGTTGCTTTATTTTTTGTTTTTAACTGTTATTTTTGGCTCAAACTTTTATGCGAAGATATGTCCTCAGTTCTTACACTGAGAAATTTTACTACTGCTTATTCACCATCTCTCCACTCTTTCCTCTCTCTGTCCCTCTCCCCACAGGCACACAAAACAGCTCCAAGGTTTATCTAATGGTGGAGCAGGGGCGGTTGACACGCAAAAGGAAGAAGGAAGGGGTAATAGTAAAATGCTTAACAAGCTCAGTATATCCAGCTTATGAGAAAACTTTCTGCTTATGTGTTGCTCAAAACGAGGAGCCTCGTAACCCTAGGGAATGGTATATGCTCAAAATCTCTAGTGAAAAGGACAGGGAGAAGGAGGCTGAGGAGAAGGTAGCAAAGAAGGTAAGTAAAATCACCAATGCAGAGCTCCGGGGAGCCTATCTAGCGTTCCACCACGATGACCGCCACCAAGGTGAGTTGGATCGAGTTCCTATGCTTGCACCTGTTGTAGAGTTGAAGCTGGGTAAATCATTCCGTTGTTATGGAACCAGTAGTGCCTCAGTTGGGTCCTTTGTGTATCACATTGGGGGATATTGTGGTAATGGGAAGTACTCCCGGAACATGAGTTATTTTGATTCCTCCCATCCCGAGCAGGGCCTGAAGAAAGGTCCTCGTACTATATGTGCCAGATCTAAGGCTGCGGTTGTAGGTCTCAATGGAAATCTTTATGTCTTTGGTTTCAATGGCGGCGGTTCCTGCCTTTACGTTCCTAGCGTGTGGGGAGAGTTTCTAGATACTACGAGATTGGTAGGAGAGGGCAATGCTAAATGGAGTGCTCTGCCCGAACCTCCATCTACTCTTGGATATAAATACTTATTTGCTGCAGCTCTTGGCGGCAATTTCTCAGGCAAGATTCTGGTACTTTCAAAAACTACATATGCTATGTGCCTTTATAATGTGACTGAAAAGTCTTGGGAGTGCTTGGACCCTATTGATGAGTATTACGGCCGCTTAATCACCCCCCCAGTTGTGGTTGGTACATCCCTCTACTGGATCTCTGGTCCAAATGTCTGTGTCTATGATTTTCTCCAGAAAGCTTTGGTCTCATTGCCCATCGGAGATTCTAAGATCTGCTGGCTTATAAATGCAAGCAATCAGAATCCAAATGAGATGAGGCCAACTTTGGTGCATTTGGCTGGAGATCTTTTCTGTCTGCTTTGGATGGGTGAGGATTGCGAGTCTGTTCACTGCACGAAAATACAAGTATCTACTCAGCTGGGGGCCGTTTTCGTCTTAGCGTGTCACCGTTTTTGCTTTGACCATATGGTTTGCCTCCTAGATTGCCTTCCTCTCTAGTTGGCCCGCCTGTAAGTCCACAGTCTCCTCCTCTTTTCTTATTCCTATTCTTGATCTGCTACCTCACATGTTTGTTTTTCCTTTGTGTTTTGGACTTTGAGTTGAGCTGCATTTTCATGTATCATTTGTTAAACTTAAATCAGTGTTTGCAAATTTCAGGTTCAATTTGTTAGGTACTGGAACTCACGTATGTGCAGCTACTATTCCACATGATTTATGCGTAATATGAGATGAATATACTTAAGTGTTCTCGGATTATGTTGAGGTACAAATATACTATCATGGAGTCTATAAAATACCACTTGGGATTTTAATGAGTGGTGGAGGTCGCAAATTGATTGTTAGTGGGAAATCTACCATATGCCAAGGAAAGTTTTTAGAGGCAAAAGCGCAAGGCGAGGCGTTTCACCCCCCATGAGGCAAGGTGCAAGAGGTGTTCTGATTTTCATTTTATTAAATGCATTGAATTATGAAAAAAGGCACAAAAGGCGCACCTTGTACTAACACCTCTTGGACAAGGCGTAAAGCCTTTCGAGGGTTAAGCCTTGATGGGTAGTAGCGTTGCCTCGAGGCAAGCTCAACTTAGCCTTTGAAAACATTGATGCCATGACCTCTACGAGGTTATCACATGATAAAAATGTTAAAAACTGAACACTCCGGAATTTGTATGGAACTATAACTTACTATTCAGTAGTTATTTTTTACTTGTTATGGCGTTACCTCAATCACATTGCTTGTGTAGTTGTGTGTGTGTGTTGTGGGGGGGGGGGGGGGGGGGGGGGGGGTATCTTACTGTACAGTTAAACTTATATTTCTTGAGGATGCACCAAATAGGGTGTTTCATGTCTCTGTGTTTTTGTTAGTACATTTCTTTCTTGTCTAATCATGATATATCAAACCTTTTATAGTTGCCTGACGAGTTTGCCAATGGATCATTGTGGTTATATCCTGATATTTAGAACATACACCCTGGAATGTCGTCTCTTGAAGTGGGAAGAGTTCTTGGAGATAAACAGAGTAGTGCATGCTATTTGAAACACAATGGCATTAACACTGAATATTAGTTCCTCCCCAAAAGCTGAAGAGAAAGAACCATTTGAAGCGAAGGCCCCTGCATATTAAAACTCTCTCTACTATGAAATCACCAGTTACAACTCATAACCACCCTCAGCCAATACAAACACGTGTTCCTAAATCCTCAAAATTTGGGGATGTGTTATTTGATTTGTTTCTTAATGTTCTGAAGATAGCTACCCCTTGGAAGTCACATTACTATCCTACGTTGTCATTATCAAGTGATTCAAGTTCATCCCATCCAGCATCATCACTATTTATAAGTACTTGTTGTTTGTCATATCAAGCTCATGCCAATAGAATGCCATTCAACTTCTAAGCTTACTCTTTTTGTGTTTTTTGGATCTGTTTGTTGTTCTTGTTCTTCATGAAGAGGTATTTTTTAGCCACACCAATATGTTTTACCCCTGTGATTTATTTGTAGCAGGGGGGTGATTTCATCTCGATATAGAATGTGCTATGCTTTGGGTACAATGAGCTTTTCATTCTCAATTATGATGTAGTTGGAAGTCACATAATTTTGATTTAATCGTTCTCCTTCAATGCAGTGAGAGTTTTTTAATTGCGAAGTTGGTAGATGTCCAGACTAAGAGATGGTGTTGCTGCGGTTTTGTTGGGTGACCATGACGATGCTGGATTGAGCTGCTTTTTTATAGCTTTTGTTCTGGGATGCAGCCTGTTATGTTTCGATATGATAATTTATGGGTCTTCGATAGTCATAGCTTTCTTTGGATTCTAATGTTAGGTTGTTAGTAGTGACCAAAATATGGAGATACTAACGGTAGGTTTGATGTAGAAACTGGGGTTCTATTAGTTTTTCTTTTTGTTCTTTTTTGGTGCAACGGAAATTGATAGATTAAAACACGAACAGAGTCTGAGTCCAGCAAGTTACGGCATATGTCGTGCTCAAAAGACAAAGTCTTAAACATGGGAATTAAACAGTAAGAAAGGAAAGATAGTCAAGAAAGCGATGGAGCCCAAGGCTCTCAAGGATATTGACTCACATTTTATAGGCAAACAAGTCAGAGACCCAAGGTCGGCATCAAGTTTCCTAAGCGTACAAGGAATGTCAAAATTTGCCGCGGAGTAAACACTCACGACTGCAGCCGACATTCGACAACCTTCGGCACAATGCTGAGACAATTCACGGCACAGCACCGAGACAACGCCCCAACATGATGACGAGTCATTCCTCGACACAATTCCGTTACAATCGTTGGAAGGACAGGCCGACCATGAAAGCAAGGAAGTCCACTTGACTAAGAAACCACTTTAGGCAGATGAATCTAAGCCACGGGTTCGGACTATGTATATGGAACAAGCGAAAGTTTAGACCCTAATGCACAAATAACTACTGACGCACTCAAAACATTTCCGGCGACTCATTACTCCGGTCACTGACTTGACCGTCGGAGGGCAATCTCGCTGACGGGTTGTTGCATTTTGCTGGGGCATACAGGTGCAACAAATCCAGCCGAATGTGTTCACAACTTCCAAGCGGGATTGAAAGTGGGTATTTCTCTTGAAATTTATTAGTGGAGCGAAACCTGTCTACCACAGTTATATAAAAAAAAGAAGAGTAGACCTCACACCTAAGAAAATAAAAAAAAAGTGGACACTGTCTTGCCCAAAAATGTTAGTGGATTGGGCGTTGGTCCAATCTCTATAATGGACCTTAGACCAATTCTTTATTAATTAAACAATAATGGCCTCATATTTTCTCAAATAACATCGATGTATCCTGTTAAATGTTGGAGCTATCAAACGGAGTATAGACTGCAAGTGGTGGCTAGTTTATGCGGTAGAGTTTTTGATGCCCCACATTGCATTTTGGGATTGAGTCTCATTCCCCCCTCCCCATGTAATAGATTAGGAATGATAAATGGCAAAAAAATAAGACGGAGTATAGACTATTTACTTTTTCCGGAAGCATTTCTAGGAAATGTTTTACTTCTGACCGTGTTTACCTATGAGGATTTTCTCGGTGACTTGTGAGGGTTTTGCTATGGGCTTGACAACATACCAAAAAGGATATTCAATGGCTCACAACTCTCTTCCTTGTCTGTGTATCAAAACGGTGCCGTTTCATAGGGAAAAAAATTTGACAATTTGACGGAAACTGGAAAGCCACCAAAAACGGCCGTTAAATAATAAACCCTTTTCTTATTTTCTTCGGATTAAAACAAACACGCCAGCACTTCTTCGTTTCTTGTTTTCTTCCTTTTTTGTTTTCTTCTCCATTCCATTGATAGCAAAGAAAGAAACTCTTTTTGTATGCATGGAGCTGTGGTTTTTGTTTTCACGCCTTCTATGTTTTATTAATTTTTGTATCTTTGTCAAAGGTTAATAATATTATTATTCTTTGCTCTTCAAAAAAATAAATCTAACGGACAAATTTTTATCCTACGAAAAAAAATTGAGTTTCCATTGTGATTTTTTAAGCAAATTCAAAACACTTATAGAAGAAAAAATCGAGGTAACAAAGAATCTAATTAACAATCTGGGGGCAAATTGAATAAAGGAAAAAAAAATTAAGTCAATTGAAATTTGGCTAAAGACTAAATCTGGGAAGAACTAGAAACAAAGAAAACAAGAAACAAAGAAATAAACGACCATTTGTGGTGGCTTCCCAATTTCTGTCAAATTGTCAAAAAAAATTCCTATGAAACGGCACCGTTTTGATACACAAACAAGGAAGAGAGTTATAAGCCATTGGATCTCCTTTTTGATGTGTTGTCAAGCCCACAACAAAACCCTCGCAGTTGTATTAGAGGCCGGGCCAAGGGCAAGAGGTTGGGGCAAAGGGAAGTTGGTATGGTGCCTTTCAATGTTTTCCAATCTTGAATGGGATCATCGTCAAAGGCCTGGAGTGTAATTATAAGGATACGTTTTGATAAAAGAGAAAATTCTGAGCAATGTAATTGTAAAGTCTGTGTCAGGTTAATTGGCGATTGCTGGATTTCGACAAAGCATTAGAGTTTGTGTTTTAATGTTTTTCTATTTAGGTAGGTGTTTAGTTTGAATCTAGATACTCTGCCGGATAGTTAAAGAGTTGGAGAGAAGTCTTTGCTTGTGCCAAAATTTGAACTAAACTACTCGGCTTCTTAAAAGCTCGTTCAAGGTAAGTTCGGCTAATAAGCAAGCCAAAATTAAACACTTTACTAGAGGTTTCAAGGCAATTTTGATCAACCTACAACAAAGTGGATCGACCAACCCATGGTAAAAACTAGGCTACTTGAGCTCAGATGGTGTTCATCTCATTAAAAATCTAGCTCGAGTTCAGTTCAACTAATGCATACACTTAGCTCAAACACATTTCTAAAACTCCGTGAAGCTTTCAAACCGTACTTGAACAACCTGATGTTTCGCTTGTTCCACGAATTTTCATTTAATGCAACCGAATTAAACACTGAACTCATAATACTATAGTCATCTAATCTTTCCCTGTAAATCATGCATCTGAATGCAGAGTAATCACATAAACATAATGAATTTCTTAAGAAGATACCATAAGAAATGAGAAATGTTGAACTTGTTTTTTGGCAAACATTGACAGGAATTATTCATGCAAAACCATTAAGAAAAACGCGTTCACGAAAGGGAAGAAAAATTAATAAAACAGGAAAAACAGGCAATAATAAATAAAAGCCCAGTTTCTACATCAAACCTCCAATTAGTATCTCCATTTTTTGTCATACCTTCTTTCTGCCTTAAATTTTTTTTTTTAAATGCTTTCTGCCTTACATTAGAATCCTAAGAAAGCTATAAATATCCAAGACTCATAAATTACCATATCGACAGATACATGAAACATATCCCCCCCAAAAAAACCTAGCAAAAAGCTGCTCAATCCAGCATGATCATCATGGTCTTCAACAAAATAGCAGAAACACCATCTGTTAGTCTGAACGTCTCCCAACTTCATAATTTAAAACCTTCCGCACTGCAATGAAGGAGAATGAACGGTTTGAGTCATATCACGCGACTTCCAACTAAATCATATACTCCGTAACAGATAATCAAAAGCTCATTGTACCCAGAACATAACCCATTATGTAGCTACCAGATGAAATCACTTGCCCGCTACAACTATATCGCATATTGGTGTGGCCAAAAATCACCTCTTTATGAAGAACAAGAACAAACAAGAAAACAAACAGATCAACAAAAACACAGAGAGTAAGGGGAGAAGAGGCAAAACAAGAGCTAGCAGCATTAGCAAGCAAAGAGTTGTCCCCACAGCACAATCCCGGTCCCCAACTACTATACTCTAGAAATTTCCCAGTTTTGTACATACAAAACCAAACTGCACATTATAGCCACGACAAAGATAATAGAGCTATGCACAAAAGACACATATAGGTGCCTTTTACACACAGCCCAATGCCCATAGCAGCAAAATGCTCTTTACATACAGCCCAATGCCCATAGAAGCAAAACAAAGTAAAGAGAGTGAGACCAAGACAACTATCTTTACCAAATCCAACAAACCCTCCAAAAGCCACATTGGAAAGGAAATCAGCAGTGTATTGAAGGCTGAAGAGCGAACCGAACCACCCCAATTGATGAGTATCATGAATAGGAATTCCAATTGAAAACATTCCAATACAGAGAAGGAGAAGCAGGGTGGGGAACGACAAAGATTTCTGGGCTACGGAAAGGGAAAGAAATCCAGAACTTCCAACCACATTCTAATACGTACGGAGAGGGAGAGACACGGAAAAACTCTTATGTTGTTACCATCACATGTGTCTGGTGAGATCAAGCACTTTCTTCCTTTCAAAAATTCCAACCCTTCTTTGTTGACTCATAGCACACATTAAAAGGCGTCACAGATCCGCAGTAAGTTTCTACCGAGTTAAATGGCATTTCTATTGGCGTGAGCACGATATGACAAGCAACAAGTGCTCAAATAGTGATGATGGATGCGATGAATTTGAGATGGAATACAGTACAGAAATTAATGCAACTTCCAAGCGGTAGCAATGTAAAGAAAGTTAAGAACCAAAACAACGTCCCCAAATTTTGAGGATTTAGGAACAGATGTTTGTATTGCCCGAGGGTGGTAACTGGTGATATAATCCTAGTAGAGCTTTTTTTATATATGCAGGGGCCTTCGCTTCAATGGTTCTTTCTCCTCAGCTTTTGTGTGTGTGTGTGTGTGTATGTGGGGTGGGGTGGGGGGGAACTGACGTCATATTCTGTCCATCTCCAAGAACTCTCCCCACTAGGAAACGACATTCCAAGTTGTATTTGCCAAATGTCAGAAAATAACCACAATGGTCCATTGGCGAAATTGACAGACAACTCTAAAACAATTGATATATCACGATAACAACAAGAAAATGTACTAATGATACACAGACATATGAAACATTCTATTTGGTGTATCCTCAAGAGCTATAAATATGATTGTACAGTAAGACTTTTTTTTCCCTCTTTATGGATGCGATGGAGGTTACAAAGATTGAAACAGCTACTACTAACAAAGTTATAGTTCTATACAAATTTCGGAGTGTTTCATTATCAGCATTTCTGTTACGTGATAGCCCTTAGACCCTTAGATGTCATAGCAATCTAGTAGATTGCAACACTACCCACTAACAATCAATTTGTGACCTCTACCACTCATAAAAATCCCAGGTGGTAATTTATAGACCCCGCAGTCCTATATTTTGCACCTGAACATAATCCTAAGACACATGTATATCATGAGGTACAGTAGCTGCACATACATGAGTTTAGGAAAAGACAAGAAGTCCAGTACCTAACAAATTTGAACTTGTAATTCGTAAACAGAAATATAAAAAACAACGCCTAAACATGCAGCTCAAGTGCTCAACTAAAACAAAAAACAAACATATCAGCCAGCAGATCAAGAACAGGCACAAGAAGAGGAGAGGAGACAGTGGACTTACAAGCGGATCAACTAGAGAGGAAGGCAATCTAGGAGGCGAACCCTGTGGTCAAAGCGATAACAGTGACATGCTAAGACAAAAACAGCCTCCAGGTCAGTAGATACTTGTACTTTCGTGCAGTGAACAGACTGGCAATCCTCACTGATCCAAATCAAAGAGAAAAGATCTCCAGCCAAATGCACCAAAGTTGGCCTCAAAGACGGGTCCCGTCTATTTACATTTATAAGCCAGCAGATCTTAGAATCTGCAATGGGCAACGAGACCAAATCTTTTTTGCGAAAATCATACGCCCACACATTTGGACCACGGATCCAATAGAGGGTAGTACCAACTACAACTGGGGGGGTGGTAAAGCCTTCGTAGTAGTCAACGATGGGGTCCAAGCTTTCCCAAGACTTTTCAGTCACATCATATAGGCACATAACATATGTATATAAATTAAGCACCAGAATCTTGCCTGAGAAGTCGCCGGCAAGAGCTGCAGCAAATAAGTACTTACATCCAAGAGTAGACGGAGGATCGGGGAGAGCACTCCATTCAGCATTGCCCTCTCCTACCAATCTTGTATCTAGAAACTCTCCCCATACTTTAGGCACGTCAAGGCCGGGGACACCGCTATCAAAACCCATGACATATAGGTTTCCATTGAGACCTACAACCGCACCATCGCATCTGGCACATATAGTGCGAGGACCTGTCTTCAGGCCCTCCTCGGGACGGGAGGAATCAAAATACCTCACATTCCGGGAGTACTTCTCACCACAATATCCACCAATGCGAAACACTAAGGACCCAACTGAGGCACTACTGGTTCCATAAAACCGGAACGATTTACCCAGCTTCAGATCTACAACAGGTGCAAGCATTGGAACTCGATCCAACTCACCTTGGTGGCGGTCGTCATGGTGGAACGCTAGATAAGCTCCCCGGAGCTCCGCATCGGTGATTTGGCTAACCTTCTTTGCCACCTTCTCATCAGCCTCCTTCTTCTTGTCCTTTTCACTGGAGATTTTGAGAATATACCATTCCATAGGGTTATAAGGCTCCTCGTCTCGAGCAACACATAAGCAGAAAGTTTTCTCATAAGCTGGATATATTGAGCTTGTTACGCATTTTACTATTACCCCTTCCTTCTTCCTTTTGCGTGTCAACCGCCCCTGCTCTGCCATTAGATAACCTTGGAGCTGTTTTGCCTGCGTGTGGAGAGAAGGACAGAGAGAGGAAAGCGTGGAGAGTTGGTCAATAAGCAATAGTAAAACTTGTCAGTGTAAAAACTAAGGACATATCTTCACATAAAATTTTGGAGCCAAAAATAACAGGTCAAACCCATAAACAAAGCAACAAAGAAAGCAACAAAGAAAACAATAAATAAAGAAAAGATACTAAATGACTTCAAACCTCGAACCATTAAGAAAGTGAAATCACTGTTGGGGACAATGAAAACACATATGAGAGTGGGAATACCAGAATCGAGGCAGTTGGGGTATTATCCTCCTGAAATCAGATACTATTAGCAAGCATAGAATATTATCTAAGCTTTGATTTGGCACAACGTACTCCACCGGTCAAGTGCTTCTCATGACCACTCTTTCCACAACAGAAAGCAAAGTCAAGACATCTACTCCATAACAGAGATGACAAAACCATTTCGATGCATGGTTGCATGTATACAAGATGGGATCAGTGACCCTGCTCTTGTGGAAATCTAAATGCAATAAGAGAACACAAGTCGACAATCTCGTTGCACACTGAAATATACTAAAAGAACACGGTTCCAACGATACAAGAGTCGGAGCCATACCAAAAAAAAAATCTAAACAATACAATTCACCAGCCACATTGAAACTACACTATTTACTCATGCACAAGTATGAAGAGTATAAACCCCAGCTGTCTTTTACTCAAAAACAAAGTAGTTTGTGTCGCAAGATAAAAAACAAAACAAAATAAACAACAACAATAGTAATACCAATAATGATAATAGTCGTTAGATCATTACAACAATAACAAAACCCGAACCCCCATCATATGGAATGAGCACTACACACATTTACCTAAATGAATGAATTTACTAATTAATGCAATAAAAATGAGCCTCCGCATGATGTCAAAAGAGAAACTGATCAAAATATTACTTGGAGCAGCCTAGCCAGTCGGAT
Organism: Vaccinium darrowii; assembly: GCA_020921065.1. Lineage (NCBI taxonomy): Eukaryota > Viridiplantae > Streptophyta > Magnoliopsida > Ericales > Ericaceae > Vaccinium > Vaccinium darrowii. The sequence goes on from CM037160.1 coordinate 11,435,333, forward strand.
GACTCAAACTGATCAACATATGAGCATATGGGTTCAAGAAAAATATGCCCTCCAATCATACAAAGAACATAACATGGTGTAAAACACATAGAAATTATGATTTCACGTTTATAGGGACTAAGAAGTCAGAAACATAAGATTACATTGTAATCCTCCTTGGAAAGGCCATGCTCTACAAATTCAAGTCCAAAGCTTCCTTGGTGAAGCATCCCCACGTGCATGACCAACTCTTCCAATGAATCAAATATAATGAACTTCCTCGGCAAGGCCAGGGACTTCAAGACAAACATTTTACAATCATTGTGTTCACTTCATATTTCTAAAAAAATTTCCAAAAAGATTATTTCCCCATCTCTCATCTCTCCAATCATGAATTACATTTCTCTTTCTACTCATACCCCTCTCCAATCATTATTCTCATTTCTCTCTCTATCTCTCTCCAATTATTACACATCTCTCCAATTATTACTTTTTCCAAAAATCTATCCAAACACTATCTCAAAAATATTTCTCAAAATATTCTTCTCAAAACTCTCAACCAAACAGAGTGTATAGCTCCTTCGTTTGTGTGCTCCTATTCCTTTCTTTTCTTCAAGGACTTTTTACAGGGTGAAAGGGATTCTTAAGGAGACTACCAGTCACATAAATTGCTTTTGAAAATGAGACAGTTTAAAATCGAATTGAAAATCAACAAAGAAACACCAAGTCCAAAGATGTGAACGAACAGTTAAAATTTACATATTCAAACTCAAAGTACACTTGATGGAAACCTGAAACCAACGATCATATCATAACGAAAACTATCTCCATGAAATTGCACCAATTCGATTATCATTCAACACGCCAGTCTAAGAAAAACAAATTATCATAATTCTTCTCTTCTTTTTGTTTGCCACTGTGGAAGTCATGTTCAAGTTTTCCAGCTCTACATATGTAACCCACCAAAAATTTAGCCAATGTACATACGTTGATCCACATATTGGAGGCATATTGTTTGCAGATGCATCCACACGATTTCTTATGGCCAGTGTAAATAACATCGAAGTAGGGCTGTAAACAAGCCGAATCGAGCCGAACCTTGTCAGGCTCAGGCTTAGTTCGGCAAAGTAGTGGTTGGGTTCGTGTTCAGCTCGGGCTCAATTCGAGCTTGGACGTTGAGCTCAAGTTCAGCTCGTCAAACATTTTCAAAGTTCGGCTCGGCTTGCTAAGGCTTGTTAAACGACTCAAAACTCAAGCTCGAGCTCGACAAGAATTTTATTTTGCTGCAGCAGATCAATTCTGACAACATGACCATATTGATCAAACCAAACCAAACCTTCAACATACGTGGAACTTCAGCAAACTACAACAAAAAAATCCATCACAAAAGAGTACCAGGGGCTAGCTTATCAAAGGCACTGGTCAAGTTCGAATCGTCCCCCACTTCAAATAAAAAAAAAAAAAAAAATCACCAGTAGAATACATCCATAGCAGTAACCCAAGAAAAATAAATTAATCATAAGGGGGAGAGAGAGAGAGAGAGAGTAATAACAGTACGATGCACAGGACGAAGAGACGGCGGATCGTGGCGAAAGGCAGCGGCGTGATGTCGGTGACGGATTGGAGGAGGCGATCAAGGTTCTGAATCCGTACGGACTTCGGTTTTGCTACTGGTAAGGTAAGGTACTGAATCCGTACCGACTTCGGTTTTGCAACCGGTAAGGTGAGGTACTTTTTTTTTTTTTTAAAAGGTAAGGTGAGGTACTGGATGCGGCAAATAAGTGGATTGGGTTGAGTTTGAGTGAGTTGATATGGCTTACGGATTGAATATAAACACGTTAAATATGGGCCAATATTAGGTGGATTGAATATGGGTGAATCGAATATAGGTTAAGTCAAACTCAAACCAATCCAACACCCAACCCATTTTTTTCCCATGATTTAGAATTGATCTTTACCTTAAAAAAAAAAAAGGATAAATAGCAAAAAAAACCCTGATCTATCACCGTTTTGCAAAAACATGTTATGAATCGACGAAACAACACACCCACACGCACTAATAAACCGAAACAAAGAACACAAACAATTTTACATGGTTCTCCAAAATCGGGTACGTTCACGGGAGAGAACACTTTTCACTATATCGAATGAGTTACAATGGGATAAAATACCCAACCCAAGTCCAGGTTCACATGTATTTTTATCTCTCACACACTCACCACATCTCACACAATTTTTCTCAATAAACACACTACACTTGATCTCTTTCTCTCAATTTTCTCTTCTACAAACAAACTGCCTGACCCTCCCTTGTTACACTAGCAGACGGCGCACACCCACAAAAGCACACATGCACACCCTTTAAATAAACAATGCATGGCTGAAGAAGCACCAAAGCCTCTCAGGATTCCCAAGGTCGGCAGCAACCAATTTGCCTTGGACAATGCATAGCCATTTTAAAGTTCCACCGAACTTCACAAATGCTATTAAGAAACAGTATAATGGGCAATAAAGACAGTTCATCATCCAGTTCATAAACAAAGGCAGTTTAGTTCAGTTACATAGTGGAATACAAATTCTTCAGTAGCAGGAGAACTATAGAAGTAGGGGTTAAAATTGGTCGGTTTGGTTCGGTTTTCGGGGTGTTCGGGACCGAACCGATCGGTTCGGGGTGGTTCGGTTTTTTTGGGTTTTTTCGGTTTTTTTGGTCCGGCGTTAAATTTGAGATGGACGGCTGTGATTTGTTATTTTTTGCGGGGTCAATTTCAGGAAACCGAGATAGGGGTGGTTTCAGGGTAATTCGGTCCAAATTGGGATGATTTTAGGGTATTTCGGTTCAGTTCAGTTCGGTCTGACAAAAATTCCAGGAAACCGAAACCGAACAGAGATGTATTTCGGTTTTTTTGGGTTTTTTTTCCCAGGCTGGACCTACCGAACACCAAACCAAATTTTTGGTTTTTCGGTCGGTTTGGGTCCCGTCAATTTGATGCTTTAATGCTATTTACCATTTTATATACTCATACTAGTTCTAAGGCTTCGTGCGCAGCACGAGTGTGATGCCCGTGTGTTGTTTGCCTTCGTTTTCTATGCTTTTGTGATTTAATGTGTGAATAGATGAAAGCTAAAGATGTTGGATATGTTGTGAGCCTTAATGTAAAGAATTTGAAGAGAGAATCGAAATGGAGGTATTCCGATAGTAATCACTTAAAAAGGGACGGAGTATCTAATGCCCGAGTTCACATAAAATGCCAGATCATAAAATACCTTAACAAGATGGTAAACATAAACTGCATTGTAGTAAAAATTATCACCATTTGCAAGCCAAGAAACCCAAATACTCCACACACAACACTAAACTGTAATATGATAAGCATCTCTTCATACACAAGGGCCAAAACTTAACCCAAACACTTGATCCCTCTTCAAATAAATATATCAAAGGTTACACGATACTGGGAGCATATATTTTTACACCTTCAAAACAGAAGCCAATATTAATGTCCAACACATTAAGCTTCAATTGTTGCTGGTCCTTCCTCCTTAAATTCTCATTCGGGCAGATAATCGAAGACAAAAACGCGAACCATGAGTTCAGAAATGATTGAAGTTGAGCTAGTATTCTTGTCATTGGCATTTGTCGCTATCGGGCCAGTGTACATAAGCTCAATTTAGGCGTGACTTGAGACGTGTCTAGTACAGACAAGCATAACCCAGAATTTCTTTTATTAGAATAAAGGGTAAGGATTAAGTACCTTGCATGGGTCATAAGTTGGAGTTTGGCACCATTACCATGCAAATCATAAAAGAACAACTTTGACGAAGAAGATCTCTTGTTCATGATTCTCCCTTGCAATAGAAAAGTATGATAGATATTCACTGAAAGAAGCACTATGATGATACAAAATACCCTACATTTGGTTCAACTTCTTATAACTAAGCCAAAGATACATCAACATCCTCGAGATGCTCCCCCATAGCTTTATACGTCTTGATATATTCAGGGATGGACATCGAAACATGGAATTTGTGTGGGTAGGGATTAATTCCAGCACTCTTCAGAGCTGCAAGGGCTTTCACCCTATTTTTGAAGTATTGCTACAGGAAAAACGATGCATAAAGTTCAAGAAACTAAAGACTTACGATATATCCTCTGGGAACAAGGAAATCAAGTAAAAATGTAAAAGTACCAAGTTCAGCACCAAAAAAATAGCAAGTAGCGAAAAGAAAAAAAAAATGCTTTACTGTTGGATCCATGTCCTTCTCATCAGCCACTTGGGGCTTCTGAAAGTTAGACGTTGACATGGTTGCAACCTGTGAGAAATTGTCACCATTGTTAGTGGTTTAGTACGGAATCAAAATATCACATATTGTGAAGCTAAAAATATGATCCGCAACACAAGCCAGGAAGACGAATATAGCAGTATACGTCGAAGATGGGGATACTAAACATTTCATTTTTGCAAAACATCCCTATTCGCTACACGAAAGATTTCCGATCTGGTTTATGGAAACTCATATAAATCACAATCATTTATGCCTAAGGCAAAGGAACTTATCAGTCTAAATAAATAAGACATTCTGACGTTTCATTCCCGGACCATCGGACAGAGTCGCCCCCAAATTTGGGCTGTGATTTTGGATTTCCAGCAAGCAATCACAATACACTTTCCAAGCCAAAACCCATATCACATTTCACAGTTCATATTCTTGTGAAACCAAGCACCAAAATTTCATTGACTATTAGCAAGCACAACATGATAATGTTGTTGGGATTCCACCCCGTGTGGGCCAGTTGGGCTTAGGCCCAGAGGGAGTGGACTAGGGTTTTAATGTGTAACTCTATAAATACTCTGTGATGCCTATGTTATGGTGTGTGGTAGCACAATGTAGAGAGAGAGAGGCAGAGAGTGTGAGAGGGGAGCCGGTTGTGGCTCTCCCGGAGAGAGAGAGATACACAAGAGAACTGTGAGGTTTCATTATTGTGAGTTGAGAGTGTGAGTGTGTAACACAAGATCATGGATTTCCTCCGGATTATAGTGAAACCCCCCTCCCCGTGGATGTAGGTCGAATTTGGCTGAACCACGTATATTGTGTGTTGTGTTTCTCTTGATTTTACTGCTTCTGTTGCGTGTGGTGCATTGTTGGAATCCTAACAACTGGTATCAGAGCTTGGGTTAAAGCACCGGAGAGCGCAGAGCAGTCGGAAAATCACTCGAAGGCCATTGGAGCACTGTTTGAAGCTTCCGTCGAACAAAACAGGTGATGAAACTTGTTTTTGATCGGAGGGAAAGGTGCAACTCTCAGAGACGAGTCCAACGGAGTGCTCGGAGTCAGTTTTGGTCACCGGAATAGCTCCCACGGGTGGTCTGAACAGAGGCGGGCGGAGGCGAGTGGCTGACTTGATGGGGTTATCAGAAAACGTGATCGGATATGAGATTTGACAGCAGGGTTGTGTAGCCCTTGAAGAGACGATCACGGGAGTGCAAACCCGGTCGCCGGGAAACGCCAGACGCGCCCGCACGCGCCACTTGAACGTCGGCGCGTCAGATCCACTCTCGGCGTGAGTTGCACGCGCGGCGGCGGAGGAAAGTGATGCTAGGGCTGACGTCATCAAGGGTCAAAGAGGTCATAAGGGTCAGGGTTCAGGGTCAAAGAGGTCAAAGGGGTCAATGTCTATGTCAAATGGGTCAAATGGATCAGAGGTCCGGTCAAAGGGGTCGGACCGGCGTTCAAAGGGATCAAACCGGTTAGACCGGCGGTTCAGAGGGATGAGTAGACCGGGTTCAATACAGACCAGACCGGAGAGCGGTCCAGTGACAGACCCGATTGTGTTTATTGACCGATTCAGTGGGATTTTGACCGGTTCATGGCCGGTTTGGACCGGTTCCCGACTCGGTTTTTCGTTCCGGATCCAACCACGTGCTCTGTTTTTTGTGAAGAGGCTCGGAAGCAGGTTTTGTTGCTGGATTGAGCCGGATTTGGATGTTCGGAGGCATTTTGGGTTGTGAGGAGGCTGTTCCTAGCTAATTGGACGGTTCCGGATTCACTGGTGGGCTTGGATTTGAGTGATTCGAGTCAGATTTTGCGGTCCTAGACACATCCATAGAGATTGAGGAGGATCGGACGTGGTCAGGTCAGTCTGATGGGATGTTGTTGAGTCGGAGGCAGACCAGGGATGATCAGTCGCATTTGGCAAGCAGGGATACACTCTTTTGGGTTATTGCACACTGGTTTAGGAGTGCATGGAGGCTCGTCTGGTTAGTGATAACAGGCGCTTGCAGGAGCGGTGATTGTTTGGGAGATCTGATGGGAGTCCAGGGGGTGCTGGGAGAGCTGAGGATGGAGCATGGATGGACCAAGGGGCAAGATGAGACCCGGGAGAGCTGACGGAGAGTGGCGAGAAGACCAGGATAGTGGCAGGAGTGGCGGATAGGTGACAGATTGGTGACAAGAGAGGCGAGCGGAGTTGGATAGCTACACACCAGGAGTATTGGACAGACTTTGCAGAGATCGGAGGTTGACCGGAGCAATCAAGTGATTGCGGATTCGCGGCGTTTGAGCCGTGGTGATCAGTCGGAGAAGCTAGTGAGCAGGGATACATTCTCTCAGGTGTTGCATCTTTGTTGATGGGTGCGGATACACTTGTTTGGTAATGACACAGGCGCTTACTAGAGTGACAGGTCGGAGTTGGTTAGTAGTGATCGGAGGCAGTCTGGTTCAGTCGGATTTGAAGACCTATTATCAGGATTTGCAGTTGTGATTTGAGCTGCATTGGATTGGATGATGGGCCACCATACAGGCTTGTGGGAGTGCAGTGACAGTTGGAGCTGATGTCAGGCATGGTCAGACAGTGTGGGTGTTTTGTAACGTGAGCAGGAGAGGCGACAGTTGCGGTTGCACACAGGATAGGCGCTGGAGTGTACTTAGGAGTCATGATCGGATGGTACTGGATGCGTTGTTAGTCGAATCAGGAGTGTGCGGGATGCTGGCCAGCAATGGTGATGTAACTGGTTGCTATGGGTTGTTCACGGGAGCTCCGGACAGAGGGGTTGAGATGGAGATCAAATGATGCATACTGGTATTCTCTTTCTTCTGTGTTTTTGTGGCAGATTATCTTTCCAGTTATGAGCTCATGTTGGTGTGGAGAGATGGAGTCACGGATTATGTCCTGTGATTGGGCATGAGCATCTGGGTTTTGGATGCCTGGATGCGGGCACTCCGGTTAGGGGGTGCAGGATTATGATCAATCGTGGAAGATCTGGCTTGCAGGGATACATTCATTCGAGTGAGTACCCGGTTGGGGTGCGATGTAACTCGTCTGGGAATGACACAGGCGCCTGTCAGAGCAGTAGATCAGTTTGAGCCACGGATATCTAGCAGGATTTGTTCCATCCCGGATTCACGAGAGGTGTATCCCGGTTTTGGGGTGCGGAGGTACTCGGTGAGGGATGCGGTGTCAGAGAAGGAGTCGGCCTCATCGCAGATGGTGTGTGAGATCATTTGGAGGAGTGAGCCTTTGGTGTGGGCAGAGGGTTGCTGCATTCTTTTGACAGGGCAGGATGCTAGAGTGGCGGAGCGCGGCGATGAAGCTGCGGGCACTCGATGAGGGGGTGCAGGCGCTTCTTTTGGAGAGCGCGGGCGCTTCTGTTGGTGAGCGCATACACTTCGGGTTTGAGGTGTGCGAGTGGAGGCATTCTTTTTTAGGGGGTGCGGTACTCGGATTTTTTGATTGGCTGCGGAGTCTGGTTTTGCAAGGATACACTCTTTCGGGATTTGTGTACTCTGTTTGGTGGTGCATGGATGCTCGACTGGTTAGTGACACAGGCGTTTGCCAGAGTTAGCTTATTGGAGGAGGCGACATGGGGGTGTTGCAGACGACATTGCCCACTCGATATGGAGAGGGTGATTGTTGGGATTCCACCCCGTGTGGGCCAGTTGGGCTTAGGCCCAGAGGGAGTGGACTAGGGTTTTAATGTGTAACTCTATAAATACTCTGTGATGCCTAGGTTATGGTGTGTGGTAGCATAATGTAGAGAGAGAGAGGCAGAGAGTGTGAGAGGGGAGCCGGTTGTGGCTTTCCCGGAGAGAGAGAGATACACGAGAGAACTGTGAGGTTTCATTATTGTGAGTTGAGAGTGTGAGTGTGTAACACAAGATCACGGATTTCCTCCGGATTATAGTGAAACCCCCCTCCCCGTGGATGTAGGTCGAATTTGGCCGAACCATGTATATTGTGTGTTGTGTTTCTCTTGATTTTACTGCTTCTGTTGAGTGTGGTGCATTGTTGGAATCCTAACAAATGTAATGCACAACACATTTGCATAACCTCTGATACTACGTTCTCAATACAATTCCCTTTGGTACCTATATCTTTGTCGTTACATCAATACCTAGGGTTTCTATTTATGCTACTCAAACAAAGAGAAGAAAAATATGGATTCATCTGGCATGGTAACTCATTTAAGCTCCTCAATCAAAGCCTTACCCCTAGCTTCTACTTTATTCTGCATTCTCAAACTACCTCCTCTGCTGCCTTCAAATTCCATAGTTGAACCCTTCTCTGCATTCAGGCTGCCATCGAAGACCAAAAACTTGTCTAGGCTGCTCGTGGACCAAACACATAAGAAAGTAAATCTTCCTCTCCACAAGCTTGAGCTTACTCCTTATATCTCCCCTTTTCGATTGCCTTTGTTATTTCTCAGACTTCAGCACCTCCATCACCATGCATGAAATAGTTCATCCTTTCTTGGTACTCGACGATGGCACGATTATTAAACTCAAAGATTGAAATCCGAAATCGAAACCCTAGGTCTGTCAAGTTCGAAACAAACCCTAGTCGAACCAAAGAACGAGAGAGAGAGAGAGAGAGAGAGAGAGAGAGACCTTCAAAAGTCGGCCTAACTTTCGATTCTAGAGTTAGCGATTTCGTCTTCGTCTTCTTCGTTCGCAATTCTCTCTTCACACTCTCTCTCTCTCTCTCTCTCTTTTTTTTTTTCACGGAAAAGGAGCAGAGTTTTATTGATTCAAATCATAGTCCGAAGACCGAACATCACCAGAGCAAAGGTTCACCAGCCAATGGAGGACAGGACCCCCCAATTGGTTAACTGAGTACCTAGTAGGGCTTGTTTAGCCAACGAGTGGGCTACCCTATTACAAGATCTTTTGACATGCACAAAAGTACAAGAGGAAAATAGAGGTAATAGCTCAAAGCAGTCAGAAACAATGGAGCTACAGTCCGAGAAAATTCTTCCTTTTTGAGTAAGAGCGTGGACGATTTGAAGAGAGTCACCTTCTATAATGATATTGGCAAGTCTGTTATTGGCCGCGAGCCGCATTGCTTCTCTGAATCCCATAGCCTCTGTGGTGCGTGGTGAGAAAAGTCTAGTGAAAGACAAAGAGGCCCAACCCAAAACAGTTCCAAAATAATTACGGGCAACAATGCCAACCGAAACTCGCCCAGCACTCCTACAAACAGCACCATCCACATTAAGTTTAATTACATCCACAGGAGGTGGAGTCCACGTCAGGATGGGAGGTGAATTGCATGATCTGGGAGGCGAGGACTTGGTGCTATTTGCTGCCTTAAACTCTGAGATAAGAGTTGAGGCCTTATCTAAAATTGTGCCATGAGACCAGATTTCCCCGTCAAAATAGGCTTTGTTCCTCGCTTTCCACATGAACCAACATATTGAAGCTGTGAGCTCACCAGTATCCTCCACACTAGTGCCACTAGGGAGTCTTTGTGTAATGCTAAACCACTAATCCTTAAATGATAGTTGATCCCAGGAGCTGGATGAAGAGCACGCAAGAGGGGACAGCCGCCAAACTTCTCTAGAGGATTTACAATTAAACATCAGATGCTCTAAAGTTTCATAGTGTCTCTTGCATCGGGGATAGTAAGGAGAGACATCCACATTTTTCCGAATCAAATTAGCTAACGCCCCAATAGCATTATGGGAGCATCTCCACAGAAACATTTTAACTTTATTTTGAACATGCAATGACCATATGGTTTTCCAAAAAGAAGACATCGGGTTACTTGAACTTGATTCACCCGATTCGTGTGATTGTCGCGGAAGAATACTCATTTTAGCTGAGTGGTAGGCCGAGCGGACAGAGAAAACACCATCATTAGTGAAATGCCACATCCCTTTATCACCAACGGATTGAGAACTGATAGGGATAGATAAAATTGCTTCCACATCAATATCTGAGAACAAAGTTTGGATCAATGCCCGGTTCCAACTGTGGGTATCCGCATCAATAAGGTCAGAGACATAATGGATATTATGAAGGGGAGATTCAGCTGAAGGAGGAGTGCTGAGAACTTTAAAAGAAAGGTTCCAAGGGAGCCAGGGATCTTCCCAAATGTTAATCGAGGTGCCATTACCAACATTCCATCTCCAACCTTTCTTGAGGACTTGTCGCCCAGCCACAATACTTCTCCAAACCCAGGAAGCTAAACTTGGACACTGAGCATCCCAAAAAGATTTATTATGAAAATATCTCCCTTCGAAAAGTTGTTGAAATAAAGAACGAGGCCCTTGTATAAGCTTCCACCCCTGTTTGGCAAGAAAAGCAAGATTGAAAGCATAGAGATCCCGAAAGCCAAGCCCTCCGTTAGCCTTGCTATCGCACATTTTACTCCATCTTACCCAACTGATCTTCTGCTCCCCATTTTGAGAACCCCACCAGAACTTGCGGATAGCACTGCATAAATCCTTACAAAAAAGTTTTGGAAGAAGAAAGCATTGCATCACATAATTAGGCACAGCAAGCAAAACAGATTTAAGCATCGCCTCTCTTCCGGCAAGGTTTAGAATGTTGTTCTTCTAGCTTTTAAGTTTGTTGCTAACACGATCTTTGACATAATGAAAAACCCCTTTTTTTGATTTGCCGATGATGGAAGGCAAACCAAGATATTTGCCACCATGGTTATCATACCGAATATTCAGATAGTTAGAGATTCCACCTTTGACAGCTGCCATAGTGTTGGGGTTGAAAAATAAGGAAGATTTCTCCTTATTCACCATTTGACCAGAGGCAACTTCATATTTGTGCAAAATGTCCTTGATCGCCTTGCAACCAGATTCAGTAGCCTCCCAAAAGAGAACAGCATCGTCTGCAAAAAAACAAGTGGGAAATGGAAGGACAGTGTCGCCTTATTTTAATCCCGCTTAATGCATTATCCCTAATAGCTTTTTGGATCAAATAATGGAGTCCTTCCGCACAAAGAATGAAGAGATAAGGAGATAACGGGCAACCTTGCCGAATACCCCTAGAAGGAGCAAAAAAATCACCCTTGTCTCCATTGATAATAGTTGCAAAGGATACGGTAGTCACACACTCCATAACCCATTTAATCCACTGATCTGCAAAACCAAATTTTCGAAGCACGGCCTCTAGGTAAGTCCATTCAATTCGATCATAAGCCTTTGCCATGTCTAACTTGAGAGCCACCCAACCTTTCTTCCCATATCGCCTATTCTTGAGAGAATGCATGATCTCATGGGCGATAAGGATGCAATCTGAAATTTGTCTCCCTCCCACAAATGCACTCTGGTTATCCGAAATTATCTGAGGAAGAATTGGTTTAAGTCTCGGAGACAAGATTTTAGTGATCAGTTTATAAGAGACATTGCAAAGGCTAATTGGTCGAAACTGACTTGGTTTGGTAGGGCAAGGAACTTTTGGAATTAACGTGATAAGAGTTTGGTTGACACTCCGAAGTAAATGGGACGAATGAAAGAAACTCTTGACTGCACTCACCACGTCTTCGCCAACAGTAGCCCAATATCTTTGAAAAAATTGAGCAGTCATACCATCGATTCCCGGGGCTTTTGTAGGCCCTATTTCTTTAAGGGCCGCTTGAATCTCCGATTCCGAAACAGATTGAGTGAGGGTACGATTCATAGCCTCTGTAATCTTATGAGGAATAGCTTCCACAGTATCAACAAAATCAATACTTGGGCTGGCTGAAAAAAAAACCAGAGAAATGACGTTGGAATTCGGCTTGGATTTCTTGGGGGTGACTGGTCCAAACACCATTGTTGTTTTCAATACCTGAGATACGATTTCTAGCCCTCCTTTGCATAACAGAAGAGTGAAAAAACCGAGTGTTTTTGTCCCCATGTTGGACACAGAGGGTATTAAGGCAAAAGTTTGGGAGGGGTATTTGCAAACGCAAAAGGACTGTCAAAGACAACACAATCCGTATAAACCACCAAAAAATCAACAGAGGCCAAATGCCATCAGGGGGTAAAATCGTCCAAATTGGCAAATGACAAGCCAAAATTGGAAAAACTCTCTCATGTACTCCTTCGGTATATATATATATATATACTCCTTCGGTATGGAAATCCATAATTCTCCCCTTACCATCCAATTTTTTAACCCTAACTTTCCAAAATTTTCAATTCTTCGGCCCTTATCATAACCTTTTATTTTATCTTTGGGCTAGCCTTATTAGTTCATTGGGTTTTGTTGGGCCCAACTTATTACAACAAGCTCATCTAATTTTTTACCCAACCTTTCCCTTCCCCACCACCAACAACCACATGAATAAAACTAGAGGTGACAATTTTCAACCCAACCTATAAATCCAATCCAATTTGCCCACCTATAACCTAACCCAACTTGCCCATATTGTAATGGTTTTATTACGGGCCGGTACAAAAAACAAATATTTATTACCACTAACTTCAATCATTCTTTTTAATTACCACTAACTCCATTAAGGTCAATCACTCTTTTTTGGGGCTTAGGCACTTAAGGTGCACTTTCCTATTATATGGTTTTTAGTGGTTTAGCCACTTCACAGGGTACCATATGATTTTAGGCACTTTCATAGGGTATCCTAGAGTTTAGGTTTAGACACTTTAATAGGGTACCCTAAGATTTAGGTTTAGGGTGCACTTTCCTATTATATAGTTTTTAGTGGTTTATACACTTTCATATGGTACCCTTGGATTTTAGGCACTTTCATAGGGTACCCAAGGGTTTAGGTTTAGGCACTTTTATAGGGTACTCTGGGATTTAGGTGGGGTGGGTAGAGAGAGAGAGAGAGAGAGAGAGGGACTGATGGGCTACCAGAATTTTTTCTAGAAACAATTGGAGCGGGATGAGCTTTCTTCCCACAAAATGGAGCGGGCTGAGCAGTTGCTCCAAAAACTGGAGCGACTAGTAAATACCCCTATTGTAATATATATATATATATATATATATATATATATATATATATATATATATATATATATATATACGGACCGGACTCGGTCCGGACCTCCACTTTCCGGACCAAATTTCGACGATCCGAACCGTTAGATGTGTTTAGAAGGTGTTTTTTAGGGCCCCCGCGAGGATTTGGCAAAAAAAAATACCCGGAAGGGCTTGATCTAAGCAGTTTTTCATAAAAACGCTATAAATGCATTTTTATGAAAAACTGCTTGGATCAAGCCCTTCCGGGTATTTTTTTTTTGCCAAATCCTCGCGGGGGCCCTAAAAAACACCTTCTAAACACATCTAACGGTTCGGATCGTCGAAATTTGGCCCGGAAAGTGGAGGTCCGGACCGTAACACGGTCCGGGATCCTTGATAGGAAGTTTATTGTGTATATATATATATACCCACATTATATATGGGATCATACCCACATTAACCCATATACACATAGTTTTACATGGGTTCAAAATAGGTTGGTCCTAGCAATCTCCTGGAACTTCTTGCAATTTTCCTTCCATTGTTCTAATACCTTATCCGGATTCATGGTCCATGCAAAGAACTTGCTTTCTCCATGCGGATGGTGCTTGGAATGAAGGAAATGCATGGAACAAAAAAAAAAAAACTTATGAGGAGAATTATGGAACAAAAAAAAAAACTTATGGCAGCAGCCACCACAAGTATTTTAAAAATTGCAATTACTATGTAACAAAAAAAAAAAAACTTATTCCCAAATCATATAGACTCGCCACCACTAAATTTGTTTTTTCTTATTTTTGTTTTGGAGTCCTTTTCGTACTTTATTTTCTTTACATGAATTTCCATTAGATTTCGTATATTTTCGAATAATAATTCATCGAGATGAGAGGAGTCTAAAAAAAATTATAACCAAAAGCATAAAAAAGAAAAGTTACTCAAGATGATTTTTTTTGAAATAACTGTCTTCTATTGACGTTATATCTGAACTTTTTTAACCTCAACTCATGCTTTCAGAGAAGAGTGAATACTTCCAAAAAATTATAAGAAATAGAAAGTATCTAAAAAGCTTTATAAAAAAATGTAGATGGATGGGGACCTTGCTACGTGCACAGAACAAAGTGCATAGAAAACGTACAGAGCGCTCTTGGGGATTCACTTTTGGGTCCCACGCGAGTGATCCGAACCGTTCATTATTCTTAGAACATTTTTCCAAGGGGGTCCACAAAATTTCAGCTCAATCGGACGGTTAGAAGTGCTTGAACCAAAGTTCCACCGTTTTAATCAAATTTTTTTTGTTAGAAACGGTGAGACTTTGGTTCAAGCACTTCTAATTGTCCGATTGAGCTGAAATTTTGTGAGGCCCCTCGGAAAAATGTTCTAAGAACAATGACCGGTTCGGATCACTCGTGTGAGACCCAAAAGTGAGTCTTCGAGAGCTCTCTGTACATTTTCTGGACATGTTCTTCTGTACCCATAGGTTTTTCCGATGGATGGTTACTTGGGCATTGTTTGGCCTAATTTATTTGAACGATTTCTTTCCATCTTTTGATGGAATCGGGAACCTGCTTTTCACTTAATCATTACGATATTCGTGTTAATTTGTTATTTTTTAGAAATTTTTTGGGAGACTTAGGCAAAAATCTAAAACATTTGATATTTTTAAAATGAAGGATAATGAATTCAAAAAATTAAACGTGAATTCAACAAAACCTCCGAAAGAAGACCAAAAAAAATACTGGTATTTTTAGTAAAAACTCAAAATAAACGCAATGTCAACCCACAAACTGAAATCATTCTTTACAATATACCCCGATTAATTGACAAAAATATCGGGGAGATGAATTTCAGCTTCTCCCAAATATGGACTACCAATACAGACTGGGCCACGTAGCCAAGAAACCTCCAGGACTACCCCCATTACTTCTGCTATATATGTATTCAATTCAACCAGTAAATGTATTCACTTCCTTCACCCAACCACCCAACCATCCCTACTATTCAAAACGTAAATTTCCTATGTGAGAGTTAACTACACCTTGAAGGCTTGAACCCATCCACTCACCTTCTCTTCTTTCACTTTCTTCCCCCAAATCACCATAACCTGCAAGTCACATGGATGAGTTTGACCCTTTTGAGGACTCTTTGAACTTGGGGCAAACTCGTGGAATCCAAATTGAAACCCCATATTCCACCCCGTCCCTAGAAACCCAGAATTCTCGCTTTCGGTATAAAGTCTTTAGTGTTGTGGAGGATGAAACACTTTGCAGATCTTGGTTGGTCATCTCTCAAGACCCAATTCCAAGTAATCGTCAGAGGTGTTTTACAAAAAGCTGTGAACAAATTCGCTGGTTTTGTTGACCAAGTGGAATGGAGGAAACAAAGTGGAATGAGAGATGCTGCCAAGGTAATCATGTCTTAGCATACATAGTCTTTTTATTATTGTCTTGTTTTTAAATTGTGATTTCGATTTGCAGATTGGTGAAGCTAAGAAAATGTATGCTCATATCCAATCAAAGGGCCAACCAAAGTGTTTCACATTCGATACTTGTTGGGAAATCTTACATATAAATTGTTGATGTCTTTCATTTCATGTCTTAGAAATGAAAGGGAACGAAGGAAAGAGAATAACACAATTATGTGGGCTTCAACGAGAAATCATTGCTAGAAGAGACTTCAATGAATGAGTGATTGTTGCATTTTCCATGGGTTTTTTTTTTTTCTAATGTCAAATGCTATGAAATATGATCGGAACATGGTTGTCTTTCTGTATGAGAAAAAGGAACAGAAATGACAAATCTAACCTATTCCCACAGTCCAAAATGCTCTCCCACAAGCAAACAAAAGAGGGCAGATAGGCCACAGAACAACAAAGGGCAAAGATGTAAATAGCAGTTGAAGCCAAAATGGGTAAAGCCTTTCTCCCAGGTCTCATCCCTCAAAATCTCAATCACCTCCTCCAATCCTGCACCGACGTCACGCCGCTGCCTTTCGCCACAATCCGCCGCCTCTTCGTCCTGTGCATCGTACAGTTCTCTCTCTCTCTCTCTCTCTCTCTCTTATTTTTTTATTATTTGAAGTGGGGGGGCGATTCGAACTTGACCAGTGCCTTTGATAAGCTAGCCCCTGGTACTCTTTTTTGGGACTGATTTTTTTGTTGTAATTTGTTGTAGTTCTACGTATTTTGAAGGTTTGGTTTGATCAATGTGGTTATGTTGTTACTAGAACCTTTTTTGGTGCTTATTCATATTTTATCTGCTGCAGTGAAAAAAATTCTTGTCGAACTCGAGCTTTGAGTTTGGCTCCTTTAACAAGCCGAGCCCGAACTTAGAAAATGTTTGACGAGTTGAACTTGAGCTCAAACTTCCAAGCTCAAATTGAGCCTGAGCTGAACACGAGCCCAACCAATACTTTGCCGAACTAAGCCTGAGCTTGACAAGGTTCAGCTCAATTCGGCTTGTTTACAGCCCTACTTATCTGTTATTTACACCGGCCATGAGAAATCCTATGGATGCATCTGCAAACAACATGCATGCAATATGTGGATCGACGAATGTACGTTGCTAAATTTTTAGTGGGTTACAAAGATCTGAAGTGTAGAGCTGGAATACTTGATCATGACTTCCATAGCGGCAAACCAAAAAGGAGAAGAATAATGATATTTTGTTTTTTCTTAGACTGGCATGTTGAATGATAGTTGAATTGGTGCAATTTCTGGAGATAGATTTGGTCGGGATATGATCGTTGGTTTCATCAACTGTACTTTGAGTTTGAAAATGCTAAATTTTAACTGCTGGTTCACATCTTTGGACTTGGTGTTTCTTTGCTGATTTTCAATTCTATTTTATTTTAAATTGTCTCATTTTCAAATACGGTTTGTGTGACTGGTAGTCTCATTAAGAATCCCTTTTCACTATATGAAAAGTCCTTGAAGAAAAGAAAGGAATATGAGCACACAAACAAAGGAGCTATTATAAAATGTTAGGCTCAAAGTCCCTGGCTGTGCCGAGGAAGTTCATTAGATCTGATTCATTTGACGAGTTGCTCATGCACGTGGTGATGCTTCACCAAGGAAGCTTTGGACTCAAATATGTAGATCATGGCCTCTCCAAGGAGGATTTCAATGTAATCTTATGTTTCTGACTTCTTAGTCCCTATAAACTTAAAATCATTTTCACCATGTTATGTTTGATGGGAATAGTTTTGTTGAACCCATATGCTTGTATGTCGATTAGTTTGAGGGCATCGGACTGGCTAGGGTGCTCCAAGTAGTATTTTGATCAGTTTCTCTTTTGAAATCATGCGGAGGCTCATTTTTATTGCATCCAGAAGTGAATTCGTTCATTCAGGTACAGTGTAGTGCTTTTTCCATATGATGGCGGTTCGGATTATGTAATTGTTGTAATGGTCTAATGACGATTATGATTATTGGTATTATATTATTGTTATTGTTATTTGATTTATTTATTTTGCGACACATGCTACTTTGATTTTGAGTAAAAGACAGCTGAGGTATTCTTCATAGTTGTGTGTGAGTAAATAGTATAGTTTCAATGTAGCTGGTGAAATTGTATTGTTTAGATTTGTTTTTCTTTTTTCTTTTTTCTTCCGTTTTCTTTTTTATGGTTCCACTCTTGTATCGTTGAAACTGTGTTCTTTAAGTATATTTTAATATGCAACGAGATTGTCGACTCGCATTCTCTAATTGCATTCAGATTTCCATGAGAGCACAGTCACTGATCTCATCTTGTATGCATGCAACGAAAAGGTTATGTCATCTCTGTTATGGAGTAGATGTCTTGACTTTGCTTTCTGTTGTGGAAAGAGTGGACATGAGAAGCACTTGACCGGTGGAGTACGATGCGCCAAACCAAATATTGCTTAGATAATATGCTATGCTTGCTAATAGTACCTTATTTCAGGAGGATAAAACCCCAAACTGCCTCGATTCTGCTTTTCCAACTCTCATTCGTGTTTTCATTGTCCCCAGCATTGATTTCACTTTCATAACGGATCGAGGATCGAAATTGTTTATTCTCGTTTCTTTATTTATCGTTTTATTCGTTTCTTTATTTATGGTTTTTACCTGTTCTTTTTGGCTGCAAACTTTTATGTGAAGATATGTCCTTAGTTCTTACACTGACAAGTGACAAGTTTTACCATCACTTATTGACCATCTCTTCACGCTTTTCTCTCTTTGTCCCTGTCTCCACAGGTGCACAAAACAGCTCCAAGGTTTATGTAATGGCAGAACAGGGGCGGTTGACACGCAAAAGGAAGAAGGAAGGGGTTATAGTAAAATGCTCAACAAGCTCATTATATCCACCTTACGAGAAAACTTTCTGCTTATGTGTTGCTCAAAACAAGGAGCCTCATAACCCTAGGGAATGGTATATGCTCAAAATCTCTAGTGAAAATGACAGGGAGAAGGAGGCTGAGGAGAAGGTAGCAAAGAAGGTAAGTAAAATCACTGATGCGGAACTCCGGGGAGCCTATCTTGCGTTCCACCACGACGACCGCCACCAAGGTGAGTTGGATCGAGTTCCTATGCTTGCACCTGTTGTAGAGTTGAAGCTGGGTAAATCGTTCCGGTTTTATGGAACCAGTAGTGCCTCAGTTGGGTCCTTTGTGTATCGCATTGGGGGATATTGTGGTAATGGGAAGTACTCCCGGAACACGAGGTATTTTGATTCTTCCCGTCCCGAGGAGGGCCTGAAGAAAGGTCCTCGTACTATATGTGCCAGATCTAAGGCCGCGGTTGTAGGTCTCAATGGAAATCTTTATGTCTTCGGTTTCAATGGTGGGGGTGCCTGCCTTTACGTTCCTAGCGTGTGGGGGGAGTTTCTAGATACAAGATTGGTAGGAGAGGGGAATGCTGAATGGAGTGCTCTCCCCAAGCCTCCGTCTACTCTTGGATACAAATACTTATTTGCTGCAGCCCTTGGCGGCAATTTCTCCGGCAAGATTCTGGTACTTTCAAAATCTACATATGCTATGTGCCTATATAATGTGACTGAAAAGTCTTGGGAAAGCTTGGACCCTATTAATGAGTATTACGGCCGCTTTATCACCCCCCCAGTTGTGGTTGGTACATCCCTCTACTGGATCTCTGGTCCAAATGTCTGTGTCTATGATTTTCTCCAGAAAGCTTTGGTCTCATTGCCCATTGGAGATTCTAAGATCTGCTGGCTTATAAATGCAAGCAATCAGAATCCAAATGAGATGAGGCCAACTTTGGTGCATTTAGCTGGAGATCTTTTCTGTCTGCTTTGGATGGGTGAGGATTGCGAGTCTGTTCACTGCACGAAAATACAAGTATCTACTCAGCTGGGGGCCGTTTTCGTCTTAGCGTGTCACCGTTTTTGCTTTGACCATATGGTTTGCCTCCTAGATTGCCTTCCTCTCTAGTTGGCCCGCCTGTAAGTCCACAGTCTCCTCCTCTCTTCTTGTGCCTATTCTTGATCTGCTACCTCACATGTTTGTTTGTCCTTTGTGTTTTAGTTCAGCTGCTTGTTCAGTATCGTTTGTTAAATCAGTGTTTGTAAATTACAAGTTCAATTTGTTAGGTGCTGGAACTCATGTATCTGCAGCTACTATTCCGCATGATTTATGTGTAATGTGAGATGAATAGACTTCCAAGTGTTCGAGGATATCATTGAGTTGCAAATATAGGATCGTGGAGTCTATAAGATACCACTTGGGATTTTTATGAGTGGTGGAGGTCCCAAATTGGTTGTTAGTGGGAAATCTACCATATGCCATGCAAAGTTTTTAGAGGTGGAAGCGCAAGGCGAGGCGTTTCACCTCCCATGAGGTGAGGCGCAAGAGGTGTTCTGAATTTCAGTTTAGTAAATACATCGAATTATGAAAAAAGGCGCACCTTGTGCAAATGCCTCATGGACAAAGCGTAAAGCCTTTGGAGGGTTAAGCCATGAGGCGTTCTATAGTAGCCTTGCCTCGAGGTGAGCTCAACTTAGTCTTTGAAAACATTGATGCCTTGACATCTACGGGGTTATCACATAATAAAAATGTTAAAAAGTGGACATCCCGGAATTTGTGCAGAACTATAAGTTTGTTAGTACTTGATCACATTGCTAAAGAGGGAAACAAATCTCACTGTACTCTTAAACTTATATTTCTTCAGGATACACCAAATAGAATGTTTCATGTCTCTGTGTATTGTTGTCTGACGAGTTCGCTATTGGATCATTGTGGTTATATCCTGATATTTAGAACATAAACCCTGGAATGTTGTCTCCTGAAGTGGGGAGAGTTCTTGGAGATAAACAGAATAGGTCAGCAGCATGCTATTTGAAACATAATGGCATTAACACTGAATATTAGTTTCTCCCCAAAAGCTGAAGAGAAAGTACCATTTGAGGCGAAGTTCCCTACATATAAAAACTCTCTACTAGGATGAAATCACCAGTTACAACCACCCTCGGCCAATACAAACATGTGTTCCTAAATCCTCAAAGTTTGAGGATGTATTATTTGGTTTGTTTCTCAACAACCCCTTGGAAGTCGCATTACTATCCTATGTTGTCATTATCAAGTTCATCCCCATCCGGCATCACCAGAATTTATATGTATTTGTTACTTGTCATATTGAGCTCATGCCAATAGAATTGCCATTCAACTTCGAATCTTACTCTTTTTGTGTTTTTTTTTTTTTTTCTTTCTTTTTGATGTGTTTGTTTTCTTGTTCTTCATGAAGAGGTGATTTTTTAGCCACCACCTGTGATTTATTTGTAGCGGGTGGTTGATTTCATCTAGCTACATAATATGTTATGCTCTGGGTACAATGAGCTTTTCATTCTCAATTATGATGTTGTTGGAAGTCACATAATTTTGATTTAATCGTTCTCCTTCAATGCAGTGACAGTTTTTAACTTGCGAAGTTAGGAGATGTCCGGACTAATAGATGGTGTTGCTGCTGTTTTGTTGGGCGACCATGATGATGCTGGATTGAGCAGCATTTTTTATAGGTTTTTTGGGGGATGCATCCGGTTATCTTTTGTGAGGGTAATTTATGAGTCGTAATGATGCTGGATTGAGAAGCTTTTTTGATAGGTTTTTTGGGGGATGCATCCTGTTGTCTTTTGAGAGGGTAATTTATGAGTCGTAGATTTTTATAGCTTTCTTTGCATTCTTTTGCTAGGTAATAGGTAGTGACCAGAAAATGGAGATACTAACTGGAGGTATGCTGGAGGTTTGATGTAGAAACTGGGTTTTATTTATTATTGCCTGATTTTCCTGTTTTGTTATGTTTCTTTCATTTTCTTGAACGTGTTTTTCTCAATGGTTGTGCATGAATAATGGCCATCATTGTGTTGCCAAAAACCAAGTTCAACATCCCCAAAACCGTCATTTTTCTGTGTTGTTTTGAATAATTCCCATCCGTGTTTAGGAATGACGAATGAAAAAAAAAAAAAAAAAAGTAAACTTGAACGGAGAAAAGGAAACAAAGAAGTGATTCGTTTTACCAGAATCGAAGGAAAGGAAGTTGTTCCACGATGTAGCTTTGAACAATTCATACTATTCGTGTTTTTGCTTGTTTCCGCTTTTGATCCCTCCTCGCTTACTTCGACACTTCTGAAACAGATTTTTTTTGGAAATATTCGTTAGAAGTTCTGTACATGCAAATACAAGGAGACAACAGCGCAACTACTATATAATGAGGATATATCTCAAATATAAAAATAAGAGAGTTAAGGAAAACTTATTGGATTGAGGCACACATGTAGCGCTCTCCTTCGAGAAGATACGTTCCCTTTTACACAGGGTTGTAGGATGTTCCACTCTGGAGATGCAACAATCTTACGGAGAATTGTGTGTGCAGCTAAAACTCTCCACACGAATAAAGAATTGTCCGATGCTCAAAATACTAGGAGTCTCTCTCAAAATATATGTGCATAATACACCTTTATTTTCGATATCATCACCCCCTCATCTAGCCACCTTCCACTAAGGTTGTTTTGAAAATAAACTGATTTTTCACGGTTTTTTATGTGATGTATTGTGAGAGAATGACCTGTCTTTTTTTTGGAAACAAACTGTGTTTTTTGTTAGTGGAATGGGGCGAAGTAACCCAACCACAGTTGTCATTAATCAAATTGGTCATAATAGGCACTTAAAGGCCTAATAAAAATGATTGGGAGTTGCACATTATATTTTCCTCCTACAACCGACAATCTAATTAGCGCTGTAGTTAAAAAGTTTTCTCTAACAATCTCCCACAAGATTTAAAATCATTTTGAAATTTGAGGAAAATATACATACGATGCATGAGCATTTTCACTGCGCAATGTGTATAGGTACCTTTCGGGTTTGAACCTACACTTAGCGAAAGTAAAATCCATTTGAAGGTGCCACACTGAACTAAGTCTTGAACTGGGTCCCTGAGTCAAACTTCTGCTTACCACAAACACAGTATGAGAATTCGTTTTCATTTTAGTCTGGTTCACGCGTTACGATCATGCGCACATGTCCCGTATCATGAGTGTCTTTAGGAATAGCCTAATTTTCCACAGTAGCGACCCCACTACCACACTTGATCACTTAGGTGAGACCTTTAGGGTTATCTGTGACCAATACCCTATAGAATTCCTGCCTCGGACTCATTGAGAGCTAACTCTTCCTCAAG
The DNA here is from genome assembly GCA_020921065.1 of Vaccinium darrowii. NCBI lineage: Eukaryota > Viridiplantae > Streptophyta > Magnoliopsida > Ericales > Ericaceae > Vaccinium > Vaccinium darrowii. Next base: position 11,458,152 of record CM037160.1, read on the forward strand.
CGTCACAATAAAGATCACTATCACTATCGGAATGGGAATAGGGAATACCGTTTAGTACAAATGTTGTGATCTTTTTAGTCAATCTACTGTTTCGTTATTATCCATTGAACATTCTTCATAGGATCTTCAATCACAAAGATTGAGTGTCCACTGTGAGGACTAATTTATAGGCTTCAATCCCAACCCCACAATGATTTTACGATCAGCCTGCGTGCTAACTTTTTGTATTCGTATAGCGTTTTACTTTCCTTTCTAGCATGCTGTTTTCTGAGGGACTCATCGAAACACTTGATGTTCAGGATTCCATTAAGTCCTTTTGTTTTCAACCGAAGCAACATGTAAGTTTTCCTTTGATCGATGTAATGGATCAATTCTTTCAATGAAGGCAACATTTATTCCAGGCAACACTCATTTTTTATCCAATTAGTAGATTTTTATCCATCGTAAAACCTACGGAACATCGAAGCCAGAGGTTGTAGTGTTAAATGAAGCAACAAGTATTTCCTGATACTAAACTCATAAGATAGACTTTGGGCCCTTCCTCTTCTTCTTTTTTTGGGTGTGTGTGAATAGAGAGAAAATTTCATTGATAACACCATTACACCATGTTGTCACCGTTACATAAAAAAAAACTCGCCAACGACCGGCAAAGACAATAGTAACGCTAATCTGTAACGATTTGACATTAGATCTACATAACAGAACACAGTGCTCCGCACAGATGTGGCCAACAAACGGCCAAGCAAACAAAACACAAATGTGCCGAGTGTGCATCAATGTATCCTAACAAAATAACTGTAGTCGTTTAAACAACAATAATAAAAACAAAATAAAAGGAAAACTACGTGCAACAAAAGTATCCGAAACCGTAGGAAACTTCCGGCAACAACCACAGCCAAATTGAAGGATATCATCCGCAATAAACCATCAGCCATCTCGAGCATCACAACCACAAACACATGGATAGCTAGCCCAGGTTCGGGCAAGCCTCAGCCAATCTAACTCAACGAGCCGAACAAAGGATTTTTCGGCTAAATAGTTTCTTTTTCCAAACTAATTTTCAATGTATTTTACTTTTCAAACTATTTGTAAAAATACTCCTTAGCGCAATTTCAAATTGCACTACCCTCATAAAACGTCAATCGAAATTGCGCTAAGTGTGCCGCTCTGGCACACCTCCCTGTAATATGCCACGTAAGCAGAAAGCGCGATTTGGAATTGCTCTCTCACTTCTTTTTTTTCCATTTGCATTTTTTTGTGTGATTAACACATTTAATGGAAAAAAAAAAAAAGAAGAAGAAGCGAGGAAGCTCGATTCCAAATCGCGCTTTCAGTGAGAGAGCAATTCCAAATCGCGCTTTCTACTTACGCCGGAGAAACAATCGACGGAGAAGGGCCAGAGAACGGAGGCTGCTGGGCATCGAAAACACGCGGAGATGCTCTGAACCTTGCCAAGCAGCCGGAGAAAGACGCGGGGATGCTCAAAAACCGGCAGTCGCCGGAGATAGGATCCACGGTGCTCCTTTGAGATGCTTATTCAAATCATGGGAAAGAAAAACTAGAGAAAAGCAAGCAAGGAAAGGAGGTCCCTTTTAATCTTTGTAATGAGTTTCTAAAGATTAATAAAATTCATTTTGCCGATAAAAAAAAAAAAAGGAAAGGAGAGGAGAGGAGAGGAGAGGAGAGGAGAGGAGAAGGGGAGGCCAGTAGGCAGTAGCCCTCTACTAGGAATCACTAATTTTAGTAATCAGTAGTCTTCTACTAGGAGCTACATATAGTGACCATTAGTCTCAATGATCTACTATTTTCTAGGGGTGGGTATGCTTGACACGAAAACTAAAATAGATCTATATAACTGAGCTAAAATTAAAAAAATTTATGAATAATTTTATACATTAGAAATTAAGCTAAAAAATAAATAAAAATTAAGCTAAAAGTATGACTTTTTGACATGACATGACATGACAACACGAGCCCAACCCGACCCGACCCGATTTGAATATGACATGAAAGATTTGGTGAGTTGGAAATTACTGTGGGAATTCATAAATAAAATTTTGATACATAATATGAAAAATGACACGAAATTATCTATTGTTCACCCCTATTATTTCCCAATCTCAAAATCTGAAATGCACACTTTCAGAATTTTTTCTCTTAGTGATCGGTAGTCTTTTCAAGTATTCAGAATCACTATTTTTCCTTCACACGACTAGTAGTCTGTACACTTACTAAGGTTATGTTTGGTAACACTTCTGTTTTCTGTTTTCTATTTTCTGATTTCTGTTTTCTAATTTCTGTTTTTCGTAAAAAGGAAGTGAAAACAAAAAATATGTTTGTGTGAAATTATTTTAAAAAAAAAAAAAGTAAAAACATAATTATGAGTCGGTTAGAGGTGTGCCGGCGGGAGGTGGTGGCTGGAGGTGGTGGGTGGTGGCGATGGTGGTGGGTGGTGGGTGGAGGTGGTGGGTGGTGGCGGTGATGGTGGGTGGTGGTGGTGCGTGGTGGCTGGAAGTGGTGATTGGGGTGGTGGGTGGTGGTGGTGCGTGGTGGCTGGATGTGGTGGTGGTGGTGCGTGGTGGGTGGTGGGGTGGTGGTGGTGATGGTGCATGGTGGCTGGAGGTGGTGGTGGGGTGGTGGCGGTGATGGTTGGTGGTGATGGTGGCTGGTGGGTGGTGGCGGTGATGGTGGTGCATGGTGGCTGGAGGTGGTGGGTGGTGGTGGTGGGGTGGTGGTGATGGTGGGTGGTGGGTGGTGGCGGTGATGGTGGGTGGTGGCTGGAGGTGGTGGTTGGGGTGGTGGGTGGTGGCTGAGAGTGAGAAAACAAAAACAGAAAGTGAAAGTTGAGATTTTCAACTTTCCCAAATTTCATAAATAGTGGAAGTAAAAAGTAGAATTTGAAAGTGAAAGTGACACACAAACAACATTCCTTTCTTCAAATTGTGAAAATTTTGAAAACAGAAACAGAAAACAGAAAACAAAAGTGCCACCAAACAAGGCCTAAGTGTCAATTGTATTTCTCGTGTGGCCAATAGTCATACCCTACTAGGAACCACTTCTCTGATATCGAGCCTTTTCCCATCACAAGGCCAGTATTTTTTCCACTACTAAAAACATTGTCGCATAATTTTTATAAGCTTTCAAAATCCTCAGAGCTTTATTTGATCCTTTCAAACCCCCACATTTGAAATATTTTCTCAAGGGTTCGAAAGACATATATCCATGAAGCTAAAGAAAAAGGACGTTGAAGAGATTGAGGTGAGGGCCTTTTTTTTGGCCGATTTTTCCAATTGGGCCCCTCCAATTGGCAGGCTCAAGTGTAAATTCGAGGGGTATATAAGTCTTTTCGTGTTATGATGTGCTAGCAAACACCTTTTTGCATGTAGGGGTCATGGCATCCTCTGCGGGCATTGGCGCGGGGCTTCCACTTTACTCTCTATCTTTCTCCAGACTAGAGACTGGGGCACACGCGATGCGTGTGCAAGTCGAACTTTGACAAAAAAAGAAAAGACACAAAAGTATCCGGCTTATCATTCAATCATGTATGCATTGCATTTTTTTCCCCCTAAAAATAAGCTATATTTTATATATTTAAGCAAAGTAACGTGACAAATTGCACATAATAATCAAATAATACATTACCATTCTAACGCCGCCGTCGTCGCCGCTTTGTCCATGATCTAATCCCCAAGTATTCTTCTATCAAATTTTGTAAATCAATTGTGTTGGCTATAACGGAGAACGGCCATTTTGTACAATAAAGGCCTATCTTTATGACCTGCATAGATATTGAAGTCGATGTTGTAAGTTCGACAAAGAATGCAATGTTGGAGAAATGTGATATTATAAATTTATGTAAATAGTTATTTTCTAATGTACTAATAAGAAGCAATATGATCAATGAATAACTAATGACCTGATTTTTCGTTTGTGTTTCATCCACCATAGTTTTCTCATCTGCACAATTATCCCAAAGCGAGTATACTTTTTTTCTATTTCGCATTCCTGTATATATTACAACATATGATTCGAATTCATAAGAATATCGCATAAAATTATGCATATTATATTATAAAATAAGTGCACAGAGCTATTTCTTCTAGCTTTTTCTAGAATTAAACTAACATTAAACAGAAGATAAAAAAAAACTATCATTAACGTAAGTTCCAAAGAGCTCTTAGGAAACAACATTAAGAAGAGATTCTTCTTACATGAATAACAAAAGATATCTCAACCAAAAGGCAACAAAACCTCATTATAGACAACATTTTTAGTATAAACTCCTTACTGCCTATGAATATATCCATTTTTCACCAGAATTGTTGTGGTATTCTGTGAAGTGCCTCTTGATAATGACACGTACAACTGGCCATGGCTGAAGACATTTTCCGGGAGATAGATACCCACGTGGGGGATTGTTTTCCCTTGAGCCTTGTTGATTGTTAAGGCAAAACTCAAACGAATTGGAAACTGACACCGGATCATCTCAAATGAAAGTTGCATATTCTCAGGAGTCTTGAGTGGTATCCGATGAAAGAAAGTTCAGGTACCTTTGAAAGCACCTGTTAATATCTCAGCATCAATGAAATTATCATTCAACGCTCAACAAAATAGTCTCGTGCCATTACACAGACCATTTCGTGGATCGAGATTTCTTAAAAGTATAATGGGTGCACCCACCTTCAATCTCAACTCGTGCGATGGTAATCCACCAGGCGCAATTGAGTTCAAAAACTCCTGTTGATACAAATTTTGAGTATCATTTTCCACTCTATCAAATGAGTAATAAACCCTTTCTCGACCTGAGAATCTCTGATTCACCCTCTTGTTGAGAAGTTCGACATGTTCATTTTTTGGAGTTATCAAACCTCTGTCAACCATGTATGTAGAATCACCGGCACAACTTTCTAGGTTAGGAAATACTTCATCAATCGGTTTATCAATGGAGTTGTCATCCTCCCATGGTATAAGCATTAACGACGGGACCTTCATCATGTCATCAGCAATGGTAGGCTCATTTCCGTCACCTGCGCGGAGAAGTTCGAGAACTCTTGATCGTTTACAGACCTCATATTTTGTTTCAGCCGAAGGACTTGTATGTTTCTCCCCAACGGCGACTTAGCAATGCTTGCATTAATTGTTTCTGTCTTTGTTCCTTTAGGGACAATAGGGAGCACTTGCCTAAATCACCACCGAAAATAATATCTTTTCCTCCAAAGGGCATATCCACACCAATAATGTCTCTCAAAGTTCTATCTAGTGCTTCTATGGCCAAACGATTTGTCATTGTTGCTTCATCCCATAATATCACTAATGAACGGCGAATTAATTCAACCAAATGAGATTGCTTGTTGATTGAGCAGACAGAAGATGGATCTGGATTTAAGGGGATCTTGAATGTGCAGTTCTTCCACCAGGCATTAAGGTAGCTGCTATACCAGACGATGTTGTTGCAAGAGCAATATGACCTCGGATTCTCAATGATGCTAATAGAGTACGATACAAATATGTTTTTCCCATACCTCCAAGGTCGTCAATGAAATAGGTGCCCACCTTCGTTTCGTTCAATAGCTCCAATTATTGCATTAAAAGCAAACTTTTGGTCTCCATTTAATGCAGCAATGGAATCCACATCTTGCTGTGGAATTGCAACAGATAGCTCATCTTGTATAATCTTCGGGATTGTAGAAGCATCTTCAAGACCCAAAGTGAAACTTGGAAGATCAAAATCAGCTATTGTTCTGTTATGTTGGGAGAGCAAGTCATTCAGATCTCGTAGTAACCGGTTTATGAGATATGAATTGCTGATAGAAGTTGAAGAAGGATAATCTTCGATCATGAAAAGATAAAAATCATCCCATAAATCACGAACACCTGTTGGCTCACAGTAGACCAATATTGTAACAAACATCCTTATGAGAGCAACTGGCATGCGAGTGTTGGATGCCTTAGCCAAGCATTGTCGTATACTATTATCGCACTCTAATAAACCACGTCTTTCAGCAGCTAACTTAAATGTTGGACATTGAACTCCATCAGCGGTTAAGAGATCCCACGATTTTAGACCCCGAATATGATTGAGTAAAAGGCGCAAGTAGAACTTATCCCTTTGGTTTGGTGAAACTGTGTATATCCTTCCAATGACTTTGTTATAGCCAGGCCTTGCCTCCCATTTTTTCTCCTGACGACACCATTTATAATGTTGTGGGAACTCGCGATACAAATAGCTATTTGCTCTATCATCCGCATTGTTTGTGGTAAAGAACTCAGTAAGCATTGTCCTCGAACACCAATCATCAGACAAAACATCTGTGATTCTCTGATCCTAGTAGAAGGTAACTTGTTGCTTATTTGGAAGATGTATCTGTAATCGCTCAACAGAGGGATGCATTCGACTCATGAGGAACTTAAATATCTTCCATACAGCTTCTGGAGCACAGACCCATGTTGCATCTACATATTGTTGTATCTCATCATAGTTTGGGCCGGGTCATACTTCTACAGAGACTCGATCAGGTCCCTTGTATACATACTTGTATAGATACTTCACATTGACAATGCTACTGCATATTTCAACATTTATGTGGCAATCATACTTTAAAAGGAGCCACGGATTGTACGGTACAACCCAACTGTTATCAATCAAAGGCCTCTCACCACTGTTTGAAGGTCTCAGTGGTCGTCGTCAATAAACTGGATATGAATCTTCGCCCATTGTGGTGAAATTTGAAAATGGCTTTGGAAAATTCTTTTTGCAGGCTCCGTTTTTCATGCAGGGGCAAGTGACATTGTATGGACCGCACGGACCATGTATCATATGTCTTACAACTGCATTATACAATTCGGGTTCTGCTTCTTTATTTGGGATTTCAGCTCTTACAACACAATCATAATCATCTGGAGTTCTGAACTTGTCATTCTCATCTAGGATAAGAACTATGTGTGCATGGGGTAATCCTCTCTTTTGGTTTTCAATAACATAAACATATGCAATGACTTTACCCAAAACAAGTTTTGTGAGAATGTCTTTCTTGAACTCCTCAAATTTTGATCTGAACACTCTAGCAAACTAAATCTGGACAATCGCTTGGGGCTTGTCCAGGAAATAGCTCATTACGAATTTCAGGCCAATTACCATTACATGTCATCGTCAAGAAAAGATCTGGTTTGCCATATTTTTGGACCAAAGCCATTGCATCCTGATATCGTTGATACATGTCACGGGGACTACCAACGAATGATGATTCTAATATGGTCATGTGCCCGACATCTCCTGTATTCAGTTTTTTAGTGAGTGTCTAAGAATTCATGTATATATAAAGATTTGCAGTAGAGGATATTGTGATAATTTTTTTTACATATTATACCTGCATTATTTATGCCCATGTGTACAGAATCTTGGAGTTCGTCGTACAGATCTGATCGAATTTCCTTTTGATGACTTAGCATCCACCTTAGTTTTTGGGACTCAATTTTGACATAATTATCCACCACATTGTTGCAAGAGACGACCACCACGAAGAAGAAGCGATTGATCATTGGGACGGATCTAAAATTTAAGAAGATAGGAAGAAAAATAATTAAAATTGGAGTCATATGGAGAAATGAGTGGTTTCAAAATTTAAATAGCTTAGCATATTAATAAATATAAATCACCTGTAATCTATATGCATAGAAATCACGACATGTTAATTTTGTTCAATGGTCGTTGCGACTATTCAAATCCCATCCATACGTCCCATGCGGTAAAAGTAAGGGATATTGCATTGGATCATAAAAGCCGACGATATCTTGAATATTGAGAAGGTTACCACCAATAGATTGAACAACAATATCTGTTCCTTTAATAAGTGCAGCTTCATCTCCACTGACAATAATTGCAGTGGGACGCTGTTGGAAGATCATATTGACGACAATCAACCGGTTGGTCTTTGATGACGAGTTTGTAATCCTGAATGTCTGGATATTGCGCCATTCAACGAAAATTGTGTACAAATGGATTGTAAGCATCTAAGATATGCTTAAGCTTCTCGACTATGTGGCGTCGTAATCCACTTGTTTCAGACATTCGATTTCAACTTCATGATCAGTGTCGTATATATAAAGTTGCAAATATAGTGGCCTCTGATTTGAATATGGTAGCAAACTTCCAATCTTATGGTATATAGTGCCTTGTGCCCGAAAAGTATACACGCCCCTTGATCCCCCAGCCAATTCTTTGTCGACATGGACACCCATAGATGTGAAACAGAATACATGATTGTATGCTCTAATATTATTTCGAAAATGCCTACTATCTGCAGTTTGCTCACAAAAGAGGTCTGTCATCTCAGGCGGGGCTGGCATGGGAGGAAGAACGATTTTACCAGAAATAATCGTGCATGACAATGCCGACAAGTTCTTGGTGCCGGTAGTAGTGACCTTGGTATTCCATGATATTCATGGAAATCCCTTGCACAATTATGCCGCGTTATATCAATATATGTCCGAGTATCGGTTTCTGTATGGTTAAGTTGATCTTCTTCTTCAAATAAAGGTGCAGCTTCAATTTCATCTTCTAATTTAAAATCGAAATAATGAGTCATTGATATATTCTGTTATTCAAGTCATGAATCGGTATAAACATATGAAATTAAAAAATTAGTAATGTAAGCATATCTTCTGCAAAATTTTGGAAGGTTTGTTCATCTGTACAATCACTTGTGCTACCACTTGTACTGCCATGCTCATATGTTGAATGGATAGGCGCAAAATCCGATAACGGTGTCAAATGTGTTCGCACCCGTACTCATGCTGGTAAAAATATGATGATGCTTATAAGGCACGATGTAAAACACAATTTGAGAGTTTAAAATTATAAAATCGATATCTTTTCAACTATGAGAATGATTGTAAATTATTTTTAAGTACCTTGATTTGGCATTGGAGTAGTCTCATCAAACACATTTGAGGTTTCTTCTTCTGGTATTACTGGTAAATGTGTTGATTGAGGATCGGGCGCTGTACGTGGTCGACGATGACTCCTTGTCATTCTCATTGAACTGTTGCCTATAAATATCGAATATTGAATAATAGAATGTAAACTACTTAATGTGTTTATATGCCTGAAAATATAAAAGCTTGTTTAAATCTTAAGAAAAGAAAATAATTGTTTAACATTAGTACCTTGAAATGGAGTTGAAGATGACTCATTCCCCATTTGTGAATTAGCTTATGTGTGAAACGTAGGTAATTGAGATGACCGGCGCCGACGAATTATGCTTGTGGATCGCCTCCTTGTTGGGACTCCATTGAAAAAGTTAGTAAGTCCTGGTGCTTAAGAAATTAACGTTCGTCACTAACAATAATTTCATAAAATGTTTCATTCGAAAAACGTATCGTCACCTTGCACAAATGTAATGGGTAATAAAATTTATGGATAACTGTCTATGTATTGATGATGTTCAAAAAATTAAAAACTTAAAATGGGTATTACATAAATATATCACCTTCATTTGGAAATCCCCGTGAATTCCCCACCGCATTTGAGCTTCTATTTGAAAAATCAACAACAGGTTCTGAAGCACCTAAAAGAGTGCAAAATAATAGTTGGTCATTTATTCAATGAGAATTTTAAACGAAGTTTATTTTTAAAAGTGCGAAATAATTTAACCTCTGCATTGCCGTTGTTGATAGTTGGATCGTCGGCGGGCTAATTGGTGGCCTCGTTGTTCATTGCTTGTTGATGCCCATCTTTGCCTAGCATAATTGCGCCACCTTTCTGTTTGCGATTGACTCATAGTTTGTTCAGGTCTGTTTCTTAATCTCCATCATTGTTGTGTGATACGCCGGCGCTCTAATCGTTGGGCATTATCTTCGGGTGTTAAACTTTGTAGGTGCAGTTGTTGTGATTTTCTATTTCTCTCTCTTTCTTGTGCACATTCTTCTGCAATGAGATGTTGCCGACGTTGTTGTTGCCACACACGACGTTGTTCTCTAGTTCTTGTTGACTGATCCATAGACTGATTGTTATCTCCGATTTCCAGTGCGATTGATATTTCCGATACACCATTTGTATCTGTGACACAGCGATTGGGTTTAACTAAAAACTGAGAGGAAAAAGGCACCATACACGTGCCACATTTAAAAAGGAAAAAAATCAGGCAAAAGACACACCGGTCTTGTTCGTTTTCCTGTTTAGTTCTAGTTTTAGTTTTGATGACATCATCATTTCCCTCGTTTCTCTCTTTATCTCTCTACACTCATTACACCTGCTGACATCATCAAAACTAAACGAAACTATCTAATCAAACAGAGCCACCATTACTTGCGGCAGTTTTAAGGTGAGCAATTTAGTATTCCAACGTATTAAACAACTTGGCCTGTTCTGCCTTTTTCTTCTTTTTTTTTTCCGTCATTTTTTTGGCGATTTATGGTTAAAAAGGTTTTAGGTTGTCATATTTTTTGAACACAAAATGCACGACTATGTAAAAAATCCATGCAAAATCTATACTTACTAATATCTAAAGGGAGAACACCACTTTGGTTGGTGTCCTCAAAAATTGAGATTGTGTATACATTTCTAATACCAAAAGTAACCCTATATAATTTAACTGAATAAGAGGAGTATTGAATAACTGGACAGGGGTAAAATAGACAACCCTCTTCAACTACATTCCATGCACGTTAATCCCATCTCCTACACATTCGGTTCCCTCTTCTGCCAATGCTCTCTAACCACCTCCATGTTCTGGTAATTTTGATGAGGGCTCTTGCATCTTTTATTAGGTATTCATGGAATCATTTTGAGACTATTGTTACCCACTACTGTTTTCGAAATTTTAAGGACCAACTATTTTCTGTACTGTAATAACTGTTTAGTCTTTGTTATCATTTGCGGGAGAAGAATCTATCAAAGGTGTGTTTGACGATCAAAACAAAGAAAGATGTGATTTTATTCCCTTCAAATTAACTTTTTTTGCTTTATAATTCTAAACATCTTGCACATGCATACTTTTTGTCAAAGTTCAATTTGCACATGCATCGCGTGTGCCCACCCTCTAGTATGGTTAAAATCACTTAACTCACCAGAATAGTCGACCAAAGAGGAGGGAAAAAACTATATCCATTCAACTACATTCATCGGAAAAAGGACCATATATCAAGCAAACAAAACGATCGAACTCCGAATCAGTTAACTTTTTTGAAATGTGTCTACTTAATTGGTCTACTGGAGTGGGAAAACGGAGTGGGTAGGTTGCAGTTTGTTTGTGTCGAATTTTTTTCGGTGAGTTTAGAATAACTGAAAAGGCAGTGAGTAATTGATTCCGACGATTCATTTTGCAAATAAATGGACATGGGACGGTGAGACGAACCTGAAGGCGGCAGATTTGTGGAAGGTGATAAATTTGTAGACATCCGATGCCGCTAGCAATGCAGTCAGTAGATGAGGATTCCAATAATTCTAGCTGAAACAGTTGTTGAGGTCCTTGAGGATGCTTTGTAAAAACCAAATCATACTGGACAATTAGCTAGGCGTAGAAAAATTAAGGGCAAATTTTTTTAAGGAGCCCATATGTTCTTTTACCTTTTTTTTTTTTTTTTTTGTGCATTTGTACATAATTTTTTTTTTTTACAGAGCACCAAAACAAAAATGTTCGATTAAAAAAAATATCACGTAATGGCCCTCAAATTTTTTTTTCCTTCTCGGTAATTGAGAAAAAGAAAATGGACTCAAGACTTTCGTGAGGGTACTGCCGTGGGAAAAATTTGGCGTTTTCTCCCACCTTTTTTTTTTTTTTGGGGATCATCGTCGTTTTTCACCACACGTGCATAAACATTAAAAAAAAAAAAAAAATCTCCGTTGAAAACACATCTGACGACCCGCATACCACACTGCTAATTTTTTTTTTACAGAGCACCAAAACAAAAATGTTCGATTAAAAAAAATATCACGTAATGGCCCTCAAATTTTTTTTTTCCTTCTTGGTAATTGAGAAAAAGAAAATGAACTCAAGACTTTCGTAACGGTACTGCTGTGGGAAAAATTTGGCGTTTTCTCCCCCCCCCTTTTTTTTTTTTTTGGATCATCATCGTTTTTCACCACACGTGCATAAACATTAAAAAAAAAAAAATCTCCGTTGAAAACACATGTGACTGGTCGCATACCACACTGCAAGGACACCCTACAGGAGCACCCTAGAGCACCCCGTTTCCCCCTCTAACAATGCAAAACAACGTAGATGGAATAATTTATTGGGGGGCATTATGGGCTAGTTTTAATTGGTTTTGTTCTTTAACTTTTACTAAACAACAATGGCCACACTAAATCCACTACAAATAGGAGACTCAAACTCACACATTGATGGAAGTGGAGGAAAGGTAGGATTCTTTGAATTTATTACGATCACACACACAAATGAGAAACGGAAGGGATGCAAAGAAGGAGACGGCCCAAAAGTAAACCCGAAGCAAATAAAGGTCGAAGTTACCTCATACGGTGGAATGGGGTTGATTGGTAAACATTCAATGCCGCTCGCGAATTGAAGGTGTAGGAATGCAGTGATTGTTGAGAGATGGGAAAATGCCGCTCGCAAATGGAAGGTCGACACCCAAAGATTGCTGAGGGATGGGATATCTGTGCATGGAGAGATGAAAGATTGTTGTGAGATGAAGACGAAAACTGAATGTGGAGGAATTGGAGACAGGATGAACGTGCATGAGGAGCAGTTGAAGTGTGATGCTTGTCTTTTTTACCCCCATCAGTTATTGGAATTAACTCTTATTCGGTGCAGTTATATGGGGTTAGCTTTAGAATTGGAAATGTATACACACTCTCAATTTGGAGGACACCAAACTTGTGCTCCCCTTTCTATATTAGAATATATTACTCCCCTTATACACAGGCGCAAACAAAATCTCTCTCTCTCTCTCTCTCTTAGATGTATAGAAGAACAAAATCTTCATCTCCGCCATGCCATGGCCGACTCCACCAAAATCGAACGAAGGCTATCAGCTCCGGCAACGTCTTAAGCAGGTATGTCTAATCATTAATTGCTATTTGATAATCTTCAGTAGAATTTAAAGGATTGCATGGGTTTTGGAAGTGAACCAGATTTAGGGCCTCCACCTCCTGAACACGAGAAGAAGCACAATCTGGGATGTATTCGCACTAAGGATGGAGGGGATTTGAGGAAGCAGGACAGGCCATTTCTTCTTTTCAAAACCATCGAGTGTTGTTCAGGGCTCGTAGATATTAGCCTTATTTTCTTGGGTTAGGGTATCATACTCTGTGCGTGCTCTTGCTCAGCGTTTGTGAGTTTTTTCTTCTTCTTGATTTCTTTGATGTTGCTTTGCTATCTTGGGTTTATCAAGGTTTTTATATTACTTACTATTTCCGTTTGTGTTTGTGGCGCAGCTTTTGCTCTTGTTCTTTGCAGTTACATGCATTCAGGAACCTTTCACAAGTGATATATTTGTTCTGTGGTATATTGGTTACCGTTTGGAATATACTAGATTTGCGTGATGTTGTGTTAGATTTTAGCCGTATCCATTCTTTCTGTATGATCTATTAAACTATTTCTACTTTTGAATCAAGAAAAACCAAGAAAAACTTTTAAAAAATGTTTGCTAAAAAATTTCACTTCAATATTTTTCTGACCTTTTCATTTTAACTAAATAGAGTAAGTTTTTTTGTTTTTGTTTTTGATTAAACAAAATCATCCCTTAGAGGCCGTTTGGTTGAAGGAGATGGATGGGGGACAAAACATGCGCCCTGATTAATTAATCACCCAAGGCCATATCCTTGGTTTGGGTCAACGTTTGCAACAGGGACTAATTATTAATACCCCAGGTTTTTATCCCCCTTAAGCCGGATTAACTATTGATACCTCAGACCCCCGTGTTAATTACTTCCCTACCCTTTGCTAATGACATCCGTGCGTGTTCGAAAACACTCCTACCTATGTCCGATTGAGTTGAGTTTTTACAAGGATGTTCAAAATATTTAATGTAAGACTCTTGTAAAAAAATCAGCTCAATTAGACATCGAAAGCCGGTAGAAAGTGTTTTCTAAGTTGGATAGCCAGTGGTGTTTTCTAAGTTGAATACTTCGAAAACACACCTATTTTTGGTTAACCAAAACAAGGGAGACCAATTTCATTTTTTTTCAAAATTTTCAAACCCACATAAATCTTTCTCTGTTATGGCCTATACATCCTACACCTAAAAACACTAGTGCAGAGAAAGAATCAGCACCCCACTGCCTCACCTTCGCTGTCCTTATTCGCATCCTTCTACCGCCTCGATAGCTGATACAGAAGTGCAAAGTAGCCGCAAAACGAAAGAGCGTGCGGTGCACCCAACGCCACATTTCTAGCGGCTCAGACCATTGGTCACCCACATTTGCGGCGGCTCAGCTTCTTCAGCACCCAATCAGCTAGGGCCAACGCTTGCGGCACCTCGAACATAGGAAAAAAACTCGACCACAACCGGCTATATATGGTAGTTTTCATCAGGATCGGCCCTGACTTAAAGCGGGAGGTGCTGCCGCTTTAGGCCCAAAAAATTAAGCGAAAATTAAGGGCCCACTCGCTTACAAGTTAGAGACGTATTATATATTTGATTTCCGAAATATTACACAAGACAAGGCTTTTGTCGTCTGGCATCAAGGCTCTTTGTTCAACCTTTTAACCCGTAGGTGCTGGGTTCAAGTCTTCAAGACCCAACAGTTGCTTTTTGGCAAAATACAGAAACTTTTTTTCTATTTTTCTTTTGAATCCAGAATCTAGGTGTAGATAAGTCTCGCATATTATATAAATAAGTGAAATTGCAGATGATATTTAAGACCAATGTTCATATCATTTGTATGTCCAAGTATTATGATAAGTTTTTTTTTCCTTGTGTTTTTATTTTTTGAATTTTAAACAATAAATTCACAAAATAAAATACTTTTGACTCCAAATAAACTAAAACAATTTTTCCCACTCAACACAATTTGATGGAAAAAGGTTTTAAACAAGCAATTATCTTATTGCAAATAATAGTATCTTACAATTAACATTACAAATACAATTAATTAGAGAAAACAAACTGTATGAGTGGTATTTCATTATAGTTGATCCATTTTACTAAGCTAAAATACCATGTTTAATCTTTTACCATGTATTAACTACCTACATTGATTTTTTTTTTTTTTGGGTTAAAAAACACAGGGCCCAATTTTTTATATTCACTTTAAGCCTCTAAAATGTCAGGGCCGGCCCTGGTTTTCATCAGTCTTTACGATCCTCTAGGCGCTAGATGATGAAATAGTGATTGTCTTCGGTGAGGTTTCTGAACTTGATGGATATTTTTATTATTCCTATGTCCTCTTTTGTTCATGTATTTTTACTTTAATTGCCTACTGGACTTCAATATGAAATGGTGGTTTAGGTTCCATTCAGACTCGACCCCCTCACTCCAAATCTCGTGTTTCTCTGCTTATACGAGTAATGCCAGATGTATACCAAGAAATAGTGTCCCTTTTTGTCTTGTTTATCGACATTGCATACATTAGCACAAATAATAGGCCATCAAAAGCCTCTCTATGTACTGAAGGATTCCTAATTATGGTTGCTTCACTTGCTCTATGTTAACTAGTGTTAGTTTCATTGTAAGCTATCATATTTTTGAATGGTGCGTTCCATAGAACTTTTTTTTTTCTTTTGAAGGGAGCATTTGGTATCATTGTTATTGATGGACTTGATGACGTTCTGTAGCCTACTTGTCTTGTGGTCCTTCATGTAATACTATAAGGCTTGTTTATTTCCATGTATGTTATTTTAATACCGGACTCAAATGATGTCTCATTGAACTTGACCACTTTCAGTAAAAACTTGCAGGGTCTCGAATTTGTTCATTAAGGTCGTTGAATTTGGTTTTATTTTCTAGATTGTATGATGTCAGGGACTCAATTGGAGGTGTTTTCTCTACATAGAGGCTGGGCACACGCAATGCGTGTGCAAGTTGGATATTGATAACAAAAAAATGCAAAATAGGCGCAAAAGATCAACAATATTAAGCCCGAAGCTATTGTGCATATCTAATCGAAACGTGCACATGCATCGCCTGTGACCCGGCCTTTAAAGTACTATAAACTTCAAGTCAGAGGCTAGAGCAAAAGCGATACGTGCGCAAGTCGAACTTTGAAAAAAAATATGCACAAAAGATTTTGGCTTATTGTTTGATAGAGTGTACATTGCATTATCTTTTTTGACAAATAAACAACAGTATAAATAAATATCACATCAAATAAAATGTTTATACTTTTTATCTTATTGTAACAGATTGCATGTGATAGATAAATCCATTACCATGTTAAAGCCGTCAATATCGCCGCAGTTTGATAAATCCATTACCATGTTAGCAACGTTACTGCTGCTGGTTTTCCCACAATCAAGTACCTAAGCATCCTTCTATCAAAACCCTAAGTAAGTAAGTAAAGAAAACCTCTGAATTCAATAATATTGAAGGGATCTTACGGATATAATGGGGGAAATCAAATATATTACTACCTCTCACGCAGCCTCGGTGTTTAAACCTCGTTGGATTCCTCTCCCGAAAAAACTACTCCCCTTAAAAATCATGCAGACGGGGTAAAAATCCGCACGAATATATGATCTCTTCGGTCTTTTGAGCAAAAAAATATATATATATTATCTCTTCGGCACTTTCCGACTATTCGAAAACCACGATCAGTTCCTTTGACAATGAACTACTCTCGTCGAGCATTGTGCACGCGTGGAAGAATCTGGACGTAAATCTGTACTAACAGAAAAGGAAAATTTTAATTTCTCAATTTTTTTGGCTTTAACATTAAAGAATTGATTTGAAAACTTTTGACATCTAGAACAATTATTGCCGAGCAAATATGCATGCTTATCAGAGTGGGAAGAAGGAACTTAACTTCTCAACTGGCTTCCGTGAGAATTTTGTCATTTGGAAAATCTTCAGAGAGGATTTCATGGGAATTCACGCGATGTTTTTAAAGTGTAAAAGCTCTTGCAGAAACCGTTTTTGCATTTGAAGACGTAACGTGGTGGGTGGAGAAGTTAGGGAAGTTGGGTAAGAAAATTTTACCATTTTGCCCAAGATGTAACCGCCCATAACATGATGGAAAATGTAATCAACTGATTTCAGATGAGGACAGAATTGGATTAGGCAAAAGTACACACAATCTCAAAAAATAAGGACAGCAAAGTAGTGCTCTCCCTTTATATATTAGAATTAGAATAGATGCTTAGTTTTTCAAGTTCATTGATGTGTTCTTGTAGCATATCTGCATATGTGGTATAACAAGGATTGAAATTATTCATGAACTATCTTTAAAAACATCAAGTTGGCATATGTACGTGCAAACTCGCAATCTTCTATTGCCCGAGGGATAAAATTACTGAATATGTTTCTCACTATCTTCGCCTTTTTCGACAGATTGATAATGGAGGATAAGGATGGACTCAAGGGTGGATAAACTAGATTGTGGAGCTAATTACCTTGTTGACAAAATCCTCGGTCACGATCAGAAAGATTTTGGAAAGGCCAACTTGACTATCTACAAGAGAGGTTATGGATTTCTCTAATTCTCTGTTTGTGAAAACAATGAAGGATAACATATTTTTTTGATCGGCAATGAAGGGTAACGTATTAAGTACATGAAGTAGCCACATGCTGCTTTGGATCTTTTTTACTCCAATAATATTTTTTGTCTTTGAATAATTTTTGTTGTCTGCAATTGTTAAAGGAGAGTTGTTGATTATTGTCCCATTACGTCTGCTTCTTTTCTTCTTATAAAGAAAAACAAAAATGTCTGCTTTTGTTCTTGTAAAGTTATTGTCATAAGTGACGACCGCCCATTCATTTTTTTCTTTGCAGTCTATCTAGCATTGACCTCTGTATTGTGCAAGAAGTTGGACCCAATCCTGGGAAAGTGTACGCACAATTGTCGGGAAACAAATTGGTTGCTATATCTTTGATACTAAATCGTGTCTATGCATCTAGAGGGGAAACATGCCATTGCAGCGGCGTTGGCTTTTGGGGGAACAAATTACTCTTCATCTCGTGATTTTAGGATATTGGAATGTTGTTAGATTTTGCATATGTAGATGTGTTTTGTACTGGTATCCTTATTTAAGAACTTGGAATTGTAATTAGGTTTTGAATGTATTTCGATACAATTGATATTGCTTTGGTTTGAGTTACTTAATGTATGGATGTATTCTATTTTTTACATGAATTGAGAATGTGATATAGGTATGAACACACTATTCAGGTTTTTTTTAGTCGAAATATAAATATGCAGAGCAAAAATACTTTTTTGCCAACGCAATTAATTGTAGGTAAAATTACGCGAAAAAGGTTGGCCAGAAGCCTTTTGCCCACGTTTTGGTTGTTGCTAAACCTCATGCATTTACCAACGCATTTCATTTTGCGTTGGTAAAAACTTTTCCCGGCACACTTTTAGCCGCGCCTTAGCGACGCAGCAATTTTCGTTGGCAGAAATCTTTGCCCACGAAATTGTACTTTTAGCAACAACTTTGCGAATGTTGGCGAAATTGTTTTGAAATTCAATGGTCCAGTGCACTTGATTCTCTTCAAGTGCATCTGGACCATTGAATTTCAAATTGTGGGTACTCATTCTGGATATTTAGGAGTGCTCCTCGCTCCTATGCGATTTCCTTTCTCTATGTTGGGGATTTTTATAGCCCAATCCCATGGCAACGAAAGCGCAATAAAAATAACAAAAAATAAGCACAAATCACACAATATTTTACTGGTTCGGCCTCAATGCCTACCTCTACGGGGGAGAGAGATATTCCACTATGTTTGAAAAAATAGAGAATACAATGTGATATGAACATAATTTTTTCACTCACCCCACACTCTAATTTTTCCTCACAATGACACAACTGAAGCGCCGACAAACCTCACACGAACTGCCCTTTCTTGTGCTCTTCTCTGGCTGCTTTACTGCCCACTCTCTCAACTCTTCACACAATCCCTTGCTACAATATATATACATTTTTATCGAAAACTGCTCGGATCAAGCCCTTTCGGGAATTTTTTTTGGACGAATCCTCTCATTGAACCTTAAAAACACATTTTAAACGCATCTAACGGTTCGGATCGTCGAAATTTGATCCCGAACCAAAAAAATCCCTCACCGTAGAAAGTAAGGGAGCCCTCATTGGATATTTATTGTGTATATATATATAAGAAGTTTCCTATGCGGGCTCCCTCACAAAAAAAAAGTGCGAAAAAACAGTTGTGCACCATCCGAACTGTCTGTTGCTCGGATAGACGACCCAGATTTCATCTTGTATGCACGACAACGAACGATTTGGATGTAAAGGTGCCGAGGTAAAAGTTGAATCGTCCATCTGAACAGCGGACGACTCAGACGGTGCACAACACCTGTTGTGTATGGGTTGCACAACATCAATCCCATGTCCTTGCCCAAAAAACTCTTCCAATGCCGAAAATCTGAAACCCAGCTCCCACACAAATTTGAGAAAATTTTGGGTGCCGGTAGGATAGATCCACGTGGTGTCCGACACTACATCTGAGCCATCCAAACATGTTTTGGACGGCCTAGATTTGTGGTGGCATTTTTGTAAATTTTGGGGCCAAATTTAACCTTATAGATTTGGGCCGTTCAAAACATATTTGGACGGTTCAGACGTAATGTTGGGCACCACGTATATTTACCCTACCCGCACCCAAAATTTTCTCCACAAATTTCACCGAAAAAGAGCTCCATGCATTCATTGCATCCCACGTACTCCTTTCTCTTTTTCTCTTTTTACTCCTACTTGTCTCAACACAAGAAAAAAGGCTCATTAATAAGGATACTTTCAATCAAAGCATTTACACCGTAACTCCTTTTCTCCTTTTTCCAGGTCCAGTGCACAAAAAAACTCTCCTGCTCTCTCAGTTTCTTTTTCTTTTTAGTTTTCAAATAACGTTTGACTTGGGAAAAACCAACACTCTGGTCCTAGGGTTCTCTCTCTGTTGTTCAAATCGGGGTTTGTGTTTCCATTACTGAGCTGAAATCAACTAGGAGTAATATAAAGGTATCTGAAGAGTGTATACTCTTTTATTTTTAAACATGGTGAGTTCAGGATTCATTTTTCTTGGCTTTGTTTTGTGCAGGCAGGACCTTTGATTGATTCTTGTTGGGGTTTCGATTTGCTTGAGGTAATCCTCAACAGATATAGTGGAGTTTGTATGTTGCCAGATCTGTACATTTTGGGGGGTTGGAAATATCCATATCCATATCTGTACATTTAGTCTCACTTTTTGTAACGCGGTGGTCAGTTTTAAAGATATAATTTGACTTTAGAAGTTTCTATTTATGCTTTAATTTTATTCTTGAGTTTTTTTTTGGAAACATCCTTAAACTATCACTAACAGCTCGTTTGGATGCAGTATTAAGAACAGGGATGGAGCAATCCGGCCGGATGAGGAGGGATGGGTTGTTTAGCCCATGGTTTGGGAACAAAAAACCCACCCCGACTAAATAGCCGCCGGCTAAATAATGCTGGAGAACCCGGACTAAATATAAGAAGGGGGTGCTTGTGTTTAGTCATGGGAGATGAGGATGGTCGAATTACTTGACTACCCCACAACAACCAACAAATAAAGATCAAAAAATTTCAGATCTAGAATTTCACAACAAATAAAAACGATCGGAAAAAAAAAAAACGTATCTGGGGTATGGATTTGCCGGACCATCGCCGTCGTTGTTGTCGTCTGACCATCGCTGTCGTTTTCGTCGGAGCGCTGCCGTCGGACCAGTCCACTGTTGCTGAGTCAGTGTGTTTCGGTTTAGGCTTAGTTTTCCATTTTATTTTAGCAACTCAATTGCTAAAATCAACTATGATTTTAGCAAATGAGTTTAGGTGCTAAAATCATAGCTATTTCAAATCACAAAATTAAGTGGTTCCGTTTATCGTTTTTTTGATTTTTATTCACACCGAATTAAAGTACACAAGGAGTACTTTAATTTGCTGCGAAAAAAAATCAAAAAACGATACACGGAACGATTTCATTTTTTGATTTCAAAATCATGATTTTAGCACCTGTTAAACTCGTTTGCTAAAATCATGGTTGATTTTAGCAACTGAATTGCTAAAATCAAACGGAAAACTAAGCCTTAGAAGAAGAAGAGCAGATGATATGAAGAGAGATTGACTATCTCTCTGTGGGATATTTATTTTAGGAGTAAATATTACACTTTACCCCCTCTATTTTAATTGGGTAATTCCATCAAGCCCTAAATTATGACCCCATATGATTTTTAAAAAAAAACTAGTACCTATAATAAAATTAATTTTTTATTTATTAGAAACAAAAAATATATATACTTCTAATATTTAATATTCTTCATTCATATAAAATAATTAAATTAAGTATACTAAAATTAATTTTTGGATTTATATAATTATTTAAATGTATAATTTAATATGGGCATTCACAAGGACAAAATAGTCATTTGACTGATTTTTACATCATCCACCCTCCTTATTCTTCTTTTTTATCCCTCATCCAAACCATCGACTATTTAATCCCTCTTTCTTAATTGTGGGCCCGCCCTTCTTATTTAATCCCTCTGACTATTTTATCTTCCCTGACTATTTAATCCCTCCAAAACTAATACGCCATCCAAACGGCCGTAATTTCTCTATTTAGTACTGAACTTTCAAAATCCATTTATGTATAGTCCCATAACTACTTAGTTGAAATGCATGTGGTCCATTTTTTAACATCCATTAGTTTCATGGACGGAAAATGGTATGTGTGCGCGTCACAGGGGATTATTATCCCAAACCCAAGGGTAAAAACATCAGCTGCTTATAACACAACTGTGTCCACTTTTTGTAATAGTTCATAGCTGAAATCTGAGTTTTTTTTTTTTGAAAAGCATGGCTGAAATATAGCTGGGCACTTGTGTACCTTCTGAATTTGTTAGGTTGCTGGTATTATGAACTTGAGTAAAGTGTTATGAACTTCTGTAATTTGGTATTATGAACCTCTGCATTTATGAATCAAGTATTCTAGGTTTCTGGTTTGATTTTGTTATGAATTAATCTACCGTCCACCCAATGGGCGGACAATAAAGTGTATAGAATCGGAATTCTTACATGTAAGAATTCAAACAGTGGAAACTCTTCCATGTAAGAATTATGATTGTTTTGTGTTTTACCTTCCGCCTAGTGGGTGGACAATAGAAAGATCCTTTTGTTATAGTTAAGATTTTTTGCCAAGTGCCAACAATTAGTACTATGGCAACGCGAAAATGTTTCTGTGTAATCTGGGTTCTGTTTCTGGGTTTGCTGGACTGTTGGTTTTGGAAAAGAATCCAATATGTGAAGCTGGTAGTCTACTTTTTAGTAGAGTTTCCCTTGGCTTGCAGAATGATTTCTTGTTTCTGTGAAATGAATCCAGAATTTGGCACACAAGCTTGTTGAGGCATCACATGTTCTCTTTACTTAATCATCTTGGCTTTTCAAATTTTGTCATCCTTTGGCTCTACTGTCGTTCATGTTCGGTGGTTATTATAATCCGTCATGTGGTGATATCATATACCGCCTTTTGGTGGTTGAAATCTAGCAGTAACTTTAGTTCTTGGAAGCTTTTATTAACCAGCATTTGCAATGGCAGCTGTGTTCGCAGAAAAGAAATTGAGTCTTCTAATCTGGGTTTTTTTCTAAGCCACAGGTGCTCTGTTTTTTTTAGAAAAAGAGAGAGAGCTCTGGTTTTTTTTTTCCTAAGCCACAGGGTATATTAGGTTTGCAGAATTTAGAGGGAAATCTGGAAGTATTGGCGCCAATTGGTGTCTAGACATGGGGAATGACGTTTTTACCCTTGGGTTTGGGACCATGATCACCCGTGACGCGAACACAACTCGTTTTCCGTCCATGAAACTAATTGTTGTTAAAAAATGGACCACATGCACTTTAAGTACGTAGTTCAGGGACTACATAAAGGATTTTGAAAATTTAGGTACGAAGTAGAGAAATGGGTAATAGTTAAAGGGATGTTTAGGAAAAAAACTCTTTATTGTTCTATGTTTCTTACCTTCTATTGTTCATCTTCTTTTGTAGAGTACTAGAGGTGTTGTTGGTCCAGATTCCTTTATGTTTCTACTCATAGCTGTCTGGAAAAGGATGAAGGCTCTTTCTCTAGTCTCCCTTACATAGGAATACTTATTCTCCTCCTTCGTTAAAGTCTTTCCCACTTGAAAAGGTTCTTTTCCTACTTCTTGGATCGGCCTTTTTTCTCTCACTTATTAGTAATAGTTTTTCTTTTTATTTTTTTATATATATAATTTTACGACACACACCCCTTTGATTTTCAGTAAAAAACAGCTGAGGTTTTTTATCTTTCATTTTGTGCGTGGGTAAATAGTATAGTTTCGATTTAGCTGGTGAATGGTATTGTTTAGATTTGGTTTGTTTTTCATGTCGCGCTTTTCCTGTTTTTCTTTTCTATGGTTCGCACTCTTGTATTGTTGAAGCCATGTTCTTTTGGTTTCTTTTATTATGCAATGAGGTTGTCCACTTGCGTTCTCATATTGCATTCAGGTTATTATCCCATACCCATACTTCTTTTAATTGTCCCTAGCATTAATGTCACTGGCATAGCAATTCAAGGATTACAATCGTTAGTTCTCTTTTCTTTTAATTGTCTTAATAATTTTTTTTTGTCATTTTCAGCTCCGAACTTTTAAGTTTAGAAACCTTCTAGCTGCTACTCTGTAAAAATGGGAAATTACTTGGTCTCGAATCATCAGTTGCCATTATTGACCTATTGTCCACAATTTAGTTTCTTCTTTATTGGTTGTCCTTTTCATGGGTTTTCTGATTATCATCAATTTCCCTAAGTGGACTTGAATGGTCAATATCATTCCTTTTTCCATGAGAGCACTCTCGCTGATGCCCTTGTGTATGCATGAAACCTTGTATCGAAATGGTTCAGTCTCCTCTGTTACGGGGTAGATGTCTTTACTTTCTATTGTGGAAAGAGAGGTCATGAGAAGGACTTGATCAGTGGAATGCGTTGTGCTCAATCCAATATTGCTTAGATATTTTTCTATTTATGCTAATACTACCTGATTTTAGTAGGCCACGACAATGACATGTCTAAATACTTGTTTTCCCATTCTCATACTTCTTTCCATTGTCCCCAACACTAATTTCACTTTCAGAACAATTCAAGGATTACAATTGTCAGCTCTCTTTTCTTTTAATTGTCTTTAACAGTTTTTATTTGTAATTTTCGGCTCCAAACTTTTAAGTGTAGAAACCTTCTAGCTGTTACTCTGTAAAAATGAGAAATTACTTGGTCTTGAATCATCAGGTGGCGTTGTTGAAAAGTCAGTTTCTTTTGTTTTGGTTGTCCTTTTTGTGGGTTTTCTGATTATCTTCAATTTCTCTAAATGGACTTGAATTGTCAGAATCATATGATAGTTTTTCAGAATTCTATGAGCAGTTGGGCTGAATATTTGTTTTCACTGTTATGGTTTGAAACTCACCTTATGGGATTCTCAGCCATCATGGTTGAATTTGAAGGCTTTGGTTTATACTAACCATTTTTTTTTTTTTTTTTTCGCCGGGGGGGGGGGGGTTAATCCATAGTGACTAATCTGTGCTTTAAATTGCTGCCACTGCCAACTGTCACATTTTTTGGTGAATTTAGCTTCATTGCATTAACGCTAAGCTTACTTAGAAGACATCATGTTTTTGCTCCTAAATTATATGGTTTGTGAGTATGCTTTAGTTGAACTTTCACTACACGCACACTTCGTTTTCAAATATCATTGTGATAGCGGGTATATATGATTTAACCTTTTGTTTCCATTTGTGGATTGTTTTTGCTTTTCTATGTTTCTGACCTTCTATTGTCCATCTTCTTGCATAGAGGCAGTGTTGGTCCAGATTCTTTGTTGTTTCTGCTCATCGCTGGCTTGAAAAGATTGAAGGCTCTTTCTTTGGACCCCCTTACGTAGGAATCTTCGTCGAAGTCTTCCCATTTGAACAGGTTCTCTTCCTACTTCTTGCAGTTGTCTTATTTTCCCTCAATTTTTTTTTTCTTTTTAGTTTTGCAACACACACCACTTATTTGATTCTAACTAAAAGACAGCTGTGGTTTATATTCTTCCATACTGGTGTGTGAGCAAATAGTATAGTTTCGTTGGGTATTGTATTGTTCAGATTTGGTTGGCTTTTCATTACCTTGTGTTTGTTTTCTGCTTATCTTTTATATGCTTCTTACTCTTGTATTGTTGAAATTGTGTCCTTTTAGTATATTTCATCATGCAACGAGGTTATCCATTTGCGTTCTCTAATTACATTGAGATTTCTATGATAGCACTCGTGTATGTATGCAAGCATGAATCAAAATGGTTCAGTCTCCTCTGTTATTGGGTGGATGTCTTGACTTTGCTTTCTATTTCTGAAAGAGGGGTCATGAGAAGCACTTGGTCGATGGAGTATGTTGTGCCAGATCAAATATTTGATTAGATATTATGCCATGTTTGCTATTAGTACACCTGGTTTTAGTAGGATAAAACCCCAAAACATCTAAATTGTAATTCCCATACTCCTACTTCTTTCCATTGTCCCCAGCTGTGATTTACTTTTTTAACTTTTTGAGGATTAAAATCACTAGCTCTCTTTCCTTTTTTTGAAATTTTTTATCTGTCATTTTCGGCTCCGTACTTATTAAGTTTAGAAACCTTCTGCTGCTACTCTCTAGAAATGAGAGACTTACTTGATTTGGAATCATTTTTCTGAAATTTTTTGTCATTTTAGGCTCCATACTTTTTAAGTTTAGAAACGCTCTTGCTGCCACTCTCTAGAAATGAGACAAGTACTTTGTTCCAAATCATTAGGTGCCATTATTGACCTATTGTTGAAAAATTAGTTTCTTCTATTTCGTTTGTCCTTTTCATGGGTTTTCTGATCACCCTTTCTTCAATTGCCCTAATTGGACTTGCATGGTTCGAATCCTATGTTTAGTTGGGCTAGATGTTTGTTTCATTGTTTCCACTATCATGGTTCTTTCTATTTGATGTTACAGAGAAAGGAACTATTTTTTGGGGGGGAAAACAGATATTTAGATTGATTAATGTGTGCTTTAAATTGTTGCCAACTACCCAATTTTATGGTGAATTTAGGTTCATTGGGTTTGAGAAAAGCTTACTTAGAAGACATCAGGTTTTTGCTCCTAAATTGTATGGTTTGTGAGTATAATTTTGTTGAACTTTCATTACACGCACACTTCCTTCCCAAATATCAATGTGATAGTAGGTGGAACAATCTTATATGAATATCTTTATTGATGTATGAATCTGAACAGTACAATCTATTTATAATCTATGTTATTGTTATTGTGCTGAAAAGTTGATCTTATATCGTTGTTCTTTGCTTTTGATGGGCACCATTTCTCCCTATTTAGCTGATCAATTAGTGATTAATGGTATGTTCTAGACAGCATGTTCCTCTGCGATACAATTTTTTGATTTGATCTTATATGTTGTTGGTCTCAATTACCCTTAGTTGTTTGGTTTTTGGTTGTCCTCATTGTGCCTTTATGTATCCTTCTTTAGTGTATATGGCTGATCAAGGCAATGATGAATCCATTTGGGTATCCGCCGAAGCTTCCATCCGGTGCACCCACAAAGCAGGAAGCAACAATGCACTGACCACTTTCTCTAATCTTCCTGACAACGAAAGTGATGGCATGGGGAATTTTGCTATCACCGTGAAGGAAGAGACCAACAAGGAAGAAGCAGTGGCTATTTTTAGGCATCAACAGTTGTATAATCATCCCACAATTTTAGGAACTCATTACATTAACAAAACCGAAAGTGGGCAGATTATCACTGTGACTGAAAGGGTGCCATCATTTTCTTTCCAACAATGGCTAAACAAGCCAGGTTTAAAGCATTGGGAGATGGGCGTAGATGGGACTAGTGTAGTTGGGCTATCGGATGAAGCTCGTAAAGTTCTCAAGTATGTATATTTTTTGTTAGATTTTTCCAACCTCATTTTTTTATTTTGTACAAATTAAAATTTTGTGATTCTCGGCAGGCAAGTGGGGGATTGTTTGAAGACCATGATGTTCACAAGAAATCAATTTCATGGCTATCTTGAAGAAGGTATTCAAGTCTCAACTACAGGTGATGTTAAGGTGGTGATGATGAACCCTTGCCAAGTCCATTTGACGAACTTCGAGTTTGAAGAGGGAATTAAGAACGACATCGGCCTATTCAAAAGTCTTGTTGAGAAAATAGAAGTTGTGACACCGGTTGATGGTCCGCGGCCATCATTTTTGATTCTTTTTCATCTACTTTGTGACATAGCTTTAGGTCTATCCGGAAAAGCTTTAAGGTAAAGTATTTGTTTTTGTCATTTTCTCTTCTAATACTTTTGTATGTTTTTTTTTTGTTATTTCTATTGGATTTATTGTTCTGGTACTTTATGCAGGGATGTGGCCTACTTCATATATGCAAATGCTGCCTTCTACAATGATGAAGAGAAGATAAAGTTGATTTTCAAGCTTTGGGATTTTTTTGAAACGAATATCGACCAATATGAAGCTTTGTTACTTTTCACCGAAGCTCCTGTGGATATGAGGAATTGGCAGCTAAAGTTGTATGAAGCTGGATATGAAGCATTGAGGACGGGCTATCAAAATAATAAGAAAGCTTACTTCAAGAAGGGCTTCGGAATTTTCAAGTATCACAAAAATACTTTGGAGCATTTTTCCGAAGAGGCAAGTTTCTCAATCTCCTGTGTTTTTTTTTTTTTTTTTTGGGATTGCGTATGTGTATTTTTCTAGTTAGTAACAAATTTTTTTAGGTGGTGAATGGGCCACGGCACCGACTCCGACTTCTCCCCACGATGAGATTGCTTTCGGAGGCTTTTCCTGAATTTATCCCCAAGTTGTTCTACCTTGTAGCCACAAAGATTAGAGAAAGGGAAGCTGATTTTGGGTAAATTGCATTCTTGTTTATGGGCTGAACTTTTAATTTATGAGTTTTCTTCTTTAACTTGCATTCTTATATTTTGAGCTCCTGCATATGTCAGAGAACAGGATGCGTTAACCGGTAATATTGTGGACAATGATTTGGTGCTATTCCTCAGGAATGGGCGGGATGCCTTGCCGTGATATGGATTGTAAGAACGTCTTTGAATGGTAAGCTTAGTGGATTCTAGTTTTTGTATGGCGTATAGGGTCATTTATACTGAATGTGGGACTGCTGCTGGCTCACATGTTTGTTTATATATGATTTTAGTTGAGCTGCATGTTGATGCATTATTCGTTAAACCAGTGCTTGCAAATTACAAGTTCAAATATGTTAGGTACCGGACTTATCTCGTCTTTTCCTGAAACTCACGTATGCACAACTACTATACCACATGACCTACACGTAATATGAGATAAATAGACATCCAAGTGTTTTAGTAATCTGCCAGGGAGTTTTATGAGTAGTGGAGGTAGCAAATTGATTGTTAGTGGGTAGTGTTGTAATCTACCATATGCCATGACATCTACGGTTCATCACATAAAAAAAAAAATGCTAATAACTGAACACTCTGGAATTTGTCTGAAACTACAACTCTGTTAGTATTAGTTATTTTGCATCTGTCCTAAAGGGGGAAAAAATCTTACTGTATAATCACACTAACATTTCTTGAGGATACACCAAATAGAGTGTTTCATGTGGTTTCGTTGGTACATAACCTTGTCCTAATAATGATATATCAAACCTTTTAGAGTTGTCTTGACGGTTTTGCCTGTGGACCATTGTGGTTATATCCTGATATTTGGAAGCTACGCCCTGGAATGTCATTTCCTGATGTGGGGAGAGTTCTCGGAGATAAAACAGAATAGCACATCAGCACGCTCTTTAAAACACAATGGCATTAACGATGAATATTAGTTTTTCCCCAAAAGCTGATGTGACCCCTGCATATAAAAGAATACTGTCCTGGGATGAAAACCCGTTACAACCACCCTCAGCCCTTATGAACATCTGTTCCTAAATCCCGAGGATGTATTATTCTTTTTGTTTCTTAACTTTCTTAAGATTGCTACCCATTGGAAGTCACATTACTATATGTTCTCCTTATCAACATCACATTCAGCATCACTTATGAGCACTTGTTGCTTGTCATGTGGAACTCACACCTATAGAAATGCCATTCAACTTAGAATCTCACCGCATATCCATTACACCTTTAAATGCGTGGAAGATTTAGCTGGAAGGATTGAGATTTATAAAATGAAGAAATTGCTTGATCTCACCATACATGGGAGAGTAACACGAGTCAGCTCACTCATTGTTCTGGACTCTCCCTCTGTGTATTAGAATGTGCTCAAAGATATGGATCCTTTTTCGCTTTGCTGTAGCATATGAAATTTTGCCGTACCCCTCCCTGCTTCTCCCTCTCCATATGAGAAGGTTTTCATTTGCAATTCTTGTTCCTGATGCTAATTAATTTGTGTGGTTCAGTTCGCTCTCCAACCTTTGATTCACTTCTGATTTATAGCGCCTTCCTTTCCAATGTGGCTTAGTGTGGTTTGTTGGATTTGGTAAAGATAGTACTCTGTCTCATTCTCTTTATTTTATTTCGCTTCTATGCGCTGTGTAAAGGGCATTTCGCTTCTATGGGCTGTGTGTAAAGGGCAAACAGTATCTCTTTCAGGGTACCTTTTGTGCATAGCTCTATTATCTTTGTCGCCAGATAGTGTGCAGTTTGGTTTGCAAAAGGCAGCATGCTGGGATTTGAAAAATGCCGCCTCTCCTGCTGCTATAGGTTCAGAGCAGGGGAATTTCTGGACTAGAGTAGTTGGGGTCTGGTTGTGTGCCGTTGGGACAACTCTTTGGCCTCTTCTCCCCCTACTCTTTTTGTGTTTTTGTAGATGTTTGTTTTCTTGTTTGCTGTTTTTGATGGTCATGAAGAGGTGATTTTTTGGCCACACCCATATGCTTTACTCCTGCGATCCATTTGTATTGGGTGGGTGATTTCATCTAGCTACATAATGTGTTATGCTCTGGGTACATTGAGCTTTTCATTCTATGTTATGATGTAGTTGGAAGTCGCATATTTTTTACTCAATCGTTTTCCTTCAATGCAGTGAGTTTTTAAATTGCGAAGTGGGGAGATTTCTGGACTGCTGTTTTGTTAAGCGACCATGATGGTGCTGGATGGAGCAGCTTTTTGATAGGTTTTTTGGGGATGTATCTTGTTATGTTTTGATATGATAATTCATGGGTCTTAGATATGTATGGCTTTGGATTCTTATGTTAAGTTGTAAGTAATGACCAAAAAATGGGGATACTAACTGTAGGTCTGATGTAGAAACTGGGGTTTTATTATTTATTGCCTGTTTTTCCTTTCTTGAACGTGTTTGCTAAAAACCTAGTTCAACATGTCAGATATGTTATCCTGAAACCTCCACTTGTGTTTGTGTATTAATTGTCATATGCTTGAGCCTCAATTGGTGAAGCTGTACTTAAATAGTAGCATTATGGGGGAGCTTCTAAATCCACACCAATTTCATCTCAGCACAATCCAAAAAAGTGAACCTTTTTAATACCGTTCTACCCATTAGTGAAATTACCATTAAGCGGCATGGGGATCTCAGTAACCTTTCACACCGCCGGCCACCAAAAGCTGCCTGCATCACGGCTCTCCCACCGCACCTAGCCCTTCTCAAACTCTCCCCCACTGTTGTCCACACGGCCGTTGCTTATGATGTGCCACAGATATGTTTGGCCCTGAGACTGCTTTCATGTAACCAGAATTGAACAAAGGGAATATGTTCCACGATGTAATGTCGAACAACGTCAATTTGTTCCGTTTTGTTTTGTTGAACGAAATGTAATTGTTCGACTATGTACCATGGAACAGAGAAATGGCCAAACAAAGGAGCAATTCGTTTTACCAGAATTGAATGAAAGGAAGTTGTCCCACAATGTCGCTTCGAACAACTTCATTTTGTTAAACTCTGTTTTGGGTGAGCAAAAGCCGGAGAGATGTTAGGAACATGTGTGAAGGATAAGTCCCACATCGGATAAATAGAAAAAGAGTTGGACCTTAATATACAATTGGATGACTCGCCACTTACAAGGCTTAGCCTTTTTTGTTAGGATTCCCAACAAGAGAAACGTGACAGACTCCTTGCCAGTTTCGATCAATCACAGCAGAGAAATTTAATTGGATGCTTTTGAAATGAAATGACTGACCAATGCCTCCATGAAGTTAATTTTCGCCCGCATCTTTTGTCGGAATTTGTTCAAGTTTTTTTTTTTTTTTTTTTTCCCACGTGGGATGCCCAAACACCATAACCTAGTTACATTAGAAGACCAACTCCAAACTTCCTGCCATACAGTTCTAGAAAAAGGACAATCGAAAAATAAGTGTTGATGAGATTCTTTTGCAAGAAAACACAAAGGGGACATCCAATGCCCAACCTTAACATCCATTGAAGAGGTTCTTCACAATCCCGATGTCATGGGTACTAGCTAGGAGTCATTTGACGGATTTATGTAGTTACAGCTTGATTTTTTTCCAACAATTAATAACTGTCTTGATTTTTTTTATCCGCAAATGTAGACTAACAAAAAACAGTTTTTTCCAAAAATCAAGACAGGTCATTCTCTCACGACACATCACATAAAAAATGTGAAAAACTAGTTTATTCTAAAAACATCCTTAGCGGAACACCCCCAATTCTGGAACCCATGCATGTTAACTTGGATACCATATTTCCGTTTTATAGTGGTTATATGTGATCAGTGTTACTCCTTATATGCATGTCTTGTTCGTAACTCATTATATTTCAGACACAGAACTTGACATTTTAGTCGTCTTGGAAATGGCAGGCCGTTGGAGGGCGCAAAAATGGCATGGGGCGCCAAAAATGGGTATGGCACCCCATTTGGCTGGCCATTGAAGTTGTTCTTTTTTTTTTTCTTTCTTTTTTTTTTTATCAATTTGAAGTTGTTCTTACTAGTAAGATAATTGGCAAAGTTTGGGCCAGAATTACGCAGGGCTCTAGTCCCACATTACGCTGGGCTCCCACTCTAGCACCATTAGCTGATGACAATTTTCGACAACGTTTTCTGCAACCAAAATTTTCTTATCGATTGAATTTTTTTTTTCAGCAGTAAATTTTCAACGATGATGTAGAGCAGATAAATTCACTTTTGATTATAACTAAAAATAAACACATCTCCCACTTAACTTTTAGAAAATCTCAGAGCATTTTATGTTATCCCTGCAAGTGATCTTTGCCAAGAAACGAAATTACTATGCCTCATAGCTATATTTATAGCCTCATGGTAAAGTATTTTTACTGATGCGTAAATTGATTTCTATGAATGGTTGGCAAAAAAGCACTCAACGGATGATTTTCGCTACTGGCAACACACTTTATAAGAGAATTTAGATTATCATTCAAAAGTTCACGCTCCGGAAAAAAAATGAAGTTTGATCATGATCTTGTGCAGATTCCGCAAAAATTCCAGTCCATCCATAGATACAGAAGCTTGAAAAATATTTGATTGGATCGTAACTGTACGTACATCCACAACCTGAAGCATCACCTATATCTCGGCAAAAATTATAGGATATTCAAGATGGGAGAGCAAAAAGAGAATTCCTCAAAAATTTCAACATGTGGTACCTTGCACATAGCTTTAGTGTATAGTCTCTACCTTTGTTTCAGAAGTACTATAGCATTATCTTTCACTTTGAAGCTTTCTTGTTTCTCTTGGTGAGGAAGGACCAGCAACCACGTAAAGCAACGATTTATCTTCCTGCAAAAAAATTTTAAAAAAAAATGATCAAGGATGATCACATCTTTTTATAATTAGTTGATGATGCACATGTCATATTAAGTGTATGCAAACAATATAATTCAAGAACCTTCATTACACACTTGTTGCGGAGGTCAAGGGGTCGAATTCTTGCTTAAAAAGTAGTTAGTTTGGTTTTCTTGTTTTGCCCATTATAATGGTTGGTGAGCATCCAATGCGCTAAAGCATCGTTTGGTCTCCTCAGTCCAATGACTTGATCAATCTGTCCATTTCATAGGGTTTTTTTCAATAGATAACTAACCAATGCTACTGTAAAACAGGTTAAAGACATAGGCATCTGCATAAATAGAGCACATATTCTATGAAATTAGTTGGTAAATTAAAATTTGCAGACTTCTCGGCATTTGTGGCATGTAAATCAAATTATACAACCACTTCCCTTATCAAATTACATTCCGGCTATAGCACTAGCAGAGGTTCATACATGCATACTTATGCGGGAGAATGTATCTGCATGCAATTAATAAACAAATTTTCAATGGTTGGTTCTCATGAATAATCAAATCAAGTTTCTGGGTTTCCCAAGTCTTCTATCTCCCTTGTTGGTTTCTACTTATCTAAAAATATCTTCTTTCTTGGTTTCCATTTTAGATCAATTTCTTTCAAGCAAATCCCCACTTAGTGCAGGTCCATTGGTAGCCATTTGGGGTGCTATACCTATAATTTGGAACCAAAAAATAGAACTTAGAGCTCCAATGGGTAGGCAAATTTGGTCTAAAATGCAAATGAAAAGATGAAAATGGCAAATAGAAAATTGGGGCACTTCACTATATAGAAAACAGAATATGAAAATATACAAAGATGCTGTAGTCATATTCATAAAAATCAGAGAGACAGTCTAGAAGTGTATTGGGTTGTGAACTAATTTGAAAGTTGTGTTAATAGAGTTAAATTAATCCAATCCAAACTCAAAGTTTATTTGTACGACTGAAAAAAGTAGGAAGCCAACATACCAGTACCACGTCCTCCGAATCCTCGTCCACCACCACCTCGACTGAATCCTCGGCTACCACCACCACCTCGAATGAATCCACCGCTGCTGCCACCACCTCGAATGAATCCACCGCTGCCACCACCTCGAATGAATCCACCTTGACTGCTACCACCACTGCTGCCACCACCTTGACTGCTACTGCCACCTCGAATGAATCCACCACTGCCGCCACCACCTCCACTGCCACCACCTCGAATGAATCCACCACTGCTGCCACCACCACCTCGAATGAATCCACCGCTGCCGCCACCACCTCGAATGAATCCACTGCTGCCACCACCACCTCGAATGAACCCACCACTGCTGCTGCCACCACCTCGACTGCCACCACCACTGCTGCCACCAATTTGTCCACTGCTATGACAGTTTTGACCAACTAGTGTTGACTTTGCCTTTTCCACCTTCAAGGTACGACCTCCTAGTATAGATCCTTCGAGTTTTAGAGCTTCTTTAGAGCCATCACTATCCGTGAAATCAATATAAGCAATCCTGCAACCAAAGAGACAAATAACAAGCCATTGATATGGGGCACCTATGCCATCCATGACACTCAGCTCCAGCCAATGAAATCAGAGTAGGAATATGAAACTATGAATACACACTCTCATAAGTTAGGTGCACAAATTGTAAAAAAGTGGTAAAGAGAAATGGTAATGCGATGTAAGATTTCTCAAAGTAATAAGATTGCTAGCATCCTTCAAGGGCTTCATTAGATTGCTTTAATTTATTATCTCCAAAATAAATGCATACACTAAGAAATGCAAATGACTACGTATGGTTGCACACAAAAAATATGCTTGATCAACACTGCTACGGAAGAAATATGCATCACTTGTTTCATTGTTTGCGACCCAATACCCGAAACCATTCAGAGTAACTCAGAGTCTATGGCTTGTCTTCGAAAACCTCAACTAACAACTAACAAGAATCAAATCAACAGAGAAGCGGGTAAATAAGGTAAATACCCTTTAAGTTTGCCCTTGAGTTTGCCAGACTCTTTTGGCAGGGATACCACTGAAATACCTCCACAAGTACTGAAATGTTCTTCTAGTGCCCTTCTAACCTGCAATTCATGTACGAAACACGCCCTGCAAACATTCAAAGGAAAAGAATAGCGATGCTTGAGGAAATGTTTGGAAACATTACCTGGTCCTCCTCACCTCTTTTATCAATTCCACGGACAAATATTGTTGGCCCTTGGGTTCTCCCTCCCCCTTGGAATGAGCTTTTCCCCTTCCTAAATTTTTTTGGGCAAGTAAATTTTTTTGGGGTAAGTTCCACTTCCTAAATAATTAAGGTGATGATGACAATTAAATTCATGAAAGCTGAAACTTAATCGTCATAACTCAGGAAAACACATAGGCGGAGAAAAATCGGTGATACCCGCTGGATGATGTGTAGGAACTCCTCTTCGCCAATTCAAATCTCAGATGACGACCTGACAAATCTTCTTTATTAAGCTTGAGAGACTGCAACGAAGACATGTCACTTTCCTTCGCCAAAACGAGTACCAGAGGACGACCCAACAAATCTTCACCATCCCGTTTGAGAGCCTACAATGAAAACATGCATATAGGTTAAAACTATGAACCCAAGATCTCAGTACCGTTTAATAATATCTTTTAACCTCATTCATGCAACTCATGGTTTATCTAATTGAAGAAGAATGAATCGAGATCATGGTAGATCCCACCAGAATATCCCATCTCCCAAGTCCATACTGTGAATATTTTGATGTTTTGTTATGTATAATACTCTTAAGGGTAGTTTAGTCATAGCGCTATTTAGGGTTTCTTTTGCTTTGCTATTTAAACCTTGTATTTGTATTTTCCTTGTATCTTTTCTTTACGTAACAAATACAGCATTGTTTCTTTCTTTCTCCCTGGCAAAATGTATCACATACGCCTACACACAACTGTTAAGCATGCTCATTAACTCTTTAACCAGTTGGTTAGGTCAGTTGTTATGGTAGTTAGGCTTATAAGTGACAGGTCAGCAAGAGTTGCTGACTCGTTGATCCATGTGATTTCTTGTTAGCCAATAGCATGTGTCTAGTTCAGGGTATAAATTGTTAGACACTCCTTTCAGTTGTAACTAATGAAACAGAATTACATTTTACGTTCAGTTTAGTTTCTCTCTCTACTTTCATCTTCTACTGAATCTTTTCAACAACTCCGTTGGATGCAAGGGAGCATAACCAATAAATGAGCATAAGTGCATAACCAATAAATACCCACAAAGAATATTCTACATATGTTCATACTTGCAGCATAGCATTTTGAAGACTAGAAAGGAACATAAACCGGTCCAAGTTCCATCCCCAAAACCTCCAGAACCATTTATGAATAAGTCTGTCCATGCGTGAATGGGACTACTTTTTTATGGGATGTACACTTTCTCCAGAGGAAAATGTTCGCCATTAACAAATGAGGGTGAAAAAAATCACTCTCTTGTGTCAGCCTTACTATGCAAATTTTCTTTAAAATGTGTCATGATAACAACATGTAGTAGTACTTGCGAACTGATAGGATCCACCAAATTTGATAACTCTGTGTAAGGTTTGAACTTTGAATGATCAAAAAGCACAACACCCAAGCAATACATCCCCCTTTAAGAAGGAAAAGAGAAAAACAAGAAGGCCGGTCTGATAATTTATGTTGTAAATTTTCTAAATGCTCAACCAAATATGACTTGGAAAGGGAAGAAAGATGTACCTTCTGTGCATTTTCTTCCGTGGCAAATTCAACATCGCCAAAGCCTGTACGTGCTCCTTCTGAATCAACTCCGAGGTGTGCCTTTACTTTTCCAAATTCTTTGAAAAATATTTCCCTGGGGGAATGACCATTGTCACATGAAAATCAGCTTGAAGATAAGAATTCCAACTATACATTAAGAAATTCTTACACGTCATCTTCTTCAACAGATAATGATAGGTTGCCAACAAACAAGGTTTTTGATCCTCCAGATTTCTTATCGTCCTGCGTGATCTGTGTCTTCTGTTCTACATCGTCTCTCATTTCTTCCTCTCTCTTCTGTTACGCAAAGGATAAAGCTCAAAATATATTAATTCTGAATCACCAGTACAAGTGCTTTTTTATTATGTACTTTCTACGATCTCCACGCTAGTGAACAATTGAAATATGGAATCCAACAAAGATAAAAGAAAGATCAAATCTACAACAGAACCCCTCAGGATTTAATCTGGGATGTAGCATATAGGGAGGGGGAGCAAGAAATAAGCAACAAAAAGCAACTAACGCAGAAGCCTGTCTATTCATAGGGAAAACCAAATGATTGAATCAGTGTCTGTAACAAAAATCATATTATGAAACCAACAAGGAAAAAAGTCTTATCTCAGCGAATTTCTGTATCTCTGTTATAAAGCAGTATTGCAAATATATGAATAGCATAAAAACACATCTACATTTAACTGCCGCCTATTAAAAATCAAGGTGTGGAACCATCAAGGGGTTGCGTGTTAAACCTTGCGATCTTCTTCAGAATCTCCCTTCTCCTGCTTCTTCTTCTTCTTCTTCTCACAAGCTTGCATCTCTGTCTCGGTTTCAGCCTTGAGATCTTCTTCAGAATCTCCCTTCTCCTGCTTCCTCTTCTTCTTCTTCTTCTCACTAGCTTGCATCTCTATCTCGGTTTCAGCTTTGCGATCTTCTTCAGAATCTCCCTTCTCCTGCTTCTTCCTCTTCTTCCCCTTCTTCTTCTTCTCACTAGCTTGCATCTCTATCTCGGTTTCAGCTTTGCGATCTTCTTCAGAATCTCCCTTCTCCTGCTTCTGCATCTTCTTCTTCTTCTTCTCACTAGCTTGCATCTCTATCTCGGTTTCAGCTTTGCGATCTTCTTCAGAATCTCCCTTCTCCTGCTTCTTCTTCTTCTTCTCTCTGGCTTGCGTCTCTATCTCTGTTTCAGCTTTGCGATCTTCTTCAGAATCTCCCTTCTCCTGCTTCTTCTTCTTCTTCTTCTTCTTCTCACTAGCTTGCATCTCTATCTCGGTTTCAGCTTTCCTCTTACCTACACAGACACGCAAGACAAAGTTTAATGGTGACTCCGAAAACTAATCACAAAATCAATCGGTGGATTTCTTGGTGGATGTACCCATCGGAAAGAAAGAGAGGGAACTTCGAAATGGTGACTCCGAAATCCCCAAAACTAACTCTAGGGTTTTAGCAAGAGAAATAGGGAGAGGGAGGGAGTGGTGAGGTATCACCGCCTATGGTTTTAGTGCGTGAGAGACACTGCGACTGTGCGTACAAGAGCATCTCAAATGGCACAAACTCGGCCGGGCAGACTCAATTTCCCGCCAAAAGACTAATCTTGATTAGTACATGGTTACTTATTTGCTAAACCAGAAGTTAACTACCCCATTAACTAACTTTTCATTCCCAGATTGGGTGGTGCTATAGTCCCACCTGCATTCCTGCACTAAAAAATCCATGACCGTCCATTTTACAAAACAAAATTCAAATTTCGATATCCAACTATCGTGTCCGATTAAGTTGATTTTCTGCACGGATGTATTACGCTACGAGTTCTACAAGATGAACAGATCAAATCACCACAGTAACCTCTCAGTGGGGCCTCATAAAGGCGGTGGTGGAAAAATGCTATTTTTTTCACCATCAGTGTAAAAAATGTTTCTCTAAATCTTATACTTACTGCCATATACCAAAATTGTATTGGAGAGACGGTCTATTTTCATTATGGAACGTAATTTGTAAATAAAACTGGAACCGAT
The DNA here is from genome assembly GCA_020921065.1 of Vaccinium darrowii. Classification (NCBI taxonomy): domain Eukaryota; kingdom Viridiplantae; phylum Streptophyta; class Magnoliopsida; order Ericales; family Ericaceae; genus Vaccinium; species Vaccinium darrowii. The sequence goes on from CM037160.1 coordinate 11,496,804, forward strand.
TCGTGACTCATGGATTGGATTGAAAGCAGATCGTAGGACTTATGATCCGGATATGGATTGTATTTTTAAAAAACCGTGATTCTCGGATTACCTATAAGGATGGCATGAGAATTTTCGGGCATAAGAATTTGGAAAACCAAATCTGTAGTGAGTTTGCTCATTACATGAGTGTAGTGAGCAATTACGGCCGTTGGTTCGGCAATCAATAGTCCGGATTAAATTTAATCCAGACCAATTTATGTGTATAATAATTTTATTTAATCCAAACTATTGATTGTCGAACTAACGACCGTATTTGTTCACTACAGGCACCCCAATCCAAGAATTTGTGGCATGAGAATTCTGAGATTGAGAATACTAATGCATGGGAATTTTGGGCATGAAAATTTGGGGACATGCGAATTTTGGGACATGAGAATTCTATTTTTCGTCGTTGGAGGTAATTATTTCATCTTATTATCCTTTATTAAAGGGAAATAAGTAGCCCAGAGCGTCCTTACATATAAATTTCTCCATTTTGATAGTAGGTAAAATGCTCTGGGACTCCTCAGCGTGATCGACACCTGACCTTCACCGAGAGCGTATGCGCGGTAACTTGTGCTACACAAGGGTTGTGTTTGGTTTGGATTTGAGTTTTGGTTTTTGTAATGATTAGAGGAAGAAATAGGGATAATAATTAAAAAATAGGTATTAATGATTGGAGAGAGATAGAGAGAAAAATAAAAATAATATTTAAAAATAGGGGTAATAATTGAATAATAATTGAGAAAATCGGTTCTTAAGAACCAAACCAAACAAGGCCACCGAGTACTTTGGTTACATTTTATTTTGTAAAATTTTTTACGCAATGGTATTATGTTAAAAATAAATGTTTTGTACAAAGGCTTCATAGTGCATAATAAACACAATACGAGAAATGATATTTCAAAAATAAGCATTGAGATTAATCTAAAAAGAAAAGAATAAAAGGGTAATATTGCAACATCTTGTCATTGAGAATTTGGCGGCTAGTGATCGAGAGGTATTGCCAGATATCTTATGGATTTGATATCATTTCTCTATGTGGCGTATGTGGAGTCGCGCCCCAGAATAGTGCTAGTGTTACTGAATTGTTTTTTCATAGTTCCGAGCCTGAATTACTGCATGTTATTCTTTGTTGATTTTCTTATTATGCCATGATTTTATTTTGATCATGTGATTATATGTTGAACCTTATACGTTGTAGTTCTCATCTCGTTTTAGAGCATCTCCAAGAGACTTGCTACTTGCAATTTTTGTTGGCTATTAACACCTAGCCAACCCAAAAAATCATGTTCCAATAGACTTGCTATTTGGCTATCTACTCTAGTTTTGCCCCTTTTGGCTTGCTAATAGTTATAAATGACGCGACGACACATGGCCCTATACATACTAGTTTTAAAAATAAACCAATTTATTTTGGTTTATTTTTTGGTTTTATTAAAAAACTATTAGTTTCAACCATAGTTTTATATTTTTGGGATTCGTCTCGTCGTGACGAATCCATAAATCATGAAAACTTGACGCAAAACTAACAAATGCAATTTTTTTTTAATAAAGCAAAACGAAAAAAATAAAAAAACCACATTTTTCTTTTTTGCCAAAGCACCCCTAATAAGGATACTTTCAAGGGTGTTCCGCTGGCAAAAAAATAATTTTTTTTTAAAACTAAAACAAATTGTTCTCTCACAATACATCATATAAAAAAAACATGAAAAAACAGTTTATTCAAAAAAACAGATATGGACCACCCTCAATCAAACCCCATTCTTTTTTAAAAAAAATCAAAATCAAAATCAAACCCCATGAAAGCATTTATGCCTTTTCCAGGTCCAGTGCACAAAAAGCTCTCCTGCTCTCTCAGCTTCTTTTTCTTTTCATTTTCAAAAAACATTTGACTTGGGAAATACCAACACTGTCCTAGGGTTCTCTCTCTGTTGCTCAAATCAGGGTTTGTGTTTCCATTACTGAGCTGAAATCAACTAGGAGTAATATAGAGGTATCTGAAGAGTGTATACTCTTTTATTTTTAAACATGGTGAGTTCGGGATTCATATTTCTTGGCTTTGTTTTGTGCAGGCAGGAACTTTGATTGATTCTCGGTTTGCTTGAGGTAATCCTCAACAGATAGAGTGGAGTTTGTATGTTGCCAGATCTGTACATTTTTTTTCCTTGGGGGAGATATCCATATCCAGATCTGTACATTTAGTCTCAACTTTTTATAACGCGGTGGTCAGTTTTAAAGATATAATTTGACTTGAGAAGTTTCTACTTATGCCTTAATTTTATTCTTAGTTTTTTTTTTAAACATCCTCATACTATCACCCATTTCTCTACTTAGTACCTGAACTTTCAAAATCCTTTGTGTATAGTCCCTGAACAACTTATTTGAAGTGTATGTGGTCCATTTTTTAACGTCCCTTAGTTTCATGGACGAAAAATGGTATGTGTGCGCGTCATAGGGGATTATTGTCCCAAACAAAACCGTCAGCTATTTGTAACACAAATGTGTCCACTTTTTGTAATACTAGTTCATGGCTGAAATCTGTGTTTTTTTTTTTTGAAAAGCATGGCTGAAATCTAGCTGGGCACTTGTGTAGCTTCTGAATCTGTTAGGTTGCTGGTATTATGAACTTGAGTAGAGTGTTAACTGTTATGAACTTCTGTAATCTTGTATTATGAACCTCTGCATTTATGAAACAAGTATTTTAGGTTTCTGGTTTGATTTTGTTATAGTTAAGATTTATTGCCGACAATTAGTACTATGGCAATGCAAAAATGTTTCTGTGTAATCTGGGTTTGCTGGACTGTTGTTTTTGGAAAGAATCCAATATGTGAAGCTGGTAGTCTACTTTTTAGTAGAGTTTACCTTGGCTTGCAGAATGATTTCTTGTTTTTATAAAAAGAATCCAGAATTTGGCACACAAGCTTGTCGAGGCACCACACGTTCTCTTTACATAATCATCTTGGCTTTTCAAATTTTGTCATCCATTGGCTCTACTGTTGTTAATGTTCGATGGTTTTTATAGTCGGTGGTGTGGTGATATACTGATATCATATACCGCCTTTTGGTGGTTGAAATCTAGCAGCAACTTTAGTTTTTGGAAGCTTTAATTAACCAGCATTTGCAATAGCAGCTGTGTTTGCAGAAAAGAAATTGAGTCTTCTAATCTGGGTTCTGTCCTCATCTCCCTCTCTCCAGAGTCCAGAAGGTGCCTCATCTCAGACTTTCTCATCTGAAAATCAATTAACTGGTTAGTCTATTTTTGTATGTACTGCAGTACTCGCATGGATCTGTTGTTAAGTCTTGATGTAGTAATCGACTGGGTCGATTTTATATGTCTGTACATTGATTTTGATTTGAACCCTAAGTTTGATTTTGATATGAACTCGGTAGAGTATCGATGTCATACTTCATGACTGTAACTCTCTGTAATCTGTTCAATGTACATTTTCATGCCTAGGGCTTGGTTTCAAAACTGTATTCTGTAACCTTGTTCATACTCACAATACACTGCATGGTAAGTTCAGGATTCATATTTCTTGGCTTTGTTTTGTGCTGGCAGGACCTTATATTGATTCTTGTTGTGGTTTCGGTTTGCTTGAGGTATTCCTCAACCGATAGAGTGGAGTCTGTTTGTTGCCAGATCTGTACATTTAGTCTCAACTTTTTATTACACGGTGGTGAGTTTTAAATATAGAATTTGACCTTAGAAGTTTCGATTTATGCTTTAATTTTGTTTTTCTATGTTTCTTACCTTCTATTGTTCATCGTCTTGTGTAGAGGACTAGAGGTGTTGTTGGTCCAGATTCCTTGTTGGTTCTTCTCATAGCTGTCTGGAAAAGGATGAAGGCTCTTTCTCTGGTCTCCCTTACATAGGAATACTTATTCCCCTCCTTTGTTAAAGTCTTCCTATTTTAAAAGGTTCTTTCCTACTTCTTGCAGTGACCTTCTTTTCCCTCAATTATGATTTGTATTTTTTTTTTAATTTTGCCACACATACACCTTTGATTTTTAGTAAAACTGTAAAAGACAGCTGAGGATTTTAATCTTCCATTTTCTGCGTGTGTATATAGTATAGTTTCGATGTAGCTGGTGCATTGTAATGTTTTTAGATCTGGTTTGTTTTTCATTTCACGCTTTTCTTTTCTATGGTTCGCACTCTTGTATTGTTCAAACCATGTTCTTTTGGTTTCTTTTATTATCCAATGAGGTTTTCCACTTGTGTTCTCTAATTGCATTCAGATTTCCGTGAGACTACTCTCACTTATCTCATATGCAACCATGAATCAAAATGGGTGTCTCCTCTGTTATGAGGTAGATGTCTTGACGTTCCTTTTTGTTGCGGAAAGAGTGGTCATGAGAAGCACTTGATCAGTGGAGCAGTGATTTAAATGGCTCACGGTGCACCAAGGCGCAATGGTCCCTTGGAGCAATAGCGCACGGCGCGGCGCGCGCCATAGCAACTTGTGGCGCACTTTATTATAATGAGTAGAATTCTAATATAGGCATAACTTTCAACACAAGCAAACGATTTTAAAACGTTCAAATGGCATAAAACATAAACATTTCAAAGTTTAAACCACCACCACATGCTAAGCAAAACATAAAATCCATAAAAAGCTAACATATAGACGTTTAGCGCTACATAAAATCCACCACATTTCAGATCGATCGATGGCTGCTGCTGCTACTGTTGTTTATCGCTGCTGCTACTGTTGTTTATCGCAACAACTGCTGTTGCTGCTACTGTTGTTTATCGCAAGAAGAAGAAGAAGAATGCAGCTTGTTGATCGCAGAGAGAAGTTAGCATTTTCAGATCGATTGATGGCTGCTGCTGCTACTGTTGTTTATCGCAAGAGAAGAACTGAAGAAGCTTGATGGCTGCTGCTAATGAGACACGATAGTCTCTCTTCTTCTTCTGATGTGTAGGGTTAAGAATTAAGGAAATATTCCAGTACATTGACAACTTGTGTGCATCAAAAATCAACGGCTGAGATTGATTTGATCAAAAAAATGCTAAAACACACTATGGCGCCACAGCGCCATGACTTGTGGCGTGCGCCATAGCGCCATACTTGCGCTATTGTGTTATGTGCCTTGCCATGACTCCCCATGGTGAAATCCTATCGCCACGCCATCGCCATGCGCTATAGCGCAATGGCGCGCGCCATTTAAAACACTGCAGTGGAGTATGTTGTGCCCAAGATTTTGTTTTGTTTACTTATAGTACCTGATTTTAGTAGGATACAACCTCGGAACCTCTAATATCTAATTTTCCCCTACTCATACTTCTTTCCATTGTCCCCAGCAGTAATTTCACTTTCATAACAATTCAAGGATTACAATTGTTAGCTCTCTTTTATTTTAGTTGTTTTAATAGTTTTTATCTGTCATTTTCGGTTCCAAACTTTTAAGTGTGGAAACCTTCTAGCTGCTACTCTCTAGAAATGAGAGAATTACTTCGTTCCGAATCATTAGGTGACATTATTGAACTATTTTCCACAATCCAGTTTCTCTGTTTTTGTTGCCTTGTTCATGGGTTTTCTGAATATCTTCAATTTCCCTGAATGGACTTGCATCGTTAGAGTCCTATGATTAGTTTCTTGGAAACCTGTGATCAGTTGCGAGTTGGGCCGAATATTTGTTTTCATTGTTATGGTTTGAAGCTCCCCACCATCATGGTTGAATTTGAAGGAATCCAGCTGTCTTTGGTTTATTCTATTTGGAAATACGAAGAATGGACCTAATTTTTTTTGAGCAGAAATAGATATCTAATTTTGGTGGATAAAAAATATAGCTGTCTTTTATATGCTTCTTGTTTTTGTATTGTTGACATCATGTTCTTTTAGTATAGTTCATTTTGAACTGAGGATGTCCATTTGCATTCTCTAATAGCATTTCAATTTTCATGAGAAAGCACTTGATTGGTGGAGTACGTTGTGCCCAATCTAATATGGCTTCGATATTTTTCTATGTTTGGTAATACTAACTGATTTTAGTAGGCTACAACCATAAAACGTCTAAAGACTTAGTTACCCATACTCATACTTCAGTCCGTTGTCCCCAACTCTAATTTTACTTCCATACCAATTCGATGACTACAATTGTTAGCTCTCTTTTCTTTTAATTGACTTAATAGTTTTTATTTGTCCATTTTTGGCTCCAAACTTGTAAGTGCAGAAAATAGAAACCTTCTAGCTGCTGCTCTGTGAAAATGAGAAATTACTTAGTCTCGAATCATCAGGTGCCATTATTGACCTATTGTCCACAATCAGTTTCTATTGTTTTGGTTGTTCTTTTCATAGGTTTTCTGATTATCTTCAATTTCCCTAAATGGACTTGAATGGTCAGAATCATATGATTAGCTCTTTGGAATCCTATGATCAGTTGGCCAAATATTTGTTCACTGTTATGGTTTGAAACTCAACTGAGGGGATTCTCCACCACCATGGTTGAATCTGAAAGAATCCAGCTGTCTTTGAATTGGCCAACTGTCACATTTTCTGGTGAATTTAGCGTTAATTTGCATTAATGCTAAGTTTTACTTAGAGGACATCATGTTTTTGCTCCTAAATTATATGGTTTGTGAGTATGCTTTAGTTGAACTTTCACTACGCACACACTTCCTTTTGAAATATCATTGTGATACCAGGTATATATGATTTAACCTTATGTTTCCATTTGTGGATTGGTTTTGCTTTTCTATCTTTCTGACCTTCCCATTGATCATCTTCTTGCATAGAGTTGCTGTTGGTCCAGATTCTTTGTTTCTACTCATTGCTGTCTGGAAAAGATTGAAGGCTCTTTCTTTGGACTCCCTTACACCGGAATATTTACTTTCCTTCTTCATCAAAGTCTTCCCATTTGAACAGGTTCTCTTCCTACTTCTTGCAGTTATCTTCTTTTCCCACAGTTTTTCTTTTTATTCTTTCTTAGTTTTGCGACACGCACTACTTCTTTGATCCTAAGCAAAAGGCAGCCGAGGTTTATCAAATAGTAGAGTTTCGATGGCGAATTGTATTGTTTAGATTTAGTTGGCTTTTCATCACCTTGTGTTTGTTTTCTGCTTTTCTTTTTATGGTTCTTACTCTTGTATTGTTGAAATCATGTCCTTTCAGTATATTTCGTTACGCAATGAGGTTGTCCATTTATGTTCTCTAATTACATTTAGGTTTCTATGATAGCACTCTCACTGTATGTATGTAACCATGAATCGAAATGGTTCAGTCTCCTCTGTTATGGGGTAGATGTCTTGACTTTGCTTTCTGTTGCTGAAATTGCTGCAAGTGGGGTCATGAGGAGCACTTGGTTGGTGGAGTTGTTGTGCCAAATCAAATATTGCTTTGATATTGTGCTATGTTTGCTAATGCCTAATAGTACCTGGTTTTAGTAGGATAAAACTCCAAAACGTCTAAATTCTAATTTCCATACTCGTAGTTCTTTCCGTTGTCCCCAGCTTGTGATTTTACTTTTGCAAAGATTCGAGGATTAAAATCACTAGCTTTCTTTCCTTTTATTATTATTATTATTATTATTATTATTATTATTATTATTATTATTATTATTATTATTATTATTATTATTATATATATATATATATATATATATATATATATATATATTTTTTTTTTTTGTCATTTTCAGCTCCAAACTTTGAAGTTTTGAAACCTTCTTGCTGCTACTCTCTAGAAATGAGTGAATTACTTGGTTCTAAAATCATTTTTTTGAATTTTTTTTTTTTTTGGTGTCATTTACAGCTCCAAACTTTTAAATTTTGAAACCTTTTTGCTGGTACTCTCTAGAAATGAGAGACTTGCTTGGTTCCGAATCATTAGGCGCCATTATTGACCTAGTGTCGAAAAAATAGTTTTATCTGTTTCGTTTGTCCTTTTCATGGGTTTTCTGATTACCCTTTCTTCAATTGCCCTAATTGGACTTGCATGGCCAGAATCCTATGATTAGTTTTTTCAGAATCCTATGATCCATTGGGTCAGATATTAGTTTCATTGTTTCCACCATCATGGTTTAGTTTGTAGTAATCATTCTGTCTTTGGTTTTTTCTATTTGACATAACAGAGAATGGAACTTTTTTTTTTTTTTTTTTTTAGGAAAAACTGATATGTAGATTGATTAATTTGTGCTTTAAATTGTTACCAACCACCAAATTTTATGGTGAAAGGTTCATTGAGTTTGAGAAAAGCATACTTAGAAGAGATCGGGTTTTTGCTCCTAAATTATATTGTTTGCGAGTATGCTTTTGTTGAACTTTCACTACACGGCAACACTGTGATGCACGAATATGAACAGAACGAGCTATTTATGATAGATACTATTGTCATTCTGCTGAAAAGTTGATCTTATGTCATTGCTCTTTGCTTTTGATGGACACCAATTACTTCCTATTTAGCAGATCAATTAGTGCTTAAATGGTTTGTTCTACGCAGCATGTTCCTCTGTGATACAGTTTTTGGATTTGATCTAACGAGTTGTTGGTCTCAATTACCTTTAGTTGTTTGGTTTTGGTTTTGTCCTCATCATGTCTTTATGTATCCTTCTTTTAGTGTATATGGCTGATCAAGGCAATGATGAATCCATTTGGGTCTCCACCGAAGCTTCCATCCGGTGCACCCACAAGTCAGGAAGCAGCAATGCATTGACCACTTTCTCCAATCTTCCTGACAATGAAAGTGATGGCTTGGGAAATTTTGCTATCACCGTGAAGGAAGAGACCAACAAGGAAGAAGCGGTGGCTATTTTCAGCCATCAACAGTCGTATAATCATCCCTCAATTTTACGGACTCATTCCATTAACAAAACTAGAAGTGGGCAGATACTTACTATGACTGAAAGGGTGCCACCACTTTCTTTTCAACAATGGTTAAATAAGCCAGGTTTGAAGCATTGGGAGATGGCCTTAGATGGGAGCATAGTAGGGTTATCGGATGAAGTCCGAAAAGTTCTTAAGTATGTAATTTTATTTTTTCATTTTTTTTCTTCCTTGATTTTTCTATTTTGTACTAATTAACATTTGGTGATTGTTTGTAGGCAAGTGGGGGATGGTTTGAAGACTATGATGTTTACTAGAAATCAATTTCATGGCCGTCTCGAAGAAGGTATTCGAGTATCAAGTGCCGGCGATGTGAAGGTGGTGATAATGAGCCCTCGCCGAGACAACTTGACAAACTTTGAGTTTGAAGAGGGGTTAAAGACTGACATTGGCGTATTCAAGAATCTTATTGAGAAGATAGAAGTTGTGAGACCTCTTCACAGTCCTCGGCCACCATTTTTGGTTCTTTTTCATCTACTTTGTGATAAGGCATTAAGTCTATCAGGAAAAGCTTTAAGGTAAAATACTTGTTTTTGTTATTTTCTCTTCTAATATTTTTGTATGTTTTTTCGTTATATCTATTTTTGATTTGATATTCTGGTATTTTATGTAGAGATGTAGCTTACTTTGTATACACAAATGCTGCCTTCTACACTGATGAAGAGAAGATAAAGTTGATTTTTAAGCTGGAGGATTTTTTGGATACAAACTTTAGGATCATTGGAAATCTCTTGAACTTCAACAAAGAACCTGTCAACATGAAGAATTGGGTACAAACGATATTGCAAGAACCAATATTTTCACCGTTAAGAGTTTCTTTTCGCAATGAAAAATGGGTCTATGAGAACAGAAATCATGGGATATTCATGTTCTATAGGAACACTCTTGGCCACTTTTCTGACAATGATGTAAGTCTCTTACTCTCTTACTTGTTAACTTTTGTTAAGGAATCCATGTATGTTTTTATTACTTATTTACTTCCTTTTGTAGCTTCAACATGAAGTACGTCAAAGACGTCTAGCCACAATGAAAATGCTTTCTCGAGTTTTTCCGGAATTCATTCCGAAATTATTTTTCTTAGTGGCCACAGAAGTGCGAGAAAATGAAGCGAAATTTGGGTAAATTCCCTCTTGTTTGTTGCTTGATTTTTAATTTCTGAGCTTTCTGGCAATTGAAGCCAAAATGAACTTTTAATTTATGAGTTTTCTTCTTTAACTTGCATTCTTATTTTCTAAGCTCTTGCATATTTCAGTGAACAGGATGCTTTAACCGGTGATATTGTGAACAATGATTTGGTGGTTTTCCTGAGGCAAGGGCGGGATGCCTTGCCATGATATGGATTGCAAGAAGTCTTTGAATGGTAAGTTTAGTGGATTCTAGTTTTTCTATGGCATATAGGGTCATTTTATACTGAATGTGGGACTGCTGCTGGCTCACATGTTTGTTTGTTCTATGTGTTTTAGTTGAGCTGCATGTTCATGCATTATTCGTTAAACCAATGTTTGCAAATTACAAGTTCAAATTTGTTAGGTACTGGACTTGTCTTGTCTTTTCCTGAAACTCATGCATGCGCAGCTACTATACCACATAATTTACATGTATTATGTGATAGATGGACTGCCAAGTGTTTTAGTATTATCTGCCTGGGATTTTTATGAGTGGTGGAGGTTGCAAATTGATTGTTAGTGGGTAGTGTTGTAATCTACCATATGCATCAGCATAGCACATCGGCATGCTTTTTAAAACACAATGGCGCTAACAATCATATTAGTTTTTTCCACCAAAAAGTGAGGTGACCCTTCATATAAAAGAGCAGTGTTCTAGGATGAAATCACCCGTTACAACCACCCTGAGCCCTTATGAATATCTGTTCCTAAATCCTCAAAATTTTGAGGATGTATTATTCAGTTTGTTTCTTAACTTTCTTAAGATTGCTACCCCTTGGAAGTCGCATAACTATCCTATGTTGTCCTTATCAAATTCATCACATCCAGCATTACTATTTATGAGCACTTGTTGCCAAACTCGCGCCTACAGAAATGCCATTCGACTTAGAATCTCACTGCAAATCCATTGCACCTTTAAATGCATGCAATGATTTAGTAGGAAGGATTCAGATTTATAAAATGAAGAAATTGCTTGATGTCACCATACACGGGATAGTAACACAAGTCAGCTCACTCATTGTTGTGGACTCTCCCTTTGTATATTAGAAGGTGCTTAAAGATCTGGATCCCTTTTCGCCTTTCTGTAGCATATACAATTTTGCTATACCCCTCCCTGCTTCTCCCTCTCCATATTGGGAGGTTTTCATTTACAATTCCTGTTCTTGATTCTCATCAATTGGTGTGGTCGGTTCGCTCTCCAGCCTTTGATTCACTGCTGATTATAGCGCCTTCCTTTCCAATGTGGCTTAGTGTGGTTTGCTGGATTTGGTAAAGATAGTTCTCTGTCTCATTCTCTTTACTTTATTTCGCTTCTGTGGGCAGTGTGTAAAGGGCAAACAGTACCTCTTTCAGAGTACCTTTTTGTGCATAAGCTCTATTATTTTGTTGCCACACAATGTGCAGTTTGGTTTGCAATAGGCAGCCTGCTGGGATTTTAAAAAAGCCGCCTCTCCTGCGACTATAGGTTTAAAACAGAGGAATTTCTGGAGTAGAGTAGTTGGCAGCTGGTTTGTGCCGTGGGGACAACTCTTTGCGTTCTAATGCTGCTAGCCCTTGTTTTGCCTCTTCTCCCCGTACTCTTTTTGTGTTTTTGTTGATCTGTTTGTTTTCTTGTTTGCTGTTTTTGATGGTCATGAAGAGGTGATTTTTTGGCCACACCAATATGCTTTACCCCTGTGATTTATTTGTATTGGGTGGGTGATTTCATCTAGCTACATAATGTGGTATGTTCTGGGTATGTTTGAGCTTTTCATTCTCTGTTATGATGTAGCTGGATGTGGCATAATTTTGACTCGATCGTTCTCCTTCAATGCAGTGAGAGAGTTTAAATTGTGAAGTTGGGAGATGTCCGGACTAAGAGATGGTCTTGCTGCTGTTTTGTTGAGCGACCATGATGATGCTGGATTGAGCAGCTTTTTGATAGGCTTTTTGGGGAATGTATCTTATTATGTTTTGATATGATAATTCATGGGTCTTGGATATTTATAGCTTTCTTTGGATTCTTATGTTAGGTAGTATGCAGTGACCAAAAAATGGAGACTAACTGTAGGTTTGATGTAGAAACTGGGGTTTTATTATTTGTTGCCTGTTTTTCCAGTTTTGTTGTGTTTCTTTTCTTTCTTGAACGTGTTTTTCTTTTTTTCTTTTTTTGGTGCAACGAAAATTGATAGATTAAAACACAGAGTCTTAGTACAGCATGTTAACATAGCAATTAAACAGTAAGAAAGACAGTCCAGAAAGCGATGGAGCCCAAGGCTCTCACGGATATTAAACTCCCTTGTAGCAATTGGTATGTCAGCAGTGATAACCAGGTCTTCCTCTTGATCCCGGACTAAATAGTCTGCGCTCTCATTGCTTGATCGGCCTGCATGGGTTTATAGAGGAGTCGTCCAAGCCAGTAACATCTTAGCATCTTCCGTAACATCTTGGAAGATCTTAGCATCTTCCATGATGTTACGGAGAGGGTGAGCTAGAGGGGGGCCTTCACTTATGAACTGCACGGCCGAGATAGAGTCAGAATCAACTCTAATATTTGCTAGCCCTCTCCCCAGGATGATCGTAGGATGATTGTGAAGCCTCTACAGACCCCCCAAACCTCCGCCTCAAAAACAGATTTGCATTGCTACTTTCCATAGTATACAAGTATCCATTCTTTTCTGAAATTGCGGAATAAGCCATCATATGCTCCACTTCCTTTGAAATCGTCATAGCAAGCCATCCGCATTTAACTTGATTTCACATGCATTTGGGGGTTGCCAACCAATGAGTTCGAATTTTTTCTCATAGTGGATAAGAGGTCCAGAAAAGCCTTATTAATCTCCATAGAATAGTCAACAATGGCCTTAACAGATACATAACAGGGAATCTCCACATTTTCAAAACTTTTTTTATTGCGAGCTTTCCAAATATGCCACAAGGCTATAACAGTGCTGTGGGGCACATTGTTGATTTTCTTTGGAAACATTTTGGATTTAGCATTAGATTTAATCCATTCAAGAATGGGGCTTTCTAGAGACGAATGCCCAGACTTCTCCACACTTCCTTGGCTTTGAAACGACCTCTAAACAGGTGGTTTATGTCCTCTGGTTCCAAAGAACACCTAGACAAATTATCCTGAGTGAGGTTCCTTGTGTAGTTCTAAGGGAGTTCTAGTGGGAAGGCTATTGTGTTAAAGAAGCCATAAAAAGCTTTTCAATTTGAAGGAACGTAAATTATCCTGAATGAGGTTTATGTCCTCTGGTTCCTAGGAACAATATGCGCAATGCTGCTCAAATTCCATGTGTTCTTCTCTATGAGGTCCTTCACTTTCGTATTTGCCTCAGTCTAGAGTCTAGGGACCAGGGAAGGACTCAGCAAGTGGGACTTTACCACACCACCAATCTTTCTAGATATCTACTATGTTTTCCCCATTTCCCACGATCCACTTGGTTCCTTTTTGTAGAATATGTTTGGTCTTCATAATCCTCCTCCAAAATGTGGGGAGGCAGTTTTGGCCGGAGGCCAAGAGAAAACAGTATGGGAAGCTAAGTATTTATTCCTCAGAATATCAACCCAAAGGGTATCCTCTTTAAAATTCACTTTCCACCCAAGTTTGCTCAATAAGGCTAGGTTTTGTTGCCGAGCCTTTCTAATACCTAGGCCTCCCTTATCTTTATCTTGACACACCTTACTCCAGTTCACACGATGTATAATACGCGTACGATTGGGAGTATCCCCCAGAGGAAATTCTATAAAGCCTGTCAAGAGAGTGACAAATACTTATAGGCACTTCCATGGTTTGCATGGTTTAGGTTGGTACAGTGGAAGTAACGGCTTGAACGAGCATGGCTCTACTAGCAAGGGACAAGGTATTACCATGGGTTATTCTACATTCTAGGGGGAAGGGTTTCAAAATATCTATTCTCCAACTTTCCTTGGCTGCAGCTCTGTACAATATTTGGGCTGGAAGGAATGGAAGAGTTTTCCAATAGAAGTTCTTGGACTCCTGCTCTCTTGGCCCAAAGATTTGCAATGCTGTTAGAGACTCAATGTTGCCATAGAGGACTGTGAAGCCTAGCCGAGAGAAAAGGGACACTTGCAGATTACGGATTGTGCCTCACGAGATGCTCAGCTTGTTTTGTTTTTTGTTTTGGTTTGGGGACGGCATGATAAGGTCTGTTTGCTTTCCATTGCTGGTTTTTTTGGGTCTTGCATATCCAACCATAGTGTGTAGTCTTTTGCACTAATGTTCAATTCTGTATTTGGTCTATAAATGGAGGTACCTTTTAATGCAAAAAAAAAACTTAATTTTTCAGAGGATCTTTCAAGAAGTCTAACCCACAAGAACTCTCTCACCTATCGAAATCCATCATTTTATCGCTTTCCGGACAAAGGATTTTCTCTAGTCTTTTGCCTCAAAACAACAAATCAAAGAGCCAGTTAACTCCACATGATCTTCTGATTTTGCTTTTACATTTAACGTAAAGCTGCATAATTATATGATGCAGGGGTACGGTGTCTTCTTTTGTTAGGCAAAGGTATTTAGCAGCAGTTGAGCGCCATAAATAGAGTTTGGTCCTCGTTACTCATCATCATTTATCAATTTCAGGCATATTAAAATTCGTTACCGATGTTTTCTTGTTTCTCCTTATTAGTCAGTACCTGCTGCAATACCTGCAAAGTTCATAAATATTGTTAGCTATTGCCCCTTTGTTCTTATTTACGTAGTGACCAAAATTATTGTAACTTTCCATAAACAAAGAGAAGGCGTTCATAATTAAAAAAGTTTAACTAATTTATTCTTTATCATGAAAAGAATAGAGAAAGTAGAGTGCGGTACATTCATCACTTCTGGTTTGCCAACTGATGAATATCATATGAAGAGCAAATGCCACCTGAAGTAGCACGGAGGCATTTATCAACTATAATTCTATTAGCAGCTCTAGTCAAATGAAGTTCATCCCAAAAAAGAGATGGTTCTCTGTCCTTGCACACATCTCCGGTTGGCTTTCCGGTTGATTCACGGGAGGAGGGCCTTTCGTAGATGGAGGGGGAGGAGGGGCCTCTGTACAATAAAATTGCTTTTGATACTGTAGATAAGGATTGTTGGGAACAAGCAAGGGGGTTTCATTTTGTTTACATAGTCCTGTTCCATTGTTTTGAATTGCACAACATGGCCATTTGGTTTCTTTGAGACCTGTACAAGATAAACAACACACACATTGTCGTCAATTAGTACAGATCTATCAGTATGTATGTTGATGATGGAACATAAAGCGCGGGCACACAGAGTACAGGGTAACTTAAAAGACATACTATCTCTATCCGGAATTGTTTGTTGGAAAAATAGTTGGCAATCACGAATTCCAAAGAACAATTTCATTGATAATCAAATTAAAATTACATATTACAAGAATGGATTATGAAACGAGAAACAAACCAAGCCGAGTCCTGTGATACCACAGTCTCCTTAACAAAGATTCGCTGCCTACCGCGGGTGTTGTAGGATACACCGGCGTCTTCGTCCCAGGATAAAACGGCTAGAACCACTAACCACCGGAACACCTCCATTGGTAGCCTTGGCGAACTGACTAGCGTCTGCCCCTCTCTCTCAAAGACGATTTCCAGAACTTGACGTGTTAGACTAATTTCTCGTGTAGAACCAATTCTAGATACATGTATATAAAGCCAATCAATCAATATAGAAACTGCCACAATGAATTGGATTGAATTGAATACTGTAACTCCTGAATTGAACACGTGCCATTAACCTCGCAAGTTTTTTGGGACGTATGTCATTCATAAATCCGAATTAATGTTTAGAAGAACCAGGAAAAATGAATTGACTTGAATGTGTCAAACTTTATCCAATGTCATTCCAAATTCAAAGTTAAAGAGAACTTTTTCTCTCCTAAACTTTATCCAAGAAAGAGATGTTGAGAAAATCTCACAATTGGACAGAAATTAGTTGTCTAACTCAAAGTTTTCTTTCTTCCTCTTGCCAAAAATCACTGCAAATGGTATCGTGATGTTGAAGACAACATTTTTGAGATGAGATACGTAGGATAGTTTATCTGCGTATTCATTTAATTTTTTACTATAAAAGATTGATAAAACACAACAACACAAACCTATCGGCCATTTTGGATCACAGAGAGCATTAATTCGTCCTTGTCATGAGTTCATTTTTTGGAAAAAAAAAAAACCAATAATTTTTTACAAGAGATATCCAACCAAAGGTCCATTCTGTAAGCAATATTTTGATGGTAAATTGTTGCATGTGATGGGCATCGAGGTCCCAATAAAAGTCCTGTTAGTGACAAGAAACTCAAACATTTACTTTGCAACATGCCAAAATATTACAACCACATGTGTCAATCTCCCTATTAAATACTACATACGATTAGACTCGAATTAAAGCGTTTGACAACTCTTTAATCTTTATAGACTCAAATCTCAATCTCCCTATTAAATACTATATACTACCTCTAACTTCAACTTTTTTTTTTTAACACCACAGACAAATTGCGGATTTGAACAGGAAATCTATACCTTGTTCTGTTTGGGTCTCAAGACCCACCCTGCACAGTTCCCAATAAAATTTTCTTTCTATTTCTTTCTACTCATTAACCCCGAAAATTTCTCTCAAACTCAAACCGAACAAAGCCTAACAAGACTGTCATGGACGATCTACCACATATCTTCAACGAACAAGAACTTCATTCCCAATCACTTGGTGAAATCCATCTGTTGTTGTCGCGTTCGGGACCAGTGATTTTATGTTTAATCTGTTACCGCCTCAAGGATTTGTTACTAGGCGGCAATAGATTAGTATCGCTGAGTTGGTGAAAACCCATCTTTCCTTCATTAACTTTTTTTCCGGCAAAAGGTACACTTAATTCATTGAATATCAAACATGGAGTACAAACAAAAGTCTAAAACAGGACTATACACATTATAGTTGGTCAAGCAAGACCAGACGAAAGCAGAAAACAAAACAAACAGCCAAAATAAGCTATACCCAACAACAAGCAAGACATAAAACAACCAAACTTTGAATGAGCTAGATAGTTACTGATGGCTAGACTCAAGAAGCCCATGAGATACATTCCAAATGTTGCCTGAAATCGGGAAAAATTTTAAAAACGATGTACTAGATGATGATAATCTATTTCATTCACTTTACTCTTTGTTTTTTTCTCTTTTACTTATTCGTAATATTTTCGTACATCTTCTCTCCTAATAATCAGACCAGGTATTGGACTTTGATGAACACATGCAGCTGTTTAACCAGACCATGACAACTTACCTGGCAAAACTTATGAATCCGCTGGAAATGGTTGATCATCTTTCGAAAGCAATTTTTTTTGGGGCAATTTTTTTTTTTTATTCCAAATGACACCAAAAAAATTGCTTTCAAGGGATGATCAACCATTTGCAGCGGATTTATAAGTTCTGCTAGGTAAGTTGTTCTGGTCTGGTTGAAGAGTTGGATTTGTTCATTGAAGTCCAATAACTGGTCTGATTATTAGGAGGAAACTAGCACGAAAATATTACGGAAAAAAAAGAGAGAAAAAAAGAACAAATAGTAAGTGAATGAAACAGATTATCATCATCTAATACATTGTTTCTTAAATTTTGCCCGGTTTGGAGCAACATCCCAACTCCGGCCAGCCACGGCATAGTTAATGCCAGTTATGGTTGGCATTGAGCTCATCCGTCAGCCATTGATATGGTAGGGCATGTGGAAGCCTTAATAGAGAAGCTGCAATGGAACTCTCATAAATACTAGTATAAGTAATAAGTTAAGGAAGGAAAGCTGGTTTTCACCAATAAACTCATCAGCCCCGGCCTTGAAATTTCCGGGGCCCTAAGCAAAATTTCATAATGGGGCCTCTAATTTGTTCTTATATATATTAGTTGTTCCAATTGAAAATTGAGAAAGCCATTCAGTTCAGTGGTAGTTTGCCATGGAACGTGGGGCTTGCTCCTGAAGGTTGCGAGTTCGAGCCCTGGGTAGTGGACTTAAAGCTTTTTTTTTTTTTAGGTAAAACTTGGGGAAAAAAGTACGCAACTCTACGCATGAAAACTAAAGGAGGGAGGAATCGAACCCTTGTCAACATGCATACACAACACGCTTCTAACCACTGCACCTGACAACATTAATGCAAAATAATATTTATTATAATCTAGTATTTGGGGGTCCTATTATTGAGCCAAAACCGGGGGCCCTAGGCGACTGCCTTGTCGGCCTATGCCTAGGGCCGGCACTGAACTCATGAGCAATATTTTTTCCAGATGAAGAGGGCATGCCTCTGTACTCCGTAGCCATTTCCTCTGTCGACGGTTGGATCTCAGAACAAGTATGTACCTCCTCCTCCTCCTCCTCCTGTTCTGATCACAAATAGAAACAGAAAACATTTCGTTCATGCATGAAGCCATGGAAGAAGATGAGAAGGAATAGGTTAAGACCGTACCTACTTGACATGCACATTCTGAATTCTTGAATTAATCATTGGAGACAGAGAAATGTACACCGGTTAGTAGTACATCGTTTATAAACTCTTGCCCTGTTTCGGGCAATATCCTGGCTCCGGCCACAGCAAAATTGATTCCGGCGATGGTTGCGTCACTGACCTCATCTGTCAGACTTACATAGGGTAGGGCATGGGGAAGCCCTAACAGAGAAGCTGCAACAACCCAATAAAATAAACAGAAAATGTTAGTTATGAGAATTACATTACGTCAAAATTAACATATAAGTTAATGAAGGAAGGAAATTAAGTAAGCTGGGTTTTCACCAATGAAATCAGCCACATTTTGTCCAAAAGGAGTGTTCACTCCTACGTAGGCATTTCCGCTGTCTACCGCGGAGTCTCCAAACGCGTGCAATCCTCGTGCCATTCGCACCGGGTTCTCCTCCTGTTCTGTTGCTGATGTAGATAGGAAAATGGCGATCACAAATAGAAACATACTAAAACATTTTGTTGAAGCCATGGGAGAAGATGCATGAGAAGGAAAAGGCTGGTTGAGGGAGAAGAACACGATTGTAGGGGAATTTATAGAGTAAAACCAATGGAGAGGAACTCTTCGTGTTATGGGCGACGGGGAATTCATGCTAAGATTTTGTGGTTTCTGCATTACTCTCGACGAAACGAATCTAACAAGTATAAAATTATGGTCAAAACTCAAATTTTTTTGAATAAAACCAAAATTAATCCAATAATCCAAGTATTTTTGCCTTTATTAAATAAAAATTATTTGGGTTGACCATAAATTTATACTTGTTAGATTCGTCTCGTCGAAAGGAATTTAGAAATCACAAAATGTTCACGCAAAACTAACAAATGCCAAAAAAATTGAATGAAAATAAAACCAAAAAACCAAATTAAGTTTTTTTTGCCAAATGAGCCCTCAATTTCGACTTATAAGGTGCAGACAAGTAATGTATGTCAGGAGACAGAAAATCATTCAATAATTGTTTGACTTGATTTATATTCACTTAAGGATCCATTTTCCGAGGCTTTTTCCTTTTTCTTTTTGTTTGGCTAGATTTTTCCACCCTTGGGGCAAAACTAGTCTTTTATGAATCGGGCATTCGGGTGTCTTATTTTATTTGGCAAAATAAGAAAATAAATATAGAGTATGGTCCATTAATATAGAGTATTGGTCCTTTTTATTTTCCATTTTCCGAGGCTTTTTCCCTTTTCTTTTTGATTGGCTAGATTTTTCCACACTTGGGGCAAAACTAGTCTAAGGCCTAGTTTTCTAAAAAAATTTAGCAATCCAGTTGCTAAAATCGGGTATTTCAAATCAAAAAATGAAGTGGTTTTGTGTATCGTTTTTCGATTTTTTTCACACTAAATTAAAGTACTCCTCGTGTACTTTAATTCGGTGTGAAAATTCAAAAAATAATACACGAAAACACTTAATTTTTTTATTTGAATACCATGATTTTAGCACCTAGTGAACTCATTTGCTAATTTTTTTTGGAAAACTAGGCCTAAACTATTTATGAATCGGGCATTCGGGTGTCTTATTTTATTTGGCAAAATAAGACAAATAAATACTCATATGGTCCATTAATATAGAGTATGGTCCTTTTTATTTTGCATTTGTTAGTTTTGCGTCAAGATTTTGTGGTTTCTGGATTCCTCTTGATGAGACGAATCTAACAAGTATAAATTTAAGGTCAAATCAAATATTTTTTTGAATAAAGCCGAAAATACTTAGATTATTGGTACAAGAGTTTGGCTTTATTAAAAAAAAAATTTGAGTTTTGACCATAATTTTATACTTGTTAGATTCGTCTCGTCGAGAGGAATCCAGAAACCACAAAATCTTGATGCAAAACTAACAAATGCAAAAAAAAATTTAAATATTGACAAAATGATAAAACCAAAAAATCGGATTAAGTTTTTGGACCAAATCTTAAGGATCCATTTTCCGAGGCTTTTTCCTTTTTCTTTTTGATTGGCTAGATTTTTCCACTTGGGGAAGGACTGGTCTTAACTATTTATGAATCGGGCATTCGGGTGTCTTGTTTTATTTGGCAAAGGTGTGCAGCATTGGTTAGGCCTGATTTGGCTAAATTTAAAAAACTGGTTTTTAGTTTTTTTCGTTGTCTTTATTCAATTTTTTTTTGCATTTGTTAGTTTTTGGTCGATTTTTTGTGGTTTCTTGACTTGTCTCGACGAGAGGAATCTAAAAAGTATAAGATTATTAGCCAAACTTAAAGTTTTGTGAATAAAGACGAAAAATAATCCAAAAAACCGATTTTTTGGATGTCACCTTCGTCTTTATTCACAAAACTTTAAGTTTGGCTAATAATCTTATACTTATTAGATTCCTCTCGTCGAGACAAGCCAAGAAACCACAAAAAATCGACCAAAAACTAACAAATGCAAAAAAAATTTGAATAAGGAGAAAACCAAAAAAACTAAAAAACCAATTTTTTAAATTTACCCAAACCAGGCCTATTAATCACCATAAATATAGAGTATGGTACATTACCCCTCATTCGTTTCTTGCATAGTAAAATTTGGTACGTTTGTTTACTTGTTTAGTCACCAATATGTAGGGCGTGTTTGCAATTGTTGGGATTTTGTGAATGAAACCCGGGGCACTCGGAGGGTCTCCCGAGGCAACCGAGACCACCCCACGGGTTCATAATGCCTACGTAACTCCCCTCATGAAAGAGGAGATAATGGCAGCATTATTCCAATTCATTTTCGGATTCAAGGCTGGGGTTACATATTCTGAAATGAATTGCAGAATTCATTTGGCTGATTTAATTTCGTCATTGAATTGGGAGGCTCCTCATTTATCCCGTATTGATGATTTCAGCTCCTCCAAACTTCTATTTAAACTCAGCTTTGGGTCATGGTTTGAGCATCAGAAATTCGAGCAATACCTTACAGTCCAGAAAACCGTTCTTGTGAGAGAGAGGTAGACGTTAGTTACAGTTCGCCAAGGCTTCCAGCGGCGGTGTTCCGGTGGTTGTGGTTCTAGCCGTTTCATCCTGGGACGAGGACGTCGGTTCATCCTACAACACCCATGGTAGGCGGCGCATCTTTGTTAAGGAGAGTGTGGTTACACACGACTCGGCGTTTCTACTGTTTGTATCTCTGATTTACAGTTTCTGTTTCAATTCTGTAATTTCCAGTTTTGTCAATTTCGTGTTCATTTTATTGTAATCAGTTATGTATGATTATATCAATGGAATTTGTTATTTGGAATTCGGGATTGCCGCTGTAATTTTTCCAACAGCAATGACTCGG
Organism: Vaccinium darrowii; assembly: GCA_020921065.1. Classification (NCBI taxonomy): domain Eukaryota; kingdom Viridiplantae; phylum Streptophyta; class Magnoliopsida; order Ericales; family Ericaceae; genus Vaccinium; species Vaccinium darrowii. The sequence continues at coordinate 11,518,577 of CM037160.1, forward strand.
GAAAACTCCGGCGAACCTATTTTGGCGACCCAAAACCGAAAAAACGAAGACCCAGCGGCCTCGCCAAGCACCTCACCATCTCCGTCGAAGCTATAGTACCTCGCCACAGGCGACGAAGTTTGGCAATCGAAGGCAAGCTCGCTACCGGAGTATCTTTCTCTCTCCTCCCACACCAGAAAAACGACTACACCGGATTATTTGTTCTAAAATCGATTTGATACCAGAGGATTGTAGGAATCGTCGAGACGATGTCAACGGTGTAAGATTCGTCAGCAGATCCTTCCGCCGGAGCCTGCACGCGCCGGCCAACGGACGAGCGTGTGGGCGAGTCAGATCTACTCACGGTGCGTGTATTGCATGCGCCCGTGCGAGGGAGAACAGGTAACGTCGTTTTTTTTTTCTTTTCTTTGAAATGGCTACACTGCTGGGTGATGGAAGTGTTTGAGGCTAGCCAAGTGTACTTTTTCTTGCCAAAATGGAGATAGAGATAGCTAAACTGATGGAGATGTTCTAAGTCTTGCAACTTGCAGAGTTCATAATCTATTACACGGGGAGGGGGGAATGAGACTCGATTCCGGAATACAGTGCAGAGCATCTAAGAGCTCTACCGCATGAGCTAGCCACTACTTGCCTCTTGCAATTTGATTTTCATAAAAAAATATAAGCATATATGCATGCTTCTCGGTTCCTTGTTATTTTATGTTCGAGTTGCAACCTTTTAGGAAGATATATTAAAAAATGTATACTGATTAAAAAATAATTTTAATTAACTGTGCTTGAAATTTGGAAATATAAAAAAGTTCTACAGTTGCCATTTTTTTTTTTTTGTCATTCGTCATTCCTAATCTATTACATTAACATTGGAAGGGGGGAATAGGACTTGATCCCGAGATGCAGTGTGGGACATTTAAGAGCTCTACCGCATAAGCTAGCCACCACTTGCCTTTAAAAAAGTAGAAACGGATTAAAGAACAAGGGACAACGTAAGTTTATCTTCTTTTTAATTATCGCATAATAATTACTACTCCTGCGAAATATCCAAAAATATGAGGTTACTATTTAACCGGGCATTTTGTTTTCGTCATTCGATAGAAGAAGCTATTTTTATCCTAATCCCATCCCAACCCACTAAAATAGGATATCAAACTCCTCTCGATAGAATTTGAACCCGCAACTTCACAGTAATTAGAATTGCTACACATTAACCCCTAGGTCAAACATGGCCCAAAGTGAAGTAGTATATTCTTTGTTTAGCAAAAACAAAAAAGTGCAGTAGTATATATAGGCTGTGCGGGTTAAATTAATCTCATTTGCATCTTTCTCCATTGAGGTAATTAATCTTTTCGGGGCTTTATTTATTTATTTTGTGGAACTAGTTTGATCCAAATCCTAGGATCAAATCACATTTTGTTGCAATTATATCTCCTTGTGTTGAAGGAAGATTTAATAAAAATTTTTGATTATCAAAAAAAAAAAAAGACAACAAGCATCTCAGTACGCTGTCATGCTTATCCGGAGGGTGTTTTCACAAAACCCTAAGGCCTTGTTTGATACAAGGTTTCAAGTTTGGGATTAGGATTGTTAAGGTGGTGGGGTCTCAAATATGACCTCCTTCAGATTCTCTTCTCTGGCCGTAGCGCATGCAATACGCAAAGCCCAAGCTTCAATAGAGAGCGCCGAATCAACCATAACCTTGCCAAATCTCCACCAAAGAGCGGATCCGCCACTATCTCTAGCAATGATGCCAAAGGCAGCTGAGCTGCGGGAGGATTTAAATGCTCCATCAACATTAATTTTAACAACGGACGAAGGAGGAGGAACCCACTTCGACGCAGCATGTTTGTGTTTGTTTTGTTTTTGATGTTTGGGATTTATAATCCAAGGGATTGTGAAACCCACCAATCTCTCGGATTCACCAACTCGGGGCCGGGGGGGTTTGGTCTTGTGAAACCTATTCCAAGGGATTGAGTGAATAAAGACAATTTTAACCTCTCCCTTATTATCTATTGCCACAATTATGTCAATCCCGTAGAAATGCTCTTGGTCTGGGATAGGGATGGCAATGGGGAGGATCGGGGACGGATTTGGCCATCCCCGCCTCCAATCCCCGAACCTCATATCTACCTCCGTCCCTGCCCCGATCCCCAAACGGGGAATCATCTCCACCCCCATCCCCACTCCTAACAGGGATCGGGGATCCCCGCCCCCGATCCGAAAGTTACCAAAAAAATAAAAATAGAATCTAAAAAAATACCCTTTGGACTTTACCAACATATTTGATATCTAAACAACCAAATAATGAAAAAAACATGACAACAATTTACAATTTTCTACCAAAAATCCCAACCAACCAAATAAAATTACATAATAGTCAAGGATTTCAATCTTGAAGGCTGGAATTACCAATTAAATTATGTTTGATTATGTTTAAGAATGTTAAGAATGAAGTGTAATCATTATAAACTAATAGTATATATTTTGACGAAACCCTAGCAATTAAAATAATCAAGAGGTCTAAATGTGAATCACATATTAGATGTGTAATAAAAAAAGCAGGTCGGGGACGGGTCGGGGAATGGATTGGGGGTATGTAGAACCGCCTCCAACCCGATCCCCGGTTTTATTGTTATTTTTTCTTCCAAATCCGACCTAATCCCCGAAAAAATTCCCGAAACTCCAATCCGAATGGGGCGGGGACGGATCGGAGCGGATCGGATCGGCCGGAATTGCCATCCCTAGTCTGGGATAAAACCGAATTAGAAGTTCACGTTAAGTATGATTTCTGGATAAAACCGAATTACTCCTAGAAGGCTCTCGGTCTGCCTCCACATCAAGTATCTGGGTAAAACCGAATTACTCCGAAAACGTGCCATTGAAAATTTCCTTTTTTATTCTTCATTTTTTTTACAGTTCAATGTCAAAATATACATTCCTTTGAAATTTGAAAAAAAAAAAATGCTTCCAAATAAATATGGTCAAATGGTTCTTGAATTTGGTCCAAGTGCAATTCACGGTTTGCCTGATTAAAACTCGTGTTTCCATGTAAGGGTAGAATTGGGAAAATTATTTTAATCCAATCATATTCTAAGCAAAACAAACATATTATTAGTAATCCCATGATCTAATCTTGTGAAAAACAAACATGAGGGAATGATTCATCTCCTCATTAATAATCTCATCTCATTATCAATCTCAATCCTAATCCCACCTCATTATCAATCCCTCCAAAACAAAACCTCGTATCAAACGGGGCCTAAAAATGACTTAGAAACGCACCACGTCAGCACATACTGCGAAAAAGGTGTTTATGATTGATTGGACCCACGTGAGGGGGAGGCACGAATAGGCCTAACAGGAATACTGGTCCTCAACCAGTGACAAGCAAGAATCTGATCGTCAACCATTAACAAGCAGAGCGTGAAACCTTAATAGGGAGCTCCTTACGAAATAAGGTGAGAAACATAATCTGGAATATTCTAGAAGAATAGGGCTTACATGTCAAATTGGTGTAATTAATTAAAGCATGATAGCTAGCTAATAAACATGAAACGAGATGACTGATAAATTGAATATTTTCCTTGCACTTTTTTAAAAAGTATGGGGTCAAACTCCCCAAATATAGTGAAATTATGCTAGAATTAATATGTTACAAATTACAGTACTTCATAAACCGAACAGGATGCACTCTGACCCATATCTACCGAAGTGCCAACGCTTGTGCTGACTTTCTCGCTGGGCTTGGAGTTGAACAGGAAGAAGAGTTGGTGGTGACCAACAGCCCTCCCCTTGGCATATGAGAGTTCATGATTAGGGACAGTAGCAATATTCGCCAACTTCTGGATTAGCCCGATGGCACCTATCTCGCTACCCTATCTAATTCTCTTCTTATGTGTTGCGCACTCTTTGTTATTTTCCCGATGTTGTTTGACTCTAGTTCCTAAGTTTTATTATTATTCCGACGTACCAAAAAAACCAAAAAAATAAACAACAAATTACAGTACTTCGAAAGAGGTGGCTTAATGAGCAGACCAAATCCCTCTGGACAAACGAAGTTAAAAAAATAATAATAATAATAATTCGAACAAATGCATACTAGATGTTGCACTTAAAACATGGAGGATCTATTTTATTCATGTCATAAAATTAGGCCTCAAGTGCTTATCTCAATTTTGCGACTTGTTTTTTGGGTCCCTAAAGCTTGGATATTGGGCCTAGCTATTTTCATGCGTAGCACGGTTAAACAAAAATAAAAAAATAAATCGTTTTGATCGAGCAGCGACTTATCTTGGATTCCTGATTTTTAAACATGTAATCGTCCAAACTAACCCAAGTATTAGCTATCACGCTCTTACAATAAAATGAAACCAACATTTCATGTGCATGCAATTCAAAGATTGCATTCATTGATAAATGAAACCAACATTCCACGAGCATGAAATAATGAGATTCGAACCATACATCACACATGCATGCACGAAACCTCATGAACATCCTAGGAAAGCAATAAGACAATTGAATAGAAGACATGGGAAACAAAACATTACACATGCACCAAAACTCCCATGAACATCCTAGGAAAGCAATCAGAAAAATTAGTACGATAAAACATAGAAAAATGTCTTCAATTATTAAAGAGAGTAGGTTGTTGTCGAAGGAACTGATCGAGGTTTTCGAGGAGTTGGAATGTGTAGTTTCAACCACTGTGAGGATTTTTGTAAGAATATTGACGTTTACGACAATTGGCGAAGAGATCATATTTATTTGTGCAGATTTTTGCCCCGTGCGTATGATTTTCAAAGAGAGTAGTTTGTTGCCAGAAAGAAAGAACGCCCTTTTACTAGTATTGACTGGTGCAAGTAATTGACAAAACTAACCTCAAATCCCATATTTACAAAAACCACCTAATATTTTGAATGTGAAGGAGTACAAGCCTATCCTCTATTCGATAGGGGCACTGCCGAAACCACTCATTTACCAGGAAAAAAAAATTGGCTTTATTAAAAGAAAAAAAGTTTTGACAGGAATTTTATACTTTTTAGAATAATCTCGTTGAGACAAATCAATAAGCTACGAAAACTTGACGTAAATGTAAATTTTTTTAATAAAGACAAATGAATAAACCAAAAAACCAGTTTATTATTTTTATTTTATTTTTGCCAAAAGAGGCCTAAGGAATACAATTACTTTCTGACAAAGTATGCGGAAAATAGACATGGGAACATCAGAGGGGTACAATTTATTAGTTTTGATGTCTGTGAAGCTTGCAATTCTATTCTATGCTCAAAATGCCAAAAAAGCCCCTGTGCCTTCTGTAATTTCAAGGTATATTTGCTCTTTTAATGCTAATTTATTTTTATTTAAGTGTTAATTTATTTGATTTATTTTATTTGATTGTAGTCGACCAATTTGGGCAAGTGCAGTGAAGATCTCTTGAACAAGGGGAGTTGATTTGATGGGTCTAGGCTAGTAGAGTGAAGAGGAAGAGGATTTGATGGAAGTAGGGGATTGGACGAGTGTAAGTGCTTGATCCAAAAATCTCCCCGTTTCATTCAAATAAAACTTGTAAGAGTCAATTGAGATTACCCTCGTAGAATTGTAAGTGTTTGCTTTCCTTATCACATAATGCCATACATTGGGTTGTCCGATTGAGTCGTGCTCATTTGAGTTGTTATTGCATAATGTTTTGCTTGCTGGTTGACTTCATATTGTCCAAAAATTAATAAGCTTGCGATCCGAGCGTTTCTTGATTGAAATCAATAGTTGTGAAGCCCTAGACTTTTGGGGAATTAGTTTTCCAACTCAATTTGATACCTGCACCAATATTTGAATTCAAAATTTAGAAATGAAGTCTTACGGGATATGTAATTCGGTCGCAGGTTTTGATACTGCCAATCAAGAAGTGCGTTGATGTCTTTCATCTACTTCTAAGGGAAAAAACAAAAACGAAATCTACAAGTCAAAGCAACGAGACTCTCAAACTCAACATCTGCCGATATAAAAAAAAAGAACTCAACATCACGTCGTGTTCACCAGACCCAAAACATACAAAATTTATGCCACCGTATTGACTATTGAGATATCATCCCATGATTTGAATAGAAAGGAAGTGAAAGATTTCCAACGCTCATGGAAATTCAGGCTGAATATAAAGAAAATCCAAAGATGAATTGTTATGAGATTAAAATGGGTTACTCAGTACATAGTAATGACAAAGTTAGCAATTACAGTCAATTTCAGAAAGTTGAACTCCATAAAACTTCCACTGCTGTACAAGAACCTTAAATACATAATTAAGTTTCAAAACAACTTCAAGCATCCACCTTTGACGCAGCAGATGCATAACTTACACTGCTGTCTCTCATGCTTTTGCATTGGCTTGACTGTTCATATCGAACGAATTCGATCTTCATCTTCATTGAAGAGTTCTTCAACATCTACTAGTCCATATTTGATGATTAAACAACAATGCAAAATCACACATTAGCGAATTCATTGATACAGTAGAGAAATACTCAAATCATACTTACGGTCTATTGGGCAATCTTCTAGCAAAAGTGCAAAACTGTGTGTATATCTTTAACCTTCCCTCTTTTAGTATAACATTCATTTTATTCCAATCACCAAAAAAACAAAATCATTCATTCTTTCTCATTTCATTTTAGCTAGATAGGTAAATGTAGAACATAAGCTTCATATAGTGGAATTAATGAATTTCCCACAATGTATACTTACATCTCAACCGTCCATTTAAAGAGAGAAGACACGTGTACGATGAGACAGTGGCGGAGGCATGTGTAGACCAGTGTGGGCACAGGCCCACACTGGATTTTGGGGATTTTTTTTTTTGCGTTTGTAAAAATAAACATATTACAAGTTCAATTAGCATGTAATCTTTAAAAAAAGAAAAAGAAAAAAGAGAACTTATTTCATGTTCTTGGGGCATCATTACGTGGTGTCACAATCCCTTTTTCTCTACATATTTATGTGGAAATCAAGACTCATGAATGTATGGTCTCTCCTAAAAATGTGATAGAAAAAACGTATTAGGATACCAAGTGGGGATGCCCTGAAAAAGAATATATTAGGATACCAAGTGAGGATGCCCCAGGGTTAATTACTTATAAGTAAGCCTCAATTCACCAATTTTTGCCTCGAAACTATCATGTGTTACAAAATGATGATTCTTATCATAAATGCAAGTCAAACAGGACTTCTTTTTACATTTGCACTTATTTCGCTTCTTAAATCTATCAATAACTCTTCTGTTTTGAGTTGAAGACAATTCATTGAGAACTATAAGTTGAATTATTTTACTGATGAAAAACAGGAAATTGTTTAAAACTGTGTTCACTTCACATTTTCAAAAAAAATTCCAAAAAGATTCTTTCCCCATCTCTTATCTCTCCAATCATTATTCTCATTTCTCTCTATCTCTCTCCAATTATTACACATCTCTCTAATAATTACTTTTTTTAAAAACCCAACCAAACACTATCTCAAAAATATTTTTCAAAATATTCTTCTCAAAACTCTCAACCAAACAAAGCGAAAATTATTTTTGATTTTTCTCCATACCTATTTTATATAATGTAATGGTTAAGTAATTTTCAAATAGGAATACATGTTGAAGAAAAGTTTTTAAAAAAATCAAGGCATGTTCACTTCTTAAGAAAAGAGAGATTTTTTTCCCTAAACAAAGAGGTGTGTATGAATTGTGCCCGGTGCCCCCACTGATACATATTTCTGGCTACGCCATTGCAATGAGAGGTTAAAGGAAGTCTCTCATCAGCCCATGAAGTGAATGGAGTGTCTCATTGATTGTACAATTGATTCTCTCTGTCATCTCCCTTTACACGTGTCTATTGTATATGAAAAACATGGGGGTAAAGTAAAGGCGGGAATTTAAAGTGTTTGAATCATTTTGAAAGTGGTATCTTGGTGGGCAAGATTTGTGACTGTGTGGTACATATATAGTGGCAAAAACACCTGTGGTGTTAGACAAATAAGAAGGAATATGCTCATGGAGTGTGGCATTGTCGATTGAGAAAATGCTCCCTCGTCCCATAATTTAGTGACTTTCCGAATCTTTTACAAAAACTACTCTTTGAATATGAATAAATTTAATTTTTCTTCCTCCCTCAGAATTGCTTTTAAATAGGCCATGTTTGATACGAGATAGTACCAATTGGGAGACGAAAATATGTCCTGGGACTTTCATTTCCACCAGCAAAAGTGCACTTGCGATGCACGTGAAAGGTCAGCCAAGAAATATCAACGATCTCTGTAGTTACTATTTTCTTACTACAATCAAACAATCCTTCATAATTCATATACAAGGATGAGGAATTTAGGATCTTCCATGCAAGTTAATCAGGGCAGGCTCAATAATGCCACAGGCGCACTCAACCGGCCACACCCCAGTCACACCTGCCTACGTTGCATACTTGCATGTCATATGCTGATGGGTCTCACCACCTCACTAACTCAGGAAAAGGAAAGAAAAATGGAAAAAAGGAAAATGAAATTCTCAAAAAACCACTCCTCTTCTCATTTCACGATCTCGGGAACAAATTTATTCACCTCGCCTTGTTTACCCTTGGTGAGGGTATTCATTATGTATCTTAAATAGATGATCGAAATTATTCATTATGTCTAAATTCACTTGCTAGGAGGCTACGCCAAAATTTAGTCCAATCAGATATTGGTAACTATTTCATCTACAATTTTATTTATTTTTCTTTAAAATTCTCGCTAAAAAATTGAACTTTTACATGCAGAGCTCACCGATATTGAATTGAACTCAATTTTTGCATGAGCTCCTAAAAAATAAATCTAGACAAAATGAAAAGTTTTAATTTTTAATACGAGCCACAGAATGAGTTCTCTCGCACACGGGTGTACAAAGCGAGGGTGAACAGAGAGAGAAATTCCCCTAACTTGATTTCTTTCATTCTTTGGGTCCAAGGCCTCCCAATTCTGATTCAGATTGAACGCCATGAACGCCATGGTATGATATCTCCTGCTTGGTATCTATATTCTGATCCAGCCTTTTGTAGTTCAATACTTCAATGTGAAGATGAAGTCCTTGATTCCTTTATAATCACCATTGAAGGAGGAAACTAGAGCAGTATAAAGACATGATACAAAGGCTCAAGCCCATTGTTGAAAGTGGAAAAAGCCACGTCTTTAACCAAAATCTCAAGATAACCCAGTTAGGAAAATGTGGTCGGATCGAAGAAGCCACCAAAATATTTAATCAAATGCCTCACCCCAACACTGTCACCTATAACTCCATGATATCTGTTTATGCCAAGAACAGCAAAATCAATGACGCGCGTGACTTGTTTGATAAAATGCCGAGAAAAACCTTGGTTTCTTGGAACACAATGATTGCTGGGTACTTGCACAATGACATAGTCGACAAAGCCCGTGAACTGTTTGATAAAATGACCCAGAGGGATGACTTCACTTGGACGTTGATGATAACTTGTTACACACGCAATGGAGAGGTCGAAAAGGCAAGAGGTTTGTTCGATATGCTTCCAGATAAGAAGAAGAAGAAGAACCAGGCTTGTTGGAATGCGATGATAGCGGGTTACGCGAAGAACATGTGTTTTGGTGATGCTAGGAAGCTTTTTGATGAAATGGAAGATAAAAGTTTAGTTTCGTGGAATTCGATGCTTGTCGGGTATGTCCAGAATGGAGAAATGTCTCTGGGTTTGAGATTCTTCGAGGAAATGGATGAGAGGGATGTGGTTTCATGGAATTTGATGGTGGGATGGTTTGTGGAGGCTGGTGATCTGGATTCGGCTTGGCAATTTTTTCAGAGAATTCCTAACCCAAACATTGTCTCTAAGGTCACAATGTTATGTGGATTTTCTAGGAATGGTCGAATCACGGAGGCTAAGAGACTCTTTGATCAGATGGAGTATAAAAATGTGGTTTCTTGGAATGCTATGATAGCTGCTTATGTCCAGCACTGCCAAATTGATGAGGTTGTAAGGCTATTCAGACAAATGCCTGAGAAGAATGTCGTATCGTGGACTACCATCATCAATAGATATGTTCGAGTTGGTAAGCTCGCTGAAGCGGAGCAAGTGTTGAATAAAATGCCATATAAAAACGTGGGAGCCCAAACTGCAATGATCTCTGGTTATATACAAAATAGACGAAGGGACGAGGCTCGTCGGATTTTTGGAAAGATAGGCACCCCAGATGTTGTTTGTTGGAACACTATGATTGCTGGATATGCTCATAGTGGGAGAATGGATGAAGCTTTAAACCTATTAAAACAGATGCCACAAAAGAACATAGCTTCGTGGAATAGTATGATTTTTGGCTATGCTCAAACAGGCCAAATGGACAAAGCAGTTTCGGTTTTTGAGGAGATGGGGGAGAAAAATATAGTTTCTTGGAATACCCTTGTTTCTAGTTATACCCAAAATTGCTTATTCGCCAATGCACTCAAGACCTTTTTGTTGATGTTACAGGATGGTCAAAAGCCTGATCAATCCACATTTGTTTCTGAACTATGTTCTTGTGCAAATCTTGCAGCTCTTGAATTTGGAAACCAACTTCACCAAACTGTTTTGAAAAGTGGTTATGCGAATAACCTCTCTGTCAGTAATGCCTTGATCTTTATGTATGCAAAATGTGGAAGGATCTTGAGCGCCGAATATGTGTTCAAGGATATTGACAGTGTCGATGTTATATCGTGGAATTCCTTGATTTCTGGGTATGCTTCGAATGGGTATGGAGAAAAGACGACTAAATTATTTCAGGAAATGACAGTCAAAGGGGTTAAACCTAATGAGGTTACTTTTGTTGGGGGACTATCAGCATGTAGTCATTCTGGATTAGTAGATGAGGGTTTGAATTTGTTTAAGTCAATGACTGAAGAGCACTTTATTGAACCTTTGGCTGAACACTATGCTTGCATGGTTTCCTTGCTTGGGCGGGCGGGGAGATTGGAAGAAGCCTTTCAGATGGTAAGGCAAATGAAGATCGAGGCCACTGCAGGAATATGGGGGGCTTTACTTCATGCTTGTTGTGTATATGGGAATTTAGAGATTGGGCATGTTGCCGCTGAGAAGCTTTCCAAACTCGAACCGTATAAATCTTCAAATTATGTGCTCTTATCAAATTTGAATGCTGACACAGGGAGATGGGACGAGGTTGAAAGCACAAGGATATTGATGAGAGATAGGGGAGCAGAAAAGCAACCAGGATGGAGCTGGATTTTGGATAGAAATCTGTCCACTGTCTGATTTGAGGAAAAGCACAAGGATATTGATGAGAGATAAGGGAGCAGAAAAGCAACCAGGATGGAGTTGGATTTTGGATAGAAATCTGTCCACTGTTTGATTTGAGGACCGTGCTCATGCAAGTTTCGGAGTAGAACTGCATGCACTTTGATGCTTTGGATGTTTAATGTTTCATAATAGATTGGTTTTACCTCTGTAATTAATTGCATGCACGTGAATTGTTACTTTTCAATTGTGCTACAACAGGGGGAAAAAAACCTTCATTGCTGGTTTTGATTCCACCGCCGAAAGAAGGGTCTTGCAAGATTGGATTTGGGTTGTAGAACAACTCATGAATAGTGAATTTGTTTTCAGAGCATCCTTTGTACTTTCAGGACTGATTTCTGCTGCTCAGACTCGGTGGCACCAAGCCCTCGTAAGAGTGTACTATTTGATTTCTCAAATGATCAGGTAAAACTGTTGCATCGAACGTTTTTATTAGAAAAGTTTGGTCCATGGGGACCATATATGTTTTGTAGTCTTGTGCCCTTATGTAACAATTAGTAATATTTGTTATTTTAAGTACTTGCTTTGGTGATGATAACTAACTTCTTCTTGATCAATGAAGGTCTTTCTCTATGCTAATTCCAAATGCAAGTACCTCATCGAATACCAGATCAAGGCCTCAAAGCTCACTTTCATGTATAGAAAGCAACAAATAAGAAGGTAGTAATGTTCTAATCTTTTTCTCCATATATTAGGAGATTGGAAGTTGGGTACAAATGACGAGTGTTGGCTCAGTAGGTTTCAATTTTGTGGTCTTCACAAAACTAACTATTGCATTTTGTAAGTCAAATCTCCGTACTATTTGGATTTGTTATCTTCATGCTACAAGAGTTTGCCTAGAACTCTTCTTGCATTTCAAGGTGAGGAGCCTATATATAGTTTTTCTCCTTCCCTTACCCAAGTATGTTGTGAACATAGATTTTTATCTCTCTATTTGCATCATCTTGGTATATGTGTAGATGGTGTCGTGGTTGTAACTGTAATAATGTCATGCTAATATGTGAGTGCTCAAATAGTTGGAGACAAAACTTTAGATACTAAATTATACTGGTCTCCAAATGTCTGTTTTTGAGATAAAAATTACACCTGAATGAGTTTCCAACGGAATACAACTTCCGTTCCTAAACTTTCAGTCCATCTCCAATCCGGTTTGGATATTCTTGTAGGCAACAGTAGGTGAAACTCAATTAGGGACCAATTTAGATCAATTGGGGACCAAATAAAACCAAAAACTATTGAGCCAGGATTGTATTTTAATCTTACCAGTTGCAACCATTGGCTTTTGAGGTAATTGGTTTAGCTATCGGCTTATAAGTTATAACGCAAAGTCGCAAACCTTCCAAAAAAAAAAAAACATTATGCTCCTCTCTGACTGCTGCTTCTCAAAAAACTGGCAGCAATAAATTTCCATTTTATACAATATTACCTGTAACAAGGGATAGAATCTCATGAGCATCTCCTCTTTGTTTGCTTGTATTCAGATCAGGTTTGAAGAGAGATCAAGGCCAGGTGTGGCTGTTTGCAGCCTTGCAGTGGTTTGGCTTCTGAGATCGATTGGGTACTATGCATTACAAGGGTGATTCAATGGAAAATATCAATGTATAAGCTTTGTCTTGCAGTTGTTGTAGACCATATTTGGAGGGAGAGGAATTGGAGAATCTTTGGAAGTATTGGCATCGATTCTACTGGTCGAGTTAGAAGAATAATGGAGGATGTCAAGGCTTGTTTCTGTTCCTTGAGAAGGATCCCTCCTGCTGAAAATCAAGGGTCGTGTCATGATTGGGGAATTCCTCTGTTGGTGCTTCACCAGATGTAATTTTGGTCTCTTGTCTAGTTATAGATGTCATAGATCATGTGGGTCTTTTGCTTATGTATTGCTTCGGTTTCCCTTGTTTTCTGGTTGTCTTTCTATGTAGATAGTTTGTTGGTGGTGGTCTGTATTTCAAGGCTACTCCCTTGATTGTTTGTGTTGGTTCTTAATAAAAATTTGTTCCCAAAAAAAAAGTCCTACTACTTATGATTGTGATATTGTATTTTCATTTTGAGCATTCACCTCTTCTGGATCTCTTGTATAAACGTTGGGTTCTTGTAGAGGAAAATTGAGCCTTATATGTTTCTTTTGTTTGATTAGTTTGAGCCTTATATGTTTCTTTACAGATCAAGTTTTAGCGGTACTGGTATCTCATGAATTCTGTTACATTTGACTAGATTTGACTTCGGGCCTTGTACTAGACTTGACGAAGGGCCTTATTTTACCCCTATAAACCAAAGACTGGTGCCTGGATTTTGCATAACACCTGATGTGTACAAGCTACACAACAGCCTCCCCGCGTCCATTTCCTATAGGTTCTTACTTGAATCCCTTATTTTTGGGGTATAATGTGCTCATGCGTGTCACTTACTCTTTTCTTGTCTTTGTTGTTCACAAAGATTCAGTAATTGACCATTGTATGTACATCGGTACACATATGCTCGTTTCGCTAGTAGTTTTTGACCGGTGTATGTACATATATGTTCATTTTGCTTTTCCTTAATGAGAAAACTATTTGTAATATTCTGACAAAAAGATATGGGACATGTAAAGTGAAGAAGATTAGCTCTTCAAAAAAAAAAAAAAAATGTAAAGAAGTTTTGTCATTTGACAAGGATTGAAATGACAGATTTGGAGAGTTTGTAGTGAGGAAGCTCTCAACACCCATGTAGCGTTGATTGCCGAATGGACAGCTGTGATTGCTCGCTACAAACTCTCCGAATGATAATCCAAGTACAATCCACAATCCAAGATTTGTTTGTTGCTTGAAGAGTAATAGACAACGTGAAAAGTTTCTCAGAGTTTTTTTTTTTTTTGAAAACGTCAAGATATTTCATATCAAAGCCATCCGGCAACGATTACATCAAAACACAGGAATGAACCAAATCTACTAACAATTGAAACAAGCATGGCATGGAAACCACAACCAGACACACCTGCCGTAGCAGACCCGACACCTATGGGACGGGATGATGAATCCAATCAAAAGATAGTAGAAGAGAACCCAAATAGGTCCCCAGCTCAAACCAGACACTAACAGCGTATATGTAATCAAACTAACAAACCCAACTACCAGAAAAACAGTAAAAACAGAACAAAATCAACAAAATCAAACACCCTGTAAAAAACGAAGCAACCCAGAGCATCTCTCAAGGAGTTGAAACTGAGTCAGACCGAGTTGTACCGGGTGAAGACCGAGTTGATTATTTCCCACCACCACAACCCACCGGATCTAGGGAAACCAGACCAGTGCTAAGAGCCAAGCGCGAGCCGCCGGCGAAAAACCCCCCCTCTGCTCCGACCCTCCTTATTTCTCCACCGCCAACCGCCGCACTAGCCACCCCTCGTTACCTCCACCACGCCGAAGCAGAACCAAGTGCGCCGGATCAACACCACCGACAGACGACGGCGAGAGGACCGAACTACGAGATCCAAAGGTCAGCAGTCGCGAAGAAAACCAGAAGAAACCGTGAGAACACGCTAACAGGGAGAGGGTGAGGTGAAAGGAGAGGAATGGGATCTACAGGTGAGGGGGAGGAGGCGGAAGGAGGAGGGCAGTCCCCCCTCCCCCCCCCAAAAAAAAAAAAAAAAAAACTCAGATCTGGAGGAACTTTTAGGGCCGGCTAGAGAGAGAGAGAGAGAGTGTATCGCGTTTTTCGGATTTTTTCTCGGAGTTTAAAATAGAGAAATCAATGGTCCAGATTCATCTCTAACATTTTCGTTATTGGTTAGATCCATATGATAATCCAAGACCATCGAGGTGGTTGCCGGGATGGCCGGGGTGTGTGGCACAAGTGTGTCCACTTACCTCCACGTCTGGAGTTCGAGTCCTGTGGCCTCCAACTACACCCTTGGGTGGACAGTTGGTGCAGGACATAGTTCTCCCTGTGCTGTGGAGGGCCCTCTGCCATCCTGTTCACACGGTGGTGCCTGTGGTGACGACCTGTTCTCACGGACAGTAACTATGGCTCGAACCGGACATTCCACAGGCGGGTCGGGAGCCCGTATGGTCACGCCCAAGGGAGTCTGCAACGCTGGTCGCCCCCTCCCACCCTTTTTATTAATCAAAAAAAAAAAAAAAAAATGATAATCCAAGTACTCCGAACCCGACAATTAACCCAGCGTAACGGGTCAGGTCTTTGAAAAATTACAGAAGAATAGAAGATCGCAGCAGGAGAGAGATAGAGAACGTAGGTTTTTAGGAGGGTTTTAAGGCGGCTAGACACCATATCCTCTCTCTCTTCTCGATCTCACTTCCATTCCTCAATTTCTAGTCTCTTTTGCAATTATTCGTAATGTTCTCCTTCATTTTCTCTCAGATTTCCCATTAAATTCCATGATTTTATCTTGTCTGTCATGCTCAACCCAATTTTGATCAAACCATAATTCCCCACTAGAATTCATCACCACATTTGCTTGAAATGTGGAGAAACTTGTTGAGACAGGCTTCCTTGATGAAGCCCAAGTCCTCCACCGAGTCCTATTCTATCTTACCCTTGTTATCTAACCCCATCAATTTTTCCAAACCTTCGAATCTTTCTGACAACATTAGGCCTCCTGAGTATTCAAGTGGATTATTTTCTCCGAAAGACCAACTGGGTATTTGCGATTTCTCATTTTTATCGAACCCTTTTAGTTTTTCTAGTTATGTGAGGGGTTACGCAAGTGTAGCCGAAGCCCTTGTTTCAACAGAAGAAGAAGACAGTGACGAAAATCAAGAAGTGTTTGAGGAGACTACTAGGAAAGAAAAGAAGCCGAAATTGGTTGGTGGAGTGGGGCAAGGGAAGCACCTTATGCTTAGAAGGAGACAAGTGAAGATGGAGACAGAAGCATGGGAAGACGCTGCCAAGGAGTACCAAGAACTCCTAGCGGACATGTGTGAGCAAAAGCTTGCACCCAATTTGCCTTACATGAAGTCATTGTTCTTGGGTTGGTTCGAACCGTTGCGAGATGTCATTGCCAAAGAGCAGGATTTGTGCAAGGAAGGGAAGAACAGGACGGCGTATGCCCCATATTTCGATCACTTGCCCGCGGATATGATGGCTGTTATTACGATGCATAAGTTGATGGCCTTGTTGATGGCTGGGGGTGGACATGGAGGTGCTAGGGTGGTCCAAGCTGCTTGCCAAATAGGTGAAGCTATTGAGCATGAGGTGAGTCAGCTTTATACGTTTATTTTCATCTTTATTTTCACATAGTTGAACAATATTTGCACCTTGTAGAGAGGCAATTTTGTTGTGTGTTCAAGCAGTTTTATGCTTTTAAGCTGTGGTTTTTGTCGTTCCTGTGAATCTGTTGATTCACAAAGCATTAGTATGTTCAACTACATTCCACCCTAATGTGCTATAGTATGTAAGAAATAGTTTTCATGCATTACTTGTTTTTTAGTTATGCCTATCTATTTGCCTGTTTAGAGATTGTAGATATGGACGCGAGGTTCTTATTTCCAAGATTATATTTTTGCCCTTGGACACTAGGTTCTTATTATTCTGCTGACTGTCTGAACAGTTTCAGTGGCTTAGCAGTAGTACCCTGTGTTTCTTCCCCCATTGTTCATCAAACCTTGCAAATGATTTGTGTAACCTTTAAGCATGTTCTCATACTCTCGGCTCTAATTTCCAAAATAATAAAGAATTGTGTCCACCATTGTTCATCAAACCTTGCAAATGATTTGTGCAACCTTTTGGCATGTTCTCATACTTTCGGCTCTAATGCCCAGAATAATAAAGAATCGTGTCCAGAATGATGTTTCGGAATTTTGGACGTTATAATTGTTTCTGGACTGAGATTTGTATGCCTTGATTGTTGGCATAGTGTACCTACTTACTGTCTAATCATTTTGGTCTTCAATGATGATTGCTTATTGATTATTACCTTCTTTTTGTACCAGGCTAGGATATACCGGTTTTTGGAGAGGACAAAGAAAAAGAACACATTGAACAAGAATCCTGAAGAAGAATCTGATCCTGTTGTTAAAGATGAACAGAAATTAAGGAAAAAGGTTAACGTCTTGATGAAAAAACAAAAAGTGCAGCAAGTCAGGGCAATTGTAAAAGAACATGAAGATTTTAAACCTTGGGGCCAAGATGGTCAAGTCAAGGTTTGTTCACTTTACAGCTGAAATGTAATTCCAGGTTGTTATTGTCAGTTGTCACTGTTAAGTACTAACAATGGTAATAGTCAAGATGTTTTATCCTAGTTGATGTGCATTCCAGGTTGGTTGCCGTTTGATTCAGTTGTTGATGGAATCCGCCTACATACAACCTCCAGTCGAGCAATTAGGAGATGGTCCACCTGATATACGGCCTGCATTTACCCACTCTCTGAAAACTCTCACGAAGGAAACACAGTGAGTAAATTTCATCTGTGTGTGTGTGTGTGTGATAAGGATATGTTTATGTTTGCTGTTTGAACAGGAAATTTAGCAGGAGATATGGAGTTATTGAGTGTGACCCTTTAGTTCGCAAAGGCCTTGAAAGAACTGTAAGTATTTCATGAAGTTCTTGCAATTACATCAATTACCCTGATGGCTAGTATTCGCACGTTTTCTTGTGCTTCAAGAAAGTTGCTTTCATTAAATATTTTTTCTGCCTTATACATCTGATCTCTGTTTTCCAACCAGGCTAGGCACATGGTGATTCCATACATGCCAATGTTGGTACCTCCGGTAAACTGGACAGGGTATGGTATTCCATACTTTTTTCTTGGATGTTGTAATTTGTTTCCACCATATATGGTTGGTTTTTTGTCTGGTTAAAAGACTGGGTATTGTCTTTTAGTGTTCTTTTTCCTCCTGGATGATATAGAAAGCGTGAGCATAAAAGAAAAATTATGCATTTGAGCTATGAAGTGGCAGTACTTAATAAGTGCAAGTGCTTAAGATGTTCAATATACTGCCTAAATATCTGAGGCGGAGACAAACCTCTCGCTTGCTCTTATCTTTACAGGAGTGTATGGTGAGACTGTTGATGACTGTTCTTGGTTTAATTTTCTTGATTTGAGTAGGTATGACAGAGGAGCATATATTTTCTTACCATCGTATATGATGCGCACTCATGGAGCAAAACAGCAACGTGATGCAGTGAAAAGGACACCAAAGAAGCAATTAGAATTTGTTTTTGAGGTTTGGGAACGTTTGTTCTTCCATGTTTGTGGTAGTTCATTACCGATGATGATCATTTTTCTTGTCAAGTAGAATTAAGGAGCTAGTATAATCAATTTGTCATGTTGAGATGTTGGAGTTGGTTTTCTTAATTTTGTTGTCTCACCAGTGCATTTTATTGTTGTCAGGCCCTTAATACCCTTGGCAATACCAAATGGAGAGTAAATAAAAGGGTTCTTGGTGTCATAGACAGGATATGGGCGAGTGGAGGCACTCTTGCAGACTTGGTCGACCGAGAGGATGTAGGTTAACTTCATACACAAATACCCTTTTTTTCCTTTTGCATTTTCAGGCTTACTTTTACACTGCCTTTAATGATACCAATTCATGGGTAGAACTCACCCTTGAAAACCAGCTTACAAGGGGAGGGTGCTCAACAGCTTATATACACAAGCCCAAGCCCATACTTGGTTGATGTGGGACATTAGGACCGTAACACCTGTGGGGAATTACTTAATTTTCACTTGTTATGTGGGCTGTAGTAGTGGATATTGGTTTACCAGTGAATCTCTTTCAATTATTGCTTCGTAGGTTCCTTTACCAGAGGAACCAGATACAGATGATGAAGCCGAAATCAAGAAATGGAAGTGGAAAGTTAAAGCTGTGAAAAAGGAGAACAGTGAGCTGCATGCACAGCGGTGTGATATAGAACTAAAACTTGCTGTGAGTAGCTTCCAATTTGAATTCCTGTAGCACTAATCGAATGTCTTAGGTGTTTTGATCGGAGAAATTTTGATACTTCTTAATTGTGTAGGTTGCGCGGAAGATGAGGGACGAGGATGGCTTCTTCTATCCACACAACCTTGATTTCCGCGGCCGTGCTTACCCCATGCACCCACATTTGAATCATCTTGGCTCTGATCTCTGCCGAGGCATATTGGAGTTTTCTGAGGGACGCGCTCTTGGAAAGTCGGGATTACGTTGGCTCAAAATACATCTGGCAAATCTGTATGCTGGTGGTGTGGACAAGTTGTCATATGACGGTCGGGTAGCATTTACTGAGATGCATGTGGATGATATCTTCGACTCTGCAGACCAGCCTCTGGAAGGGAAGCGTTGGTGGTTGGGTGCAGAGGATCCATTTCAATGCTTGGCGGCATGTATTAATCTTGCTGAAGCATTAAGAAGCTCCTCTCCAGAGACCACTATCTCTCATATGCCTGTCCACCAGGTACTACAGAGTGACTAACAAATCTTGATATGGAAAATGGAGAACTTATATGATGGAGTTGTAAGAGACTTTACTGTGAAAGTACGAAGTAAAACCCTATACTTTCTACTCTCACAAGTAGAAAGTATAGGGTTTTACTTTCACACTTCTTATTTGCATTGGGAATGGTCACGGAAGACAAGAAACATTATATGTACGAAAATGTTTGCATATGTTTTACATTACTCGGGTAGGTAGGGTGTCGGGCTTGGTTTTGTGTCTAAGGGTCGGACTCACACCTCATCTATACTTTCCTTAGATGGAACGTAATTCTCCACTTGTCACTTATTTGGTAATGTTGCTCCTTTTGAAATCATAAGACATTAAGCATAAGTTGGCAAGTCCATACACCCTTTTTTGGTAAACACACCCCTTTTTGTCTTTTAGTGAAATTTTTATGCGTAAAAGGTTCACTAAAAGACAAAAAAGGAGGCGTGTTTATGAAAAAAGAGGGTGTGAAAATTATTCCCCTGGTTAGATTTCATTGTTTTGATTGTGTTAATTTCTTGGAGACTCCAGTATACAGAACTGAATCTTTGAATTTTCATGATTTACATTTTTTCAAGGATGGATCATGTAATGGCTTACAACACTATGCTGCCCTTGGAAGGGACAAGGTAATTAAATTTTCTCTGTCCTGACTTCACACTGGGTGCCTTACTATTATTATTTTTTAATTCTTGCCTCAGTTGTCCGCATGTTCCTGTTGCTAAGTATTTAGAAACAATCACTAGAACTCTCAGTGTAGGGAATTACTATTTGTAGCTTTTTGATTTGGCTAGCTATGTTTCGGTTATTATGATATCTTTGATTCTCGATTCATATGGTCTTACGTAATTTGACCGGGTTGCAGTTCTAGAATAATCACTATATACCTTCAACAGAGATACCTTTTTAATTGTCTTATGGAGGGAAGATGGAGCTTATGATACTTCTTCTTAAGTTAGACAATAAGCTTGACAGAAGTTTTAGTCTCTGACAGAAATATTTTATGAACTTATGGCTGTGTACACTTGGTACATTACGACCTCAGTAGGCCTTGGAGCAATTTTAAGGTTGCTTTATTTGTCACTCAGTCTGCAGAGGTTCAAAACATGCAGACAGTGCGGTGGTTAAGGCTTTCCATGTCTCAAGACTATTTAGCCAAATCTTATGTAAATAGCATGCTGTGTTCGCAGACTTGAGTAGGGGTATTGTTATATATCCAATGGTCATATTCATCTCATTCCTATGCCCAAGGACACGATGACAGGAAAACATTCGTTTATTTATTTATTATAACAGTTTTATATTTTTCAAGTTGGAACTGATGCTTAGATACTAAAATGAGCATTCTCATCTAAGTATATATTAATAGGCATTTTACCTGGTACACTCACACTTGTAGCTATGGTAAATGGAATGTGTCCAATTGCACATGTTGGGCACACATCCCACAAACTCACCCCAAGTACTCTTATTTAGAAGATTCTATGCAACACAGATAACATTCACAAACTAAAATAATCATTCATTTGTAATATTTTAATTTATGTATTTTCACCTTGTAGCTATGTTAGATGGGAAAAGTTCAATTACATATGCCGGGCACTTATCCTACGCCCTTACACAAGCGTCGAGTGTCTGACTCAAGTATGTGTGCATATTAAGAAGATTCCATGCAACACATAACATTTGTTTTACCTCACATTGGAGAAGATAATAAGGAACTTGATGCTAAATCCAATTTTAACAACCTGTATTGCACACCAATGGACAAGCTCTTACGGATGTTTTAAAACTGTTTTCCTCTTTAGTAATATATCACTCAGCCTGTTGCTTTGTATCCGATTAAAGTTTCTCGTCGAAATTGATTAACGTTTCTCATCGAAATTTGCTTAAATGTTCAGTTAGGAGCAGCTGCAGTCAACCTTGTTACAGGGGAGAAACCAGCAGATGTTTACTCAGGAATTGCTACCAGGTAAACTATTTTTTTTGAAAAATGTATTTTGCCTGTTTAGTTATCTTCATCGAATTCCCTTTGTTCTTTCGAGGGATGGTAAGTTTGCAACTATTATCTGTTGTAAATAGTAGAAGAATTTCATAACTAACTTGTACAAGCAGCACCTAGCTACCATTCTCATATTTGAGAGGCACCTTACTAATGGTAGCAATGTAATTTAGGTGACCCATCTCGGTTATGTAGGGTATGCACGATAAACGTAGTGGGAAAGTCTAGCATTAGGCAATTAATCTGAGTCCTTGCTACCGAGGTGGTGATGTGTTGATCGGTTCTGCCAAATCCTGAGCAATCAATTTTGGCGTTGAGGTTGTTTCCCCAGGACCACAAACATGTATTTAGTGGATTAGTAGCTTCGAAGTTCCCTCATCAAAGGCTACCTCGTGGTCCTGTAAATTTAAGGTGCTAACCAAACCAAACCAAACCAAACCAAGCCTTATGTCCCAATCAATTGGGGTCGGCTACATGAATCCTTTTTCTCCATTGAGCTCTGTCCAGTGCTGCTTCATCATTTAAACCTAGTATACTCAGATCTTTGCGTACTACCGCATCTAATGTCAATTTGGGTCTTCCCCTCCCTTGTGCGTTTCTACCCAAAGCTATCCTATCCACTCTCTTAACTACTGCATCCGCTGGTCTACGATAGACATGCCCAAACCACCTTAGCCTATTTTCCCTTAACTTCTCCTCTATAGGTGCTACGCCTACCATCTCGCGAATTGCTTCATTTCTAATCCTATCTCGTCTAGTCTTACCACACATCCACCTCAACATCCTCATTTCCGCTACACTTATCTTGTTCACTTGCTGCTTCTTAATAGGCCAGCATTCTGTCCCGTAAAGCATCGCTGGTCTGTAAATTTAAGGTGCTCATTAATGGAAATTTATAATCAAGTTGTCATTCTGTTTGGCCAAGCCGAGCTGCTTGGATAATGCTTGATAAGGTGCCTTGGTCTCTAGGACCATACTCACAGAATTTTGAAATTGGTATCCTTGTTTAATGTGGTGTATAGCGTGCACTTTTGGAAAGTGCATAGACTACACATGTCAGAGACGGCAGTTTGGGCAATACTTGGCTGTGGAAATGGGTTTTGGTTAGAAGCAGGAATTGCTGTTGTGCTTATCCAGCGCGCAAGTCTGGATATTACGACACCAATATTGTAATTTCTTGTGAAAAAGGGAAAACAGAACTTATAGAATGTTTCACATTGTTAGAGTTTCATGTCTCCCCTAAATGCATATTACTTTCTTTTTCCCATTTTAATGTTGAAATTTATCCGGTGATGCAGAGTTCTTGACATTATGCGGAGAGATGCAGAGAAAGATCCTGCAACTGATCCGAATGCATTGCGTGCTAGGCTTTTAATCAATCAGGTTCCATTGTTTCTTCTGTTCATTCAGTTCGATGTGCATTAGATAGCTTGCCTCGGTTAGTTGCACTGAGTATGTTAGGCCACTAATTCACTAGGCAACCTATATTTTTTGGCAATTCAATTGGTTTCTGAACAAATCTTAATTCCATTTTATGATTTTTCTAGTAAGTTTCTGCCTATGCTTAAAGAAAATAATGCTTTGCTTCTGATTTCCTACTTTTGTTACTTGAAACCCTCAGGTAGACCGGAAATTGGTGAAGCAAACGGTGATGACATCAGTATATGGTGTGACTTATATTGGTGCCCGGGATCAGATCAGAAGGAGGCTAAAAGAACGTTGTGCTATCGAAGATGATGCAGAGTTATTTGCAGCATCTTGTTATGCAGCAAAAGTAAGCACACAGCTGTAGTAAAATTTTTAGCATTATTGGAGATGGAATTTCTGTCCAGTTAGATACTATATCGTGTTAAACAGGGCATGTAAACTGTAGGCCTGTGGCTTACAGTGTAGAAAATATGCATTGCCAATCTGAGAATCTCTTCCCACTGTTAAACACTCACTGCCTCACATAGGAGAAGGTTTATGCTAACTTTATTGACTGTTTGGGCAGACCACCTTGATTGCCTTAGGCGAGATGTTTGAGGCTGCACGAAGTATCATGAGTTGGCTAGGTGACTGTGCAAAGGTCAGTTGAATTGAGTTTGCTAGTTTTGTGACTTTTGTTTGATCTAGTATTTTGATCTTTTGACATAGGATATAGAATTACATAGTTCAATCTTCAGTACGATTTCCAATTTTCCCATGCTTTTTTGGTACTCAGATAGTCAGATTTAAAATAGTTCAATTTAGCTTTAAACATTCAAGTGCGAAGTATGACAAAAAAAGTTTCCAAGTGCCAGTGTTGGCACTTGGCGGTTTTAGTATGGATTGGATTCCCATGCCGCATAAATAGGAAAGCAATTATATCCTGTTATAAAGTTACTATTTACAGTGGAGAACTCAAATATAGTGAAATATTGTACTTCTGTGAGAAACTTATTTCATGTCCTCCCTCTCCTACCAATTCTGCTTTGTGATATGCCTGCTCCAATAACTTGCGTAAGTGAGGATTTTCTCCACTTAAGCACCGTGTTCAACTTTTATTTGTCGTCTTGTTTGGTGGATTTTGTAATCCTAATGATAAGGTCCAGAAAGAGAACTCTTCGGTTGTGTTTGGTTTGGGTTTTGAGTTTTGGTTTTTGTAATGATTAGGGGGAGAAATAGGGATAATAATTAAAAAATAGGTATTAATGATTGGAGAGAGAGAGAGAGAGAGAGAGAGAGAGAGAGAGAAAAATAAAAATAATATTTAAAAATAGGGGTAATAATTGAATAATAATTGAGAAAACCGGTTTTTGAAAACCAAAGCGAACAAGGCTTCCTGTTCCTTGTTTACAATTGCCAAATCTTGTGCTCCCTTTTTTATGCTACACTTTTGCTCTTTTCCTATGCAAATTTTCGAAGAGAGAGATTGTTGTTTACCATGTACTTTAGGAAAATTTGGAACTTAAATGGAGTTCCATTGTTTCAGATAATGATGTTAGCTTCATGGCATTAATGTTGTTTTACTGGAATCTGGAATATTTAGTTTAATGAATTGATAAATCTAAAGCATAGCCGCCTGCATCCATATCGCATTATTGTGTTGCTCACTCAACTTCGCTTTATTGCATCTGTTTATAATCTCAAACATGCATAATTTCTCTTGTATTTAGCTTGTTGCATGATGGCATATTCGACTCTTTGAAGTGTTCTAGGTTGTACTATGTTCGTAAAGGTCAATTTATGATTGGGGCCTCAAAATCTGATTCATTTTATGCTTTTTGTCTTTTTTTGACGTTGTGTCTTGCAGTTTATTTTTGCATCGACTTATTGTTTTCTGTGGATATAAACAGATTATAGCTTTAGAAAATCAGCCAGTACGATGGACAACTCCTCTTGGGCTTCCTGTTGTGCAACCATACCGCAAATTAGGAAGACATCTTGTAATAACCTTACACAATTGAACGTCAGAAGCCTGATCATCTTTATTTCTATATTTCTTTCCTTTTGGTATGTCACTGAAATAGAAGTGTTGAACTGAATGCAGATTAAGACTTCTCTCCAGGTCTTGACGCTACAACGTGAAACTGACAAGGTAGTTTCCATGCTTTCATCTCTTTTTTGCTTTTTTAAATCATTCTTTACATCAAAGGTAGTTTAGTTAATTTTACTTTGTTGGTATCTCCACGATTTGATAACGATCCGACGACTTTGCATTCGAGAAACACGACTCCGAAACATTCATTGACTGGCGACCGCTAATGTTTTGAAGTGCTACTCTGTGGAATCATATTCTTTCCCTTGATAACCCTCTTTCACGTGCTGTACTCTTTGGGCTTTAATACCAATTATCATGAGCATTAAAATACTAATCCTGCTATTTACCTGATTGACATAGGTCATGGGAAAGAGGCAGAGAACCGCTTTCCCTCCAAATTTCGTTCACTCTCTTGATGGGTCCCACATGATGATGACTGCTGTTGCCTGTAAGGAGGCAGGCTTAAATTTTGCAGGTTTTTTTTATTGCTTCTTCTTCTCATCATCTTTTACTGTGTGCATCTATTTGCATGCATGCCTTGTTGTGTTATTGACTCTGACTAGTTTGTACGAACACATGGTCACAGGAGTCCATGATTCTTATTGGACGCATGCATGTGACGTTGACAAAATGAATACAATACTCAGAGAAAAATTTGTTGAACTTTATGAGGCGCCAATTCTGGAAGATGTGAGTGTGTCTACTTCTATATTTTTGCAGCTTATTAAGCCCACCTTTTTTATTTTGTTTTGATTCAGCCCTCATTCAGGTTGTTATGTCGCTTTATTTATATCAGGCCATCCTTTCATAATAAATTGGTGGACTAAATAATGTAGAAGTAAATGTTATGCAAGAAATAGGGAGGGCGATGTTAATTTTCAAAAGAAAGAAGGAAAATCATTTCCTTGCCCTTCTAAGAGCGATTGATTTGGTGAATTACATGATTTCTTTCTGAAATTGGCTTGACTTGGCGGCGTGAATTCAACTTGTTTGATGGGCCTATCTTCCAAATTTTGCATTTCTTTTCGTAGAAATTTGGATGAGTGCTTTCTTGAAGAATCCTTGAAATAGGTTTTCTCAGGGCATTTGTTTAGCTGAGCAGAAGTTACAACTTACAACTATACACATTGAAATTTCAATTGTGAAGTCCCTTCATTGCCATTGCCAAGCAATTTCCTGGAACTGATTGCAAAAACCACATTCTCTATGTTTTGATCTTTGGGAACAAAATTTCACATGTAAATTTTATCACGAAAATTCTTGAGAAATTGGGCAAGTGAAGAATTCTAGAAAGAGAACTTTTTCACTCTTGACTTGCTAAAGTCAATTTAGTCATTACCTCCTGAGGATATGGAAACAGGGATTCGGCAAGATAACAAGCGCAACCACCGTGGTTTGGAATCCTGAGATGGATGAAACCCTATTTACCATGAAAGTTAATGATGTTTTTGAGTTCCAACATTTGATGACAAGCCCTATTTTGTCTGTGACTTGTTTCTGTGTGTTGGAGAACGTGTTGAGATAGTTCTGTTAGTTGGTGTAATATTTCTTATTAAATGTTAAGCATAAGTGTCCATTGCTGTCGTTCTCCTTGAAGAATCATCGAACATCATGTGGTTTATTTATTGCAGTTTTGAGGTTGAACAATGAAGTTTGCTGACAAATTCTTTTGTGGACAGTTGTTGGAGAGCTTTCAAAAATCATTCCCGACGTTGAATTTCCCTCCGTTACCAGAGCGGGGAGACTTTGATCTGAGAGAGGTGTTGAAATCTCCTTATTTTTTCAACTGACCGAAACAAGTACTTCACATGCAGCAGTTCGCCTGCTCATTCTGTGATTGTCCTCCGCCTCCATCTTATGATGACTAAGTGATGGCACTTGTACTATTTCGGTCTATGGTCACAGCAATTTGGGAGGTAAGTTATTCTGCTACTCCATGTAGAAAAGGAGGAAGAAGGAAAGCAATATGACTTGAAGGTCAGTGCTGCTATGTTGTACATAAAACAGAGAAAATGTCGTCGATGGTTAGATGATGACGTTTTCTTTCCATCAAAGGACGAGAGATATCTCAATCAGATGATTCTTAACAAAGGTTTCGTACCCGAGGAAGCTGTAGAGGAAATCAAAGCTCCAGAAATGTAGAAGGAAATTGTGTACTTTGTATTCTTGTGTAACCTCTGGCGCATTATTTGTTACATGGCGGACATTGCTCTCTATTTTCCCGAGACTTATATTTGTCCCGAGTCTCTATTTTTTTTCGGAATTTTTGTAGCGAATAAGAAAGAAATCAAATATAGTAATTATTTTTAATGTTTGTAAATGTAAATATGAGGCAATGGTAGACCTCTTTTAGGTCTTATGACTGAGTGTTTGTACTGAAGTAAGTTATTCAACTATGAACCCTTCTTTACTTGTTGTATTGAATATGCGTTTAAATTTCTATATGAACACAGATGAATGTATTACATGTGTCAAAAACGGATCTGGGAACCCTGTAGTGTAGTACCCGAGCCGTTGATTACGCGACCAACGGCTCGGGTGCCGCACTTCAACCTTGTAATGCGGCACTGTACTACAGGATTCTCAATTCCGTCAAAAACATACATTTCTTATTCAGAGTGCTTCACTTGAAATTTGGCCAACTCTGTCACAAGCCCATCCAAATCCCTTGAGGAACTCCCACCTATTTCGACTGCTTTCAATGCCGTAACTCTGAACTCCTCCACTCTAATCCTCTGAGGTATGTACCTACTCATTGAGTTAACAATGGTGTTAGCCAACTCGTTCGAGTCGGGCACCGCATCCCCGCCTTCACACACCTTAACCGCCGCTCCTAAAACCTCCACCAGCAGCCTAGCATTCACAAATTGGTCACCCTCCATGGGCCAAGCTAGCATCATCACCCCAGCTGTTACTCCCTCCAAAACCGAGTTCCACCCACAGTGACTCAAAAACCCACCCACAGCTTGGTGCCTCAAGATCGACACTTGTGGGGCCCACTCCTGTATTACCAAACCTCTTCCGGACACCCGGTCCTCGAACCCGTCCGGTACAAATCCATACCGGTATTCCCCATTTTGGATCACGCGCAACTTGACAACCCAAATGAACCGGACCCGGCTCCGTTCAAGCCCACTTGCTAGAGCTTTCATTTGGTCACTTTTCAGCAATTTCTGACTCCCAAAACACACGTACAAGACAGACCCGTCAGGGCACCCGTCAAGCCATTCCATCACACCTTCGCTCAAGTTCACATCTGGGTTGACCCGACCCAAGGTTTTTTCCCCACCAAGTAAATTAAGCGGCCCAACTGGCCAAGCATGCACATGGCCCATTACGTTCCTCAAATGATCCAAATACTCATTCTCCAGCCCATCGAAAGTGTTGAAAACCCACCCCCAACTAGACTTATTTGCAATAAACCCATCCCTAAAAAACCCCCAATCCGGATCAGATTCCCTGTATTGCCTACACCAAGAGGTAAGATGCTCTACAAGAAAAACAGGAGACTTTGGTAAATCAGTAAAATCTACCACGCCTAAAGAACGGACGGTCTCGATATTGTCCCATAAATGATTCAAGACACAGGTGAAAAAAGCTCCAGAGGAGAAAAAAGCAATCCTGGGTACACCAAGTTGGTGGGCCAAATGATGGGTCCAGCCCAAGAAGTAGTCAGAGAGGATGGCAATAGGAGGTGAAGAGTGGGCTTCGAACCAATGGACTATTGGGCCGTAAAGCTGGCCCAAAGCATTGGTGATGGCTAAGTTACCCAAATTACCGACGTCTCTGACGTTTTCTACGCCGGAGGGAAGAGAGGGGTGGTGGGGGAAAGGGAGGACTAGGGTTTGGATGGATGATGGGTGGGCCGCGAGAAGTGGGCTTAGGTTTGGGAGGTTCTTGGGTGTGACTAGTATTGTGAGGATCAGCCCACGGAGGGCTAGTTGGTGGGCTAGGTCCAGCATTGGTAGCATGTGGCCTTGTGCTGGGTATGGAAAGATCAGGATGTGCAAATTTGACATGGTATTTGTGTGGGCGCGCGCGAGAGAGAGAGAGAGAGAGAGATGGGACACTGTTTCGAATTTCTTTGTTTTTAGATGGATGAAGTACTACTATATATATTTACATATATATGTATGTCCATCTACTAGTTATACGATCAGCCTCAGCTTGAATGATAAAAATTAATGTTGACGTACGGAAAGGAAATGTGTTGCATGATTCTTACGTCTAGAAAACCTAAAACAAGAATGTGACTTCTGATAGCCCAGCAATCCTTGTTCAACATAGTAAAATATGGACTATAATAAGTTTTTTAGATAAATGCTTTGTAAATAAGATTATTTAATTATTTCGAGCTTTGAAATAGAAATACCTCAGACATCAAAATACTAGGTATTAAGTTTCTGGTAGTCAAATCTTCCTTCCTATTTAAGATTTATTTTTTTTGGTTGTCTAAATACAAAAAATGTTTATATCCAAACACAATCTTCTAGTACTTAATGCTGAGATAGTGAAATTTAATGATCGAAAAAATTATACGAAAATAAATAAGCTTATTATATAGAGAGCAAGGATGGAGCCAGCGGGGATAAGTGGTGGCAGCCGTCACCAGAAGGTTTTCAAAAACTGCAATTATCATATAGAAAATAAAAAATTATCCCTGAACTATATAGATTCACCCTTAGTTGCACGAAGCGGGAGCGGGGAAAGGGAGGCACCTTAGAAGTTTTCAAGGTTGGGAGCGCTTAAGGAGTGTATATAGATAATATTTAAATATGTATATAAAATATCTTTAAATACTTGACCATTGAAGGTAAAGTGATACTTATTGTGAATTTTCCCTATCTTAAATGGTAAAATTTTGGAAGTTAATATTTTCTATTTGCAAAACTTTTTGACTCATGATTTTCATATTCTTATTTCCACACCCTTAAAAGTATGAGAATAATTGCTTTAATGGCCCGATAAGCTCTCATCCTAGTTAGGAGCGAGCTCCCATCTCGAAGGGAGTGAGCTCCTGTCAAGCTCCCATTTTGGGAGCGCCGATTTGAGCTCCTGCCTTGGGAGCACACCCATTTTAGAAGGATCCTGCAACTAAGGATTCGCCACCACTAAATGCTTTAAGTACACCACAAAGGTAAAATCTTGGCTCCGTCCCTATTAGAGAGTATATGGAGGGTACTTCATTAAGCATCAACTCCGTTCCTCAAATTGAATTTTTTTTTTTTTAATCTGCAAAACTACTAATTACGTTTGTTCGTGTCAAAATGTCTCTTTCTAAAATTGGAACATTTTTCTTTTAAATAGGAAAAGATATAAATAAATAAATAAATAAAAACACTCCCCACGGCCCACACAGCGAAATGTTGCCATGCCACCTTGAGTTAGCATCGTTTAGGTTATCCAAATTACCTGACTTTTGCCTTTGTTAAACTTCTATAATTTCTTATCAACTTATTTTTCTTTTTTCTCCATCGATCTTAACATTTCTAATAAAATAAGTACTATCCAGACGCTAAAAAACTAGTACAAAAATAAGTTAATCAGTAGTGGTCTATTTTGTTTATTTCTCTCTTCGAGACAAACTGAAATTTTATTAAATATTTTGATATAAAAAAAACTACAAATGCAACAAAAAAATTTAAAAAAAATTAAAAAAATAATTTAAGTGTTTTACCGTGTATGCCTTAATGAACCCTAGTAGATAGATACTGGTAACTCCAACCCCTAGCCTTTTGTATGTTAAGTTTTCAACCACCTAAATCCAATCGACTCTCACTCTAGCTACAAGGGGAAGTGCAAAACGCAGAAGTCCACAACCCGTGTATTTAAGCAAAGTTATGTGATTTTGATGGATGATATGAACGTTTTGTTCTATATGAAAAATCTAAATCTAACAATTTTGTCATTCATTTTGTTGGGAAATTTCCGGGTGTGAGAAGTTATGAGGTACCATATCATTCCTAAGATCTAGTTGTCTAGGGTCTACCTTCTTGATGTTCGAGCCCACCAACAACCTCATTTTGCCGATTGGAATTATTCATTTTATAATCGAAACCATTTGATTAGACGATCATCCATGAAAAAAAAAAATCAAGTTGGTCGGAAATATTGTTACGTTCATGACCTAATTGTATTTGTCTTCAACTAAATATATCGACGATAAGTATTTTTTACTTGTATTTATTTGAAGATAAATTTGATTTGATTAGATCACTATTGTGTTTCGATAAGGTAATTTGTTGCACCTAATTTCCACATCAAAAAAGCTACACACACAACACACTCACATAGGGGTAGGTCCCACACGTGGACCCCACAGGTGGGACCCACCCCTATGTGAATGTATTGTGTGAAAAGTGTTGTGTGTAGCATTGCTCGTCTAAGAGTAGTCGTCGTCTAAGAGTAGTCATCGATCATATTTAGTTAATATATGATCGACGACTACTCTTAATTAGACATACCCAAATGTTCAGTGCCCAATAGATGGTCATTAATTTAACTTTTGTATGATCTTTTCGGTGTCCTGAGCCATTGACTCATGAACCACTGTCCGTTGAGGCGTGACATTTTGAAAAGTGTATCGATAGTACCCTTTGAACTACTAGAAAAGTTACCGAGTGAGTAGGATGTGTGGCTTCCCTTTGCATAAACGAAACGAATGGGGCATGTGTATACGCAAGTGTAATGTTGTCACCTAATGTCGGACTCGTTTTTTACCATCTCTTCTAGTTAGGAAGTCTTCAATTAAGTCTTTTATGACATTCAATATCGCACTCACAAGTCTGTTTTTAGAGCAGTTGCAGGGAGTGGCATTATGTAACCAAACCCATGAGGCATCAGGCATTCCGGGCCCCAATAATCCCTCCGTCACAATGACGCTCCCGCCAACTCGAACCCATAACCTCCCGGTTTTGATACCACTTGTCTGTCTGCTTTTCCACCAACTCTCCTAAAACTAATTGGTGTTAGGAAGGCTTCAATTAACAAGTCTTTTAAGGCATTCCACATCGCACCCGCAAGTCTATTTTTAGAGCGGTCATAAGGAGTGACATTGTGTAACCAAATCCATTGGGACACTCCAGGCCTAACACCTACTAACAATGAACATGGCGCCTTTCCTTGCCATTGATTTTTTTGCATACACTAATTTTTTTTTTTCAAGCTGAGTTAACTGAAATTGTAGACCCCCGTAACAAAATCAATCATACTAGAGACTAGTAGAATTCACCCACATTGGAATGGTTGGACAAAATCTCCTGAGTTATGAAGGCATGCATGTTTTATTTGTTAAGTACATAGTGGGAATGTAAACGTACGTAACTAGCTTGTTCCAATCCTAAAAATCGTAAAGTAAAAATTTGCATGTAGCTGAATTATTTGATGAACGTTAAACTTGATTTTGCAAGATTGTGTCCAATATAAAGTTTCAAAGAGACAAGTGGAAGAGATTTTCTCAAAAATCAGAGTTGATAACTTACGTGAGACACTATTGCTTATCAGGCTAAGACTCTAAAAAATTAGGAGAAGAAAAACGTGAGACGCTATTCCTTATCAGGCTAAGACTCGACAACTTACGTGTTTGATTTTGTGAGGTTTTCCATAAATGAGAGTTTATCTCATATTTGTCTTATTGTAATTTTATTTTTTGGGTAGAGAGATAGAAATCCATTAAATCCAAACCCTAGTGTACAACAACCTACCAAAAAAACCCACAAAAACTAAAAAAAAAGAAAAACAAAGGAAAACAGAAATTACAAGAAAAAATCGCCGGAGCCTTCGTCGGAGTTGTCACGATATTGCCGTCGATGATGGAAGTCCGGATCTGGAAACCCCAGATCTGGATCCCCTTTTACGCAAAAATCGGTTTCAGCCGCCCATGCAAAGAGAAGAAGAGGTCAATCGCCATGAGGAGTCGCCGAAAACCAAGTGGGGGAAGTAATAGAAGAGAGGAGAGGAGGAAAGGAGGAGGAGGAGAAGGAAGAAGGTGGAAGGGGGTGGTGGGTGAGGGGAGTGTGGAGGTAGCCCTAGGGAGAGCTTCTCCCGCCGCCTCCCTCTCTCTCTCTCTCTCTCTCTCTCTCTCTCTCTCTCTCTCTCTCTCTCTCTCTCCCCCCATTATATCATATTGTTTTGACTATAAATTGGCTTGTAATTTGATTGTGTAAAGTGTGCAAAAAATAAGAGTTAGTGAGAGAGCAAGGAAGATAAAGACGAGTGAGAGCATGCATATGTAACTATTTGTGTGCATTTGCCATAAAATTTTATATTTAAGATTATATATCTGTGCAAATTTGTGCCTTCTCTGTTTCTTGCACCTACATTATTTACATCAAAAAAAGAAATTTCCAATTAATATAAGAAACCCAAGAAATACATCCTAGCTCTAAAAAATTTGAATTTAGTGGAAAGGAAAACGAAAAAACAAATAAAATAGCCGAGCAACTACCTTTTGCACAAGGGAATTATAGTGCCATTACAGTAACTGCAAAATCCAAAATTGTGCTCCTAAGATCCATATCATATACACATCAACTCCACAGTAAATTCAACATCTCGCAAACCAAATTAAGGGGGAAAAAAAAAACGATAGTGATTTTCACACTCCTTTTTAAAATATCACAACTTACTTCGATGTAACCATTGTGAATTTACAATAGTACCCTTCCATTGGTTTATTTTTCACAGGGCATATTGAATTCACACGAAAATTGACAAACGAAGGAGGGCGCGCATATTGTAAAAAGGAAAGCGTGAAAATCAATTCTAAGAAAGAAAAAAAAAAAAGTCGCGGTGAAACAAAAAGCTACCAAGGTCAAAAAACTCGGCGCTCCGTTCGCTTAATTAGTTGTTCTTCGGCGGGTGGTGCATTGGGGCATCGTAATCGGCATCGTAAGTTACATAACCGGACACATCTTCGTCTTCATAAGACAGAAGAATCCGGCCGTTACTCTTTTGATTATCTGAATTTAAACACCCATTTCCTTCAGGATCACTTCTTGGGGCTGCATCATTTGAATTTTTTGAAGTCCCTGTGCCTGCAGCACCTTTTGTTTCCTTTGTCTTTGGCCTCTTGAAATGGTTGATCAAAGTCTTCCTTCCCCCAAATCTAAAAGCAAGCCTGTCATCGTCTAATAATTCCTGCTAACAATTAAACATATGGTAATTAATCAGTAACGTATACGAGTTGACTTTTTCTCTCCCGTGGTTGGAGTTTAGTTGTGAGAGAAGCTATAGAATACACTGTTTGTGTCATAGCTTCTCTCACGACGAGACTACAAAAAAGAGAACCGAGTATGTTACCTCTCCGGTCGAAACAGCTTTTAATCCTTTAGCTAGATCATTTCCATCTATAAACATGTCGATCAGTACTTTTAAAAAGATTAAGAGAAAATCTATGTTATACACCCTTGAGAAGGGGCGTCCGGTACGCCCCACTATGTATGTTTTTGGTACGTGTTACATATGATTTTGATACTTGTCACGCATTTTTTGGTTAACTAACATGAATAGTAAAAATTTTCGAAATCCATACTGGGTCATAACAAGAACCAAAACCAGAGTAACAAGGTTACCGTAAATAGTGACGTGAACGGTGAGTTCTTACAAGTCCATAACGATTTGTTACTTGACCAAAACCATACGTAACCAAAAACATACGTAATGAGGCAAACTATAGCATCCTTTTTTAAACAAAACAAAAAGAAGAACAAAAATTTTGTGCATAGAAATGATATTAATTGTACCTTGGTGGGGATCATCAGCAGCGGAGAAACTTTCAGTACAGACCAAAAGGAGGATTAGTGTCAAAAAGCTGAATGACTTTATAGACATCTTTCTTTGTCTTCCTTTTTTTTTTTCCTTCTTTGGGTATGTGTGTTGTTCAAAACTTCAAACATGTAAAAAAGAGAATTCACAGAAAATGCAAGAACTTCATATATATTTGCAAAATGAGTCAAAGCTGTGGTCCAACATAACCTAGAAGTCATACAAGCACACACAAAAAGGTACTTAAATATTCTAATCATGGATTGGGACGACCAAAGCATGAGTCTCTATGACTTTTTTTTTTTTTTTTTTTAATTTTATTTTATGGGAATTAGTAGTTATAGATACGAACCTCAAAAACGGGACCATTATTTACATTTTATTAAATTCCTCGACTTTATCTTTTTTGGCAATTTCAAAAAAATTATGTCTGGTAATGGCTGAGATGGGAGATGAAATTACATGTGTACTGGAAGATCGGTCGAGTAGAAGTCTTGATACCCGCGATAGAAATTACTAAAAGTTTTACATTCCCTAGTCAAAGTTGGGGATTAGGGTCCCCATATTTGCCTTTTTCAGGTTTCAGAAAGAAATATGGTCTATTGGCAATACTGTATTAATTAGTAGAGAGAGCATCCAATAATTACAAGGATTTCGATGCATTTTACTAGCCATATACTCCTATAAAATTTGTTACACGGGTTACATTACCAAACTAGAACACTCAGAATCCAACAGAAAAGCGAGCAACCGGACCGGATCATTTTTTTAATACAAAAACGCTAGTATTTGTACAACTATTTCGGTTCCAAGTATTTACAACCCTCTCACATACACGTGGGACAACATCTATAATTTTGTATGAACCTCACAATGCATGTGAGGGGGTTGTAAATATAATTGGAGCCGAAATAGTTGTGCATTATTCTTTTCCATACGAATTACATTTTTGGTCATAAGATTTTACTTTTATGGAATAGTCTGGACGAGAAGTCAGTAGAGCCAGAGGAAAAAAAAAAAAGAGGAACTAACAATAAAAACGGACAGAGTATGTAAAATAAAAAAAACATTCAACCTCCTTTTAACATTTTCTTCGCATTAGAGACGGAGCCAGAATTAACTCAAAGGCGGCACACAAAATCAATGTGGCACACAAAATTAGTATTTCCCTTCTCTCCGTCCCATAAAGATAGTCTATTATAAACTGACGTGTAATTTTTAATAAAAATTTCAATCCGTTTTTTAATTTTGTGTTAAGATATATAAAAACTTATGCACGGAAGTGGTTTATTTTTTAGTTCAAAAATTAGAGGTTTTTTAGTAGTGGACAATCGGTACAGGCGGAGGACGTAAGTAGTTTAAAAAAAGTACAAGTGTTTTAAGTTAATTATTTCAAGCACCGGAACGGAGACTCGTACTCTTATGTTAATCATCCATCAACATACCTAATAGTAAAAAATTACACATTTTCATCCATTATACCTAGCTATATAGCCAAAAATTACACATTTCATCCATTAATCACTTATAAATATGCTTAATACCAAAAAATAATACACATGTTTAAAGAATAACATTATTCTTACAATACAAAAATACATACCTAATTCCAAGAATCTACACATTTTCATCCATTAATCATTCATCAATATGCTTAATGCCAAAAATAATACATGTATTTAAAGAATAACACTGTTCTTGCAATATAAAAATATTTTTTTTGGACCCGAGGGTGGCACGTGCCACCTTCCCCCCTCTTACTCTCTGTCTCACACAGTTTTTGCTAAATTTGGTCCATATTTGTTTTTTTTTTTTTTTACTCTTCTCGTCCAGTCAAACAAAGAAGTAAAAAAAAAAAATGTTGACCACAAGTTACAATGTAACGCCCCGAATTTCAGAAACATTATTTGATTTGATGTAAAAAAGATTTATTTCATAATGCATCGGAATATAATATAACCATGATCATAGTTTGGTTACAGAATAACGAAGTACTTGTTGGAAATTAATTTACATTCATCCAACAAAAATAACTAAATAAGGGTGGTAGGGTCTTCCAGATGTTTAGGTGGAGATCCCATTCTTCTGCTGGTACCTCTTCTTCAGCTTGTTCCTCCATCTAATAATACGGC
The DNA here is from genome assembly GCA_020921065.1 of Vaccinium darrowii. Lineage (NCBI taxonomy): Eukaryota > Viridiplantae > Streptophyta > Magnoliopsida > Ericales > Ericaceae > Vaccinium > Vaccinium darrowii. Next base: position 11,555,678 of record CM037160.1, read on the forward strand.
TCCTCACCTTTACATTCATCTTTAGTCCCTGGCGTAATATGCCAAAGCTATCAATAGCACTATGAGCGATAATTCACCCAATAGCTAACTCTTACCCCATTAACCCTTACATTATAATTAAACACATTTCGTATATGATTAAAAAGTAGTACGGAAGGGGAAAACAAGTAAGTGATTTCATTGACAAGCCTTTTAACTTATGTCTGATCTAAGTTCTCTACCTCGAGAACATTCTCCCATTTTAATTAACCACCAAAACCACGACCATTCGTGATTCAACTCCCACCTTATTTGTCTTGACCAAGAGCCTTGATGAATCAGGCTAAATTACTATTTAGTCGGATTCATCAGCGCCTCAAGGATGAATTTTTCAAAGACTAATCGACCCACTAGACCCACGAGAAACTAATTGAATCCACTGGAGTATACAGACTGTGACCCACTACTATAGTACAAAATACCTTATATTGCTTAAACTGATAAAAAGTAATCACACAATGTTATAAGTTAGGGTTCCGCATCAAAATCCTCGATTGACTGCCTTCCACAACTTTTCATAACCACCATGATCCTTTTGGTTGACCACCAATCATATTCCGGGATAACCTCCCTTATCTCATCACCATAACCTTAATCATTTTCAATTTCCTTTATAGTTTAACATCGTCTAGGTGATCTCTACATTCATGAACCAACCCAGGAACTTAATTGTCCAATCTAACAATCTCATCATCGTTCATTTCGATGCAATATGGCCCATACATATGAGCGGGTTAGGTTGGGTTGGGATATAAATGGACGGATATTGACAGGTTCATGGATTGGATTGGAAATTGCCACAGGGAGATTGGGACCCACGAGCCACCGGCTCCGCCCCTTATCGATCAATGCTCCTAGCTCCATACATCGTATCGTAGGGTTGATTAACGCCTAGAATCTAAGAGTTTGCTTCCTCCCACATTTTAGGTTTAAAATATCTAAGAGTTTAGCTAAGAGCTTAATATTTTTTAGCCTGATTATTATTTGATTAGATTATATATTTGCCCGGACTAACTAATTCAGAAATAATTAATCCGGTATTTGATAGGCACATACGCTTGGACTTAATGCCGAGGACTATTTGATCCCCTGTAGCCAGGGTCGACCCTAGGGGTAGGCCAAGTAGGCTTGGGTCTGGGGCCCCCAGTTTTGGGCCCAATTTAATGGCCCCGAATTAGATATATGTATGTCGGTAAGTAATAAATTATTAATGTAGCGCTATTACAACTAGATGGGGTTTTGGCCAAGTGGAAAATCTTTCCATTTTCATGCTAGTGTTCGATTCTTGACTAGGCCTTTGCTTCCTTTTTTCTTTCCAAGAGATTTCTAATACAGAAGGTTACAATTTTTTTTTTACTAAACGTATTTATAGTTAATTTTTTTATGGTTTGGTCAAATTAATTTATTTTATATATCTCTTGACTAAAATAGTCGAAATAGATATTGCAATTTATCATATTTGGGAAATAATCACTTATTTTAACCTTGATAGACTCTTTTGCTAGAAAAGATTTGTACCTGATTAATCTGTTGAAAGGTTGTTTAATTAAGTTTTTAGTCCAAATTACCTCAAAAAGGTGTTTCAATTGTGCGATTAATGATATAAATATTGAACTAAGTTTAAACTATCATTTTGAAGTTAATGTTGGTTCTTTAATTTTTTTTCCTTTTACGAAAGACATAGGTCCTTGTTTTACATTCTCGTCTGGGGCTACGAAAATTTCAGGGCCGGACTTGCGTGTAGCAGGATTATTTATAGCCACCCTCAAGGCCTCAACCCTGTCCATAACCAGTCCCTCTTTCCTAACTACTCAATTATCCCTCCCCACCTTCAAGTTAAACTGGGGTATGAAAAGGAATTTTGAAGGGTAAGCAAGTAACGTTGTTATCTTTTTTTCACTCATATAAACTACCAACCAAACATAAAATAATCTACCCTTCTTAATTAACCCTGCCTTCTACCATATTCTCCTTTTTCTTATTTAAGCCCACAAAGCTAAATCGGCCTAACAAACAGGCTCTAAGTGTTATCAATTCAATTTTTATTGGGTTAGTTCATACGACTATAGACTTTGCTCTAATTTTAAATGGACTTGCAGATAGTGAACGGTAAAATTGCTCCTTAAAAAAAACTAGGTTTTTTTTTTTGGTACATCACAAAAAATGAACGAAACTACACACTACACACGCTCAATAGCACTATGACCTTTAAGAATTAGTTGAAATGTGTATGAGGTGACCAAAATAAGTTGAATCATGGAAAACAAAACTGTGGAGCAATAGTGCGATGAGCTAGCCACCATATATTTTTCCCAAAGGAGACAACAACATCTGTTCAAGAGATTGGAGAACATGAGCAAGTTAATAGTGCATTAAACTCACTAACCCTAATTCCCAAGTAAACTATTTAAACATTAGGAAGTGGGGGACTGGGTTGGATTCTAGATATTGAAATGCCAAATCTACCTTGGGTTCAACTCATTTCAATGTGAGAGAGCATTGTAAAAAGCGTAGGTTGTTCCAAGACCATGTGTACGCACGTAGTATTTAGGACTAAAGTAATGGGGTAATCTAACTAGTACGAACGAACGTAAAGGCGGGCTAGCTCGAACGACTGTTCTACCAAAGTTTCAAAATTTCCTTAATCCTTATGAATAGGAGTATAATAGTGATTTTCAAAAAAATTTACCACTATATAGATTTGTCCACCCAATAAATTTTTGTTATATTGTTCACCCAACCCATACTCGAATCTTGCGTCTGTCTATGCTAACTATATAAGCTAAGAGTACTATGTACGTGACACTGCTTTGTGTTCCTTTTTTAGAATCGATTAAACTAACAAATAAAGCGCAAAAAATTATCAAGTAAGAACACAAAACACGTAAATTTTAGTGTGGTTTTCCAACTATCTAGTTGACAACACCTTTCAGATCCCCTGTTCCAAAACCCCCCTGTTCCTTTTTGAGAATCGATTAAACTAACAAATACACAAAGCGCAAAAAATTATCAAGTAAGAACACAAGACACGTGAATTTTGTTTTTGTGTTTTAAAAATTTGTATATGATCCAACGGCCCAAAATTCCCCGCAATAGAAGAAAATGGGGAACTTGGAACAAGGGATTTGATTCCTTGCCAACATCCATAGCTCAAATCACTTTTTACTAGTACTAGTACTAGCATGTATGAAATGAAGATTTTATAAGAGTTGCATCAGCTGCTACACATAGCAATTATTTATATAACATATGGTTTACATTATCAATTACCTTAATATCCTTATTTTTTTTATTTCGGGGGCGGTGCCTCCGACCCTCCGTATGTCGTGGGCTCTGCCCATTAGACCTCCACGACCTAACCGAGCAGGTTGAACTCCGAACACAATAAACCAAACTGAACCAAGCTTTAAGCCTAACATTTCCAACCACTGATTTATAGTAATGGGTCACTTCTTGGCTCACAACATGCAGCCGGAGACTCTGTTGATATTCTACCCGTGAACATAACTCATTGCTACGTCAATAGTAGAAATCCGTACCAAGAGAAAATATCAAATGATACTCTGAGAGAGTAGAAAAATTACCCGCTATTTAGACTATATATATACGCCAATTATCCAGTTCAAGATTCCGAATTATAGGTTTTTTTGATGTTTTGAGAGTTTTAAAACATGTTTTTACATGATCCAAACTGTCCAATGTATTTAAAAAGTGCTTTTCAGGGTCCCTGCGAGAAATCGTCAAAAAAAAAAAAAATACCGGGAAGGGCTTGATCCGAGCAATTTTTCACAAAAACTGTACATATACAGTTTTATAAAAAACTGCTTAGATCAAGCCCTTCCCGGTATTTTTTTGGGATGATTTCTCGCGGAAACCTTTGAAAACACGTTTTAAACACATTGAATGGTTTGGATCATGAAATTTTGATCTGGAACGATGAGACTCGGACTTAGGGATCCCGGACTAGATAATTCCTCTCTCTCTCTCTCTCTCTCTCTCTTTCTCTCTCTCTCTCTCTCTCTCTCTCTCTCTATATATATATATATATATATATATATATATATATTATTCACGTATAGCAAGATGAAAGGGCGGACAAAGAGGGTTCATGTGGGGGCCTGGGTCTCCACACACCTCCCAATTATTCTATTATTGGTATTATATTTTAGGTTTTGCTTGTAAAAACTATACAAGACGCCTTAGAATTGTTATATCAGTATACGAGGACGATATTTTGTTATTAGTTTATGAATATATGCGATTTGGTCTCCCCGCATAATGAATCCTGCATGCATCCGCCACTCGCGAAATGTATCATGTATGTTCATACGTATGTACGGCAAATGCAAGTTGTTAGTTGTTACAGTTATATTGCAGATATCAATAGAATTCATGTGCATCCTATTTACAATCATGACTTGGATTGAATCAAGATTACCTCTGTTCAACTCCAAGAAGTCAACGGGACCAAAGGAATGCATGACTGCTAGCAAATAACTTCATGTAACATTCTAGGGTTTGAGGAAAGTGAGAGAAAAGAAAGGACAAGTGAAAATTTTCCCTCATCTTGTTTGGTTTGGAGAGAAAGTAAAGAGAAAATAAAAAAATTTAAATATTGTGAATTGTGAAATTTTCCTCCCACTTTTTCCTCTCTTTCCTCTCATTTTATTTTCTCTCACTTTCTCTTCCATTCCACATGTTCCAAACAGACCCAAGTATCTACTAGTTTTGTTTGTTGGATAAAGTATGGGGTTGAATATATTTTAATTATGCGGTTGAATGTAACTTTCACAGGAAGATTGCACTGCTAGATAAAAAAATCCACATCCTTCGAAAATGTATTACTCCGGCGGTGTTTGACAACCTCTTTTTTTGTTAGACAAAAGCCAAAACACATTTTTATGAAAATGCATTCTCGTTTTAGGATCAGGGGCGGAGCCAAGGGGGGTCAAGCGGGGTCACTTGACCCCACTGAGGTGTCAAATTTTAATATGATAGGTATAATATTTTTTAGATTTTGTATTTTTGCCCCTTGTATATGGTATTTTTTGCCCAACTACTTGCCCTCCTCCTTACCATTGACCACACCAAACCTAATTGCGTCGACTTATTGTATTCTATCATAGATATGCAACTCCAAGAGCTAAATGATTGTTTTTAATGAGGTAAACACATAGTCGCTTCTTTGTGTTGCATGTTTAAGCCCATTCAATTTATTTGCAAGTTTTGACAACCAAAAGTTTTTTTTTTTTTGATAAGTTTTGACAACCAAAAGTTGAATTGCTTGGTCGAATTTTATCCTAAAGACTTCTACGGTATTGTGCTTTTGGCACTTTCGGATCAACTTGAGAATTTCATTATTGATGTGCGGTCTAGTGTTCGAGTTTTCAAACTTAAAAGGAATTGGTGATATTTCTCGAAAGATGGTTGAGACTCGAAAAGATATAGGGTATCCATTGATTTTCAGGCTTTTGACTTTGGCTCTAATTTTACCTGTTGCGACAGCTACAGTAGAAAGAGCATTTTCTGCCATGAAGATTGAGAAGAATCAATTTCGTAATCGAATGGGGATGATCAATGGTTGCATGATAGCTTGATTGTGTGTATTGAGAGAGAGATTTGTAATAGTATCACAAATGAGGCTATTATCATACGATTTCAAAATATGAAAAATCGCCGGGGTCACTTGTAAACGCTGTTATAGGTTTTAAATCAATACCTGGTTAGCTACTTTTCTTTGGCATTAAAGTGTAGCTTTTTGTGGTTGGTTGTAGACGTGGTCATAGATCGTATATGGGATGACTTATGGTTGGTTGGGCACTCAATGTGCCTTTGCTTTCGAGTCTATCTCGTTCACTCCGCTCAATCAATCCTTGCGTTCGAGAAAAGAACCTACTTGCCCGGTCGGTCGGGCAGCGCGCCTTTAAGCTAATTTTTGTTTGACATTTCAGTGTATCTTTAGGGAGATCAATTGTAAATAAATTATATGTTATTAATAGATAACAACTTTAACTCCTTTCTATTTCGCATTTTGGTGTTCTTTTGTTCTACTATTTTGCTTTAAGAATTTGACCCCACTAATATTTTGTTCTGGCTCCGCCCCTGTTTAGGATGAAGAAGAGGATAAGCCAAAAGTAGGATTGGAGATACTTTTCTCATTCTTATTTTTCACATTTTTCATTTTTGTTATATAAAAAGACATACGATATGTATTTTGTATATATCTCTCAAACATTACTTCTGTTCTAAAATGCATTCTGAACATTTATTTCAAACACTCTACAGATTCAATAATGCATTTTGACCATAATCTTAAAAAGCCAAAAAACAAGGCTCTCCTCGAACACCTCCGACCTATTACTCTGGTGAGATGAATTTTTTAATTGTTTTGGTGAGATAAGTATTGTTTTATGAAATTACTCAATCAAAAATGCAAAAATGCTATGCGCAAGGAAGCTTACACTGAACCATACATAGAACGTGAGTGCTTTTTTAAAACGTGTTTGCAAAACACAACTTTATATTATCACATTACTCACATTCTGTGTATCACTATTTGTATATGATTCGGTATAAGCTTTTTTACGCATAGCATTTTTCAGCAAAAATGACACTATTGCATAAGCAGAAAAAGAGGGATCGGCAAGATTTTTTTTTTTTTGAAATCAATAATAAGTAGCTAGATATCTCTCTAGGAGCTGGAAGTCATCAAAAAGCATGCTAGTACTAGTCGCTCAAGCCCTAAATAATAGCCACATAATAAGTTTAAACAAAGGCAGTCATTGAATCATATTTATAGCAGGAAAATACTACACTAAACATCAGTTATAAGTCTGGGAATCATGACTCCTCCCAAATAGTATATCTCGAGGAAATGCAAGCTCAATATCTCCCAAGTTGGTTAATAATGTCTACATCAGCACCGCGTCAAGTAACCTAGATGATCGGTTGAAGTCGGGGTTCCGGCAGATAGTCTGGGTTCCGGCAGATAGTCACCGTATCCTTTCAGACCTCGTGATCGGTTGAAGTCGGAGAACGTATACCATTCAAGTTGGTCTTTCCTATTGACTAATCGAACGTATACAACAGAAGAAGAGTTATGCAGAAGTGATAGATTCGTCGACGACATACCAGGCAGGACGACGAGGCTTCCCAAGTTTCAACGAGAAGGATGAGTTACCTGTGTTCTAGGGTTTTCAATCTTGCGATTGCGGATCGGCAAGATTTGAACTAAGGTGCACACCGGCCCGGTAGCCTGCCCAACGCAGTCCAGTTTTTTTAGGGTTTGAGATAAATATTGAGGCCCATAAAGCCGGGCTGGGTTGAGATTTTAAGCCCGTTTACTAATTGGGCTGGGCTTAGGAAATTCCTCTAAGGCGCAACCCGGCCAGGTCAGGCTTGATTTAAATAATAATTTTATTTTAATACTATATGTATATATGTATATGTTATCGCTGGAACCTAACTGCTTAGGGTTTGTTTATCTTGATGAAATTGACATTGATGAAGACGAATTTTAGGTACTCCCTATGTAGAGAATACCTTTAAAGTAATTTGTTAAGAAAATTTTGAAGTTTTTTTCCCTTAAACTACTATCTTATATTAATAACTCATGGTTTTTATTTCTTTTATTTTTATTGCGCTCTACAAGATCTACTGTAAAGAAGTGTGAATTTAAATGAGAGATACTCGAGATACGTTTTTACATGTTAGAGTTCCATCTTTTAGAGCACTTTAATTTGTGGGTCTATTTTTAATATTTTGGGAAGAATTTAGAACTTTAAGTATATTATTACGGTTGTGAATTATTATTGTGATTGCTATGGTTGATTAATTTATGTTTGTGATGTCATGTTTAGAAAAATAAATGTGCTTGTTGGACGGGTTTGGGAAATTAAAATTCTAATTGGGTCGGGCTTGGGCATTTTAAATGAAGCCCGATTATTAATGGGCCGGACTTGGGAATAGATAAATCTCGTTATTATCTAGTATAAACCCGGCCCGAACTCAGCCCGGCCCGGTGTTTGTGCACCTCTATTTTGAACCCTGCACGTCAAAATAGGAATCCAGGCCCATCCACCAGACCGGCCCATCTGCCATGTTAATGTTGTTTAGTTGGGTTACACAAATTGGCTGGTAATAATGTGGAAACAGGCCCAGCCCAAAAGATTTGGAGGAGTCTTGAAGTTAAGGCCTTTTTTCACTATGGGTTTTGTTTGGGGACTCATATGGTTGAAGCCAGATGGCTCTGGGCTTTGTTTTGTACTCCACGTCGTGGTGTGAAGGAGCACTGTTGTCCCTACAAAACATTTCACAACTATTTATGGGGTGTTCCACTGGGCCAAATTTTAGAATAAATTGGTTTTTCACTGTTTTTTTTTTATATGATTGTTGTGAGAGAATCCCCTTAAGCAGCTTTTCAGTGTCGAAAGAGCTGTGCTTCAGTTAGTTATGCTTGCCATCTCCGTTAAATGTTTGGGTTCCAAATAAATGTGTGGAATTGGAGGGCGCTTGGCTGCTAGGTTAGCTCTGCCACTAGCGCTGGGCACCACCTAGCGGTGCCAAAGTTTTGAATAATTACTCCTACAATTATGAAAGGAGTGGTACATGAACAGAAAAACTATCTACAAAATGTCTAAAATTTAAAAATGAATGGCTCAAATTCACGTCAAGTAATCTGAGTTACTCATTTTCGAACTTGAGTACTTTCTGGGTAGCTTTTCTTGACACTTAGCATTTGGGGGAGAAGAAATTCCTAGTAGGAGGATAATTGAGGTTGCTTAGATGGCAGCATCTCTACCTTACATTCCCACCCCACAACCTTCCAAAATCCAAGCAAAACCCCCCTCACGTCTCTCTTTCTTTCTAGAACCCTCTTCCTTCTCTGCTTAAACCCTCATCCTTGGCAATCAGGGTCTCGACCCATTTCACTCTGCCCCCTCTTATCTTCTCTACTCACCCACTAAAACCCTTGTCGACAGAACCTCCTGATTTCCGATTTATGGCGCCTGTTCTAAGCAGAAGCTTGGCCTCCGCCTCCGTTGCTTCTCGTCCTTCTCGTCAATCCCCATTGTTTTCATCGAACAACACAACTGGTAGAGTCTTTAGCATCAAACGGAGTGCCTTTGTGCCTCAAAACGGTCTTAGAAACAGCTTCTCTAGTTCTGGTTTGAAGTGGAAGGTCGAGAGGAGAGACAAAGGACTTGTGGTCCGTTGTGAGGCCACCGCCGTTGCGGAGAAAGAAGTCCCCGAGACTTCTGGTGAGCGCCACGAGTACCAAGCCGAGGTGGGTTTTTCACAGTTGCTTTTAGTTTGTATGTTTTTATGGTTTTGGGTTATTTGGGTGGTTGTTTGTATGTCTGATTGCTGATTGGGGGGGAATAACTAGAAGAATTGGAAGTTAGAATTTTTGGGTTTTCCCCAGTTCGTTTTAGTTTGTAAGTTTTTGTTGTTTTGAGTTATTTGGGTTTATGTGTGTATTTCTGTTTGCTGATTGGAAGGGAATAGATAGAAGAATATGAAGTTGGAATCTTGGGTTTTTGTACTGCTCGGGAATTCTAATTTGAACATATCCGTCCAATTTCAGCTGTGGTTGAATCCCGGGTTTTTTCCCCGGTTCTCTTTGTTTGGATGTTTTTATGCTTTTGAGTTATTTGGGTTCATTTGTGATGTATGTCTGATTGCTGATTGCTGATTGGAAGGGATTCAAGGGAATAAGTAGAAGAATCTGAAGTTTGAATCTTGGGTTTATTTCTATTGGCTGGGATTTAATTTGAATATATCCGTCCAATTTCAGCAGTCACTGAATTATGGGTTTTTCCCCAGTTCCTTCTAGTTTGGACGTTTTCATGCTTTTGTGTAATTTTAGTTTATGTAAGCATGCCATTTGTGATTGGAAGGTACTTAATAAGTAGAAGAATATGAAGTTTGAATATTGGGATTTAATTTGATTATATATTTCCAATTTCAGCAGTGATTGAACAATGGTGTTTTCTTTTCTACCTTGGAAATATGGGTTGTGTTTTTTGGCGCTTGGGACCAAACTGTTTGGTTATTGTTTTGGAAGTTAATTTTGGAGAACATTTATCCCAAAAATTGTTTGGTTGACTGGTTTTGACACATTTTATGGACTTTGTTTGGAAAGTGACTCATTTTGTTAGAAATGATCACAAGTTGCTTGGTGAATTTGGATTAGAATCAGTTTGGTTGCTGAATGCAAGGGAAGAGAGTATACGAATATGAAGATTGAATCTTGGGTTTTGATTCCTGGTGACCTAGTAAAAAATCGCGTTCAATTTCAGTTTGTTAAGGACCTGTTTGGTAGTAATTTTTCTCTATATTCCCTGTTCTTAACTGTTGCACATTGGGTAGTTATTACCTCCAAAACTAGTACGCGAGCCTTGGCGCCCTGACAAGACTCTCTTGATTGATTGTCCCATTGTTTGTTCTTCAAGTGCACATTGTTTCCTTGTGAAGCCTATAATATGGATCCTTTATCTATCACTCCACTTGCGAGTCATTAGTCGCTTGCGTGGGGGAGTGTCTTGCTCCACATTGATTAATTATACCTGAAAAACTCCTATTTGAGCTTGGGCAGTTTCTCCACTCATTACCAAGTGATTTAAAGTTGGATTCATCAACAACTATTTTTCAGAGATTCGTGCTAAAAGAACCTTTTTTTTTTTTTTTTGAAAAGTACAAAATAACTATTTTAGCTGAACCGTAGATATGGATTTAAACCGGAGATATTTCTATTTTCCTTTTTTTTTTTCCTTTTTTTTTGGCGAAATACTGAAGAAGCAGACTTTTGCATTCAGAATAAGCAAACTTTTGCATTCAGAATAACATGACCTTGGTTATTTTTTATCTTGCATTCAGAATGAGATGCCCTCTGAAATCACGTTGTTGTATTCAAGTACTTAAATTGCTACAATAAATACCCGCATATCGCGAACTGGCGATTTGCTTAGTGCAAATTGGTCCACTTTGCATTCAAAATGATACAACATATATGGTGAATTTTCCTGTGGAATTTGAATTAGAAAATCTGCTACTATAAGTTGTTATGGACATGCTAATGCTATGGTGAAAACTATGTCAATTTATTCTAAACAAAATTAGAAAGAATTGTCCATTTGGGAGCCTAGGGTTGTAGTCTTCCAGATGCTGGGGATAAGATGGCAATTTATGACCTTTTCTCATGGTAAGAGAGATTTTGGGGTTTGCATGTTGATTTCATGGTTATTTTTCGTTCAGAATGACATAACATCCTGGGTGAATTTGCTGTGGAATTTGGAGTAGGAGCTCGGTTGCTATAAGTTGTTAGAACTTGCAAATGTTTGGTGAAAACTGAAAAGTAAGCATAAAATCTTATGAAATTGTTCACTTGAATGCTTAGGTTGCATATATAGGATCAGGCGGCAACTTGTGTACTTTTTTGTCCCTGTGAAAGTTATTTTTCCTTTCCTTTTTTATTTTTCCCCCTTCTTTTTTGGGTGGCGGCTTTGGTTAAAATGGGGGTGTACTGCTTGCCTAGTTAATTTGTTTTTTTGGTCTCCCATGATATTGATCTCTCCTCTTTCCTCATTGGATTCTTTTTGTTTTCTCTACTTGTGGGGTTCTTTCTTATTTATCTAAAGGCTTGAGACTTGTAATTAACTACAGGTCAGCCGCCTACTGGATTTGATAGTTCATAGCTTATACAGTCACAAAGAGGTGTTTCTTCGGGAGCTTGTTAGGTGATGATATGTCCTCTCTTGTTATACAGCTCAGTTTCACGACACAATCTGTATTTCATTTCTGCTTATTATTTTCCCTCTGTATTTGATTTACAAGTTGTCAATTAGGAATCCTGGATGTTCTGTTTGCATTTTCATGTGAATGCTTTTCCTGCAGATGTTTTAAGTGTTTTTGGTTCAACTCTCTTTGTTGACTTGATCTCGTTTTTGCATGCCAGTAATGCAAGTGATGCTCTTGATAAGTTGAGATTTTTAAGTGTGACCGATCCTTCTTTACTTGGCAATGCTGGGGAACTAGAGATTCGCATCAAACCTGACCCAGACAATGGGACTATCACTATAACGTATGTTGTATATATTTCTACGTTATGCCTTTTTTGTTTATCGGAAATGACCCACTCTAATGGATTTTTGTACTAATGTAGGGATACTGGTATAGGAATGACAAAAGAGGAGCTCATAAACTGTCTTGGAACTATTGCTCAGAGTGGTACTTCAAAATTCCTCGCAGCCCTCAAGGTACTTAGTCCCCTTGGGCTATTTCTAGTTATCAGTTCTGACCTAATATGAATGAGTTCATTATTTGCTGAAACTAACTAATTTGAGTCTTTGTGTAGGAAAATAAGGATCTGGGAGCAGACAATGGTTTAATAGGCCAATTTGGTGTAGGGTTCTATTCAGCATTTTTGGTTGCCGAAAAGGTGCGGGAAGGAGTGATGTATTTGTGTTTCCATTACTGGTTTTAGATAGAGCGGCTATGTTTTGATTTCTGATATGATAATGAGATGGTTTATATTGGCTTTATTTTCGATCAGGTGGAAGTGTCGACAAAGAGTCCCCGTTCAGATAAGCAATATGTCTGGGAGTCTATAGCCGACAGTAGCTCATACGTGATTAGGGAGGAAACTGATCCTGAAAAGCTGCTTCCCCGTGGAACTCAAATCACCCTATATCTAAGGGTAATACACTTATCTTTGTTGCTCCATTGGAGTGATAGCTTAAATGTTTTACTTTAAATAGAAATCGTTAAGACGTTGGTGTTTGGATGTATGGTAGTGGTGAGCCTATGTCTTACTTGTTTGAGGTGCATTAATGTTGAGGGATGAGAATAATCCAGGAAAATTCCAAGGAAACTGCATCTGTATATTGTAGTGAAGGTGGTATGCTTTTCTTGTAAAGAAAAAGAAGTGTTAAGTATTCTCAGTTAGTACCCATTAATGGCTGTCTAAGATGGGTAAATTGGATAGACTTACTGAAGGCAGAAAGGAACTGTCCCCAAACTTGAACTCACATCCTAAAGGTTAGTAGGCATAGGTTTGCGATGGTAAAAATGAACTAGCATCAAGGGTTTCGATATGCATTCCTCAGACATCTCTGTTTTAAATATTATTTGCAATTAAGCAACCCATGACTGCAAACCTTTTTTTTGCAGCCGGATGACAAATATGAATTCTCTGAGCCAACCAGGATTCAAAATCTGGTAAAGAATTACTCACAGTTCATTTCATTCCCTATCTATACATGGCAAGAGAAATCGAGAACTGTTGAGGTGAGTACATTGGTTTTACTTTCTTATGACATTTTTATCGAATTGTTTGATGGAGGAGGTGAATATTTCAGGCTGATCGTGGATTGTTGCATATTTAAAAATTGTCACACGTGATGGTGATATAAATGTGGTAGCTATACAAATGAAAGATCCTTTTCGAGTTGTAGCTTCTGAGCATTTGTCTTGTCATTTTCCAAGTCTTTAAGAGTAATAAGTGATATTGGGCAGGTGGAAGAAGAGGAAGAGCCAAAAGAAGGGGAAGAAGCCAAACCAGAGGTAGCAGCTTGAAATTATGAACACTGCTGTTTTTAATCTCATTTTTGGATGGTATTCAGTTTACAAGTATTTACAGGGTGAGAAGAAAAAGACAAAGAAAACTAAAACTGAGAAGTATTGGGACTGGGAGTTGACCAACGAGACAAAACCTATATGGGTAAGTTTGTTGAATGATATATGTCCTGTCTTGCCACGGATACTTTATGATTATTGTGTACTTTGATTTTTAATTTTGTGTGAAATATATGCTTTCTAACTTGATATGTTTTCCAAACATAGATGCGGAATCCAAAGGAAGTTCAAAAGGAGGAATACAATGAGTTCTATAAGAAGACATTTAACGAGTTTTTAGATCCGCTTGGATACACTCACTTCACCACCGAGGTACTGATGTTATAGCTAGCGGAATAATTTTAGATATGGTTTTGCTTACTGGCATGGTAGTTTACCTTTGTAAAACATTTTTTCTAGGTGATGTGGAGTTCAGAATGATTTTAGATTTGGTTTTGCTTACCAGGCATGTTAGTTTACCTTTCTTTCTAAAATACATTTGCAGGGTGAGGTGGAGTTTAGAAGTGTCCTCTATCTTCCTGGCATGGCACCTCTCAATAACGAAGACATTACAAATCCGAAAACAAAAAACATACGTTTGTATGTGAAACGAGTATTTATCTCAGATGATTTTGATGGTGAACTGGTAAGTTTCGATAATTGGTTAATAACCATTTTTTTAAAATTTGTCAATGGAATAATGGTTAGGAATAAAAGAAGTTGCCAGCTAGAAAATAAATATTATTATTTGTTAAATGAAGAATTTCATTACTTCACTTCTTGAATTGCATGTTCCATGAGATTATATGTCGCTTTTGATATTGTTGGGCTTGGTGGCTCTATCATTGTTTTCCCTTTGTGGCGTTTATTTGTTCATGCCTCGTGGGGTTCCTCGACTTGGAATGGTGACTTGCGTATCTTACCCTTCATTCGAAGACATTATCTTAGTTGTTTTTTACCAGAACATTGGTGACTATTGTGCTTTCTTATTCTGAGCACATTATACTTGTTCTGCATTTTCTTATTTGTTTTTTAAAAGAACATTGGTGACTTGTGCATCTTACCCATTGTTTGAATTGGATGGCATGCAATGATGCATTCATCTGTGGCGTGTGCTATATTACTTAAAGTGTGCTTGACAAATTTATGATTGTAGAAATTAGTTTTCGTAGAAGTTGTACACTCTTCCAAATATGAGCACCAAATTAAGTTTGATTTTGAGCATGTATAGACTTACAAGTTTCCTGCTGGGAATTGATTCATTTTTTTTTCTATGAATTTGCAGTTTCCACGGTACTTGGGCTTTGTGAAGGGTGTGGTGGATTCAAATGACCTTCCCCTTAATGTGTCCCGAGAAATCCTTCAAGAAAGCAGGATTGTAAGACATTCTGTATTTTTTTTTTTTTTGAAGAAATACTATATCATATTAGCATTAAGTAGGATTTATCCATCTTTGGTGAATGTCTTTGATATTAAATGTTAGTAATCATTTACAAAGAAATATAGTGATCTAATATTGGTTGACTCTATTCTTCCTTTAATTTGCAGGTGAGAATAATGAGAAAGAGGCTTGTCCGGAAAACTTTTGACATGATTCAAGATATTGCTGAAAGTGAAAATAAAGAGGTTCGCAAATCTTAAAGCATAATTTTCCCTCCAAATCTGAGGTTTTGGACTTGGAAATTGATTTTTGTTATTGCAGGATTACAAAAAATTCTGGGAGAACTTCGGAAAGTTTATAAAGTTGGGTTGCATTGAGGATTCTGGTAACCACAAACGTATAACTCCGCTTTTGCGATTCTTCTCTTCGAAAAGTGAGGAGGATTTAATAAGCTTGGATGATTACGTTGAGAATATGGGTGAAAACCAGAAAGCTATCTATTACTTAGCAACTGACAGTGTCCAAAGTGCCAAGACTGCTCCATTCTTGGAGAAGCTGGTTCAAAAAGATATTGAGGTAAGCACTTACTCGAGATTGCTGACACTTGTAATAGCTCGAAAATTTTGGTGGTTTTGCGGGGGACATGATGCATAAAACAGTCCATGGGTGATTTTTCTTCAATTAAATGGAAAAGTATTCGTCGGACGCAAGAATAACCTACATCTCTTCTTCCATTTCAGAATGTGAATTTTTTTTCCGTCCACGGGAGAAAATTGCTCTAGTATTTAGTTTTTTGTCTCCAATTATTTTTCACACTTCCATTCCTTCCACGGTCATATCTTTCGGATAGTCTTGATTTTTCTCTTCCAGACACTTTTTGTATGTGCATGTGTTTTCTTTTGGAGCAGAAAGTGAGTACATGCTTCTACTTTTCGCGATTGCTCATAGGATCTACAGCTAATTGTTTATTGGTTTCCCATTTTGTTTATAGGTCTTATATCTGGTTGAGCCTATTGACGAAGTTGCCATCCAGAATCTACAAACCTATAAAGAAAAGAAATTTGTTGACATCAGCAAGGAAGATTTGGATCTTGGTTAGTGACTTTTCCGCCGTACGGTTGTTTAACAAGTCATTTGAATCAGTTTTATTCACTTTCACTCATTTTATGGTGCTTTTGTATTCATCTTATCTCGACATAATTCCTTGTAACAGGTGATGAGGATGAGGTCAAAGAAAAGGAAACTAAGCAAGAGTTCATTCTCCTCTGTGATTGGGTAAAACAGCAACTTGGTGATAAGGTTGCAAAGGTCCAAGTCTCAAAACGTCTGAGCTCGTCCCCATGTGTGCTTGTTTCTGGCAAGTTTGGATGGTCTGCTAATATGGAAAGGTTTGTTATAAATATGAGGCGTCTATAGTCATATGCTGTTCGGGCGAGATAATAAATCCCTTCTTGTATTTTGCAGGTTGATGAAAGCACAAACTCTTGGGGACACGGCAAGCTTGGAGTTCATGAGAGGAAGGAGAATATTGGAGATTAATCCTGATCATCCCATCATTAAAGACTTGAATGTAAGATTCGTTCCACTCGATGCTGCTTAACTTTTACGGTGGAAATGAGTTAACTAAAACCAGAAGGATGATATAATATAAATAAAGAAACGCCCACTTAAACGGTAGTGGAAAGTTCAAGATGCCTGGCAAAAATTACTTAACTCATGGGTGTGGTAGTACATAATTAACAGACTGCAAGGAAGGTTGAGAAAAATTCGGAACATACATGTTCTAATCTTTGTTGATCTATAACTATAATCTCCTTTTGAAAGGTGGCGCATCTAATGTCAATTTGGGTCTTCCCCTCTCCAAAAGAAAAACTGGGTCGGGTGTAAACTGTAATGTAATGAGTCTGGGGAATATGATTGTTTACGTGGACTTGTGGGTCCATCTAACTAGCAAATAAATTCACTTGCAGGCTGCATGTAAAAATGCACCCGATAGTACCGAGGCCAAGAGAACTGTGGACCTCCTATACGACACAGCCCTGATATCTAGCGGATTCTCTGTAAGTTCTGCCAAATATAATCTCTCAATTTCAGTTTCTTCTTCCTTCTTTAGTGTTGAAAGAGTAGTTTGCTCCTATTAACCATACCTTTGGTTTTTGCGATGCAGCCGGATAATCCAGCTGACCTGGGTAATAAGATCTATGATATGATGGCAATGGCTGTAGGCGGAAGGTGGGGCCGGCTGGAGAGCGACGAGGCTGAGCTCGTTGAAGACAGCAGCCCTTCAGAATCCGATGGGAGTCCTGATGGTGCCTCGGAGACGGAAGTGATCGAGCCCTCAGAAGTGAGAGCAGAGAATGACCCATGGAAGGAATGAACATTTTTTCAATTAACTTCTGGTATTTTTAGTTTTCTTGGGGCAATTTTTGTGACATAAGTCAAGGAAAGGCAGGCGAGGAGAGCAAAAATACGAGGGAAAATGATTATTTTAACGTTCTTATTTACTTCTAGTATTTTCCCTTTGTTATAAATCCTGTTTGTGGTTTAGGACATCATAAAACTCACAGCATGAAGGAAGTCTTCCGAGTAAACTCGATTAGTTTTTCCTTTACAAATGGTGTCATTCCTGTGCCGAGTCAGTGAATGGAGGAAGTTCATGTGCATATTGGGTGTGATTCTTAACCTTGCGTTTGAAATTTGAGGAAAGTGAGAGGAAAGAAAAGAAGAGAAAATTTTACTGTGCACATAACTAGGAATTGGTTAATCTCTCTCTTTTTCTCTTCAAATCAAATAATGGTCGTGCGTTTGGCGTTAATATCATGGTTACGTTTTTCTTTTGGGGATTGGGGGTCCTGCGTGGTGAGCTTATTCACTGCATGTCCCCCGAATCCTTTCTTTTGAGCTTTGTTCGGATGTCTCTTTGGTTTTGTTTTAAGTTAGCACTTTGTTTTGTTGGGCTCGTGGTTGTATAACTTTGGATGTGCTGGTTTTGTATTATAAGTTTATGTTTGCTTAAAAAAAAAGTTAGTGGATGAAAAATATTTATAATTTCCTTTTTTTTTCCCCTTTTCTTTTCCATAAGTTTCAAACAAAAAAAGATTTTTTGAAATAGAAAAGTAGCGAAAACAAATACACAAATGATCACCGGCTAGCCTAACGGGCAAGGTGCATTACATTCCCAGAATCTCAAGGGAGATTCGGTTTCGAGTCTTGCCAGTGTCAAGGGATTGTGGGAGTATATACTCATGGCCACTTGCACCTACGTGGTGTTGTGATGACGTCTTGTCCTCACGGGCTGGCGAGTCGGGAGCTCCTCTAGTCATGCCTACTGCCTAGGGGTTGCCCCCTACCACCCTTTTGTGGTTCCAAAAAAAAAAAAAAAAAATTACACAAATGGTTACACATTCACATGCTGGATGTACAGCACGCACGTGAAAAAACAACACCCATGCACTAATTCTTTTCACCATAACTGATGGAGTTTTTGTTAAAGTTAACTGATGGATTTAATGTTGCTGGGTTAATGCTCCTTTGTTGCTTACAAAGGTGATTTTCTGCAATAGAAGCGGACTCAAAATCCATAAACGCAGCAGAGATTGAATGAGTTTCTAAAAGAAAAAAGCAACACGGATTAGATTATTGCATTGATCAAAAACATTTTAAAGGGAAAATATACAAGATAGTCAAATTCGCGCCTGCAACCTAAACACGGTTTTAATTTTACTGTTTCTGGCACGGTTGCGAATTCCTTGAGGGTTCTTTTTCTGGGGTGTTCAAATGGACCACTGATGCACTTGCTTCTGATAAAACTACAAGTAGTTCATTGTGTATTGCCTTTTCTTCACATTCTGCCTTTTTCCTATGGTCCATGGCGTCTGCTCATAAACTCATGTCTCTCTTTCTGTTCTTGTGGTCCGTTAATGCACGAGACGATGAAGATGAACCGGTTGCTCATCATCGCACTCCACTGTTGATAAATAGGCTGTATGTTTTTGGAGACTCAAATGTCGACCCTGGAAACAGCATGAAAGTTGTCGATCCTTATACCAACCGCACCACCAAAGTTGGCCTGACTGCAGATTTTCCTCCCTATGGCATCGACTTTGACAAGAAATCCATGGCCACTGGCCGTTTTTCTAACGGAAAAACAGCCGCAGATTGCTTGGGTATGGAACCACCTCCAAATACAAAATACTTAAAACATCCCTTACCAGTTCCCTCTGATTGCTACGTACGTCACATATGCCATATAAACCTTTTTTCTTTTTTCTTTTTTTTTTTTTATGACTGAATGTCCGGGCCAGCTTGCGCGCACCTTGACTAATTCCGGGGCCATGGAGATAACGACCGGGCATAACCCTCACTGGCCCCAAGAGTGCTGGCAAGGGGAATCGAAATATGCCATATAAACCTTTACACACACAGACGCATACATAATCCCAGACTTCCCGATTGATACAGTTATATAGACATACATATGCATAGGTGTAGCATATCGGTACTCGTATACATACATTTCCTATTGTGATCTAATTCTCGGTTGTCACAGGCTTCCTTGGAAGTCAATCTTTGGTTCCTCTAGCATACACAACATTTTTAGACGATAACAGACCTAGTATCCTGAATATACCAGGCATCAATTATGCATCTTCTGGATGTGGCATATTTCCCTATACCAAACCACCAATGGTACAACGCAATCCTCTATTTCGTTTTTTTCTATTATTTTTTTTTTCACTTGTCATGTCTACGAATATTGATCATATTTTTCTTTTCTTTTCTTTCTCAGGTGGAATGCTCCAACTTAGAAAAACAGATAGACTTCTTCAACTTGACAGTGCACCAAGATTTGTCCTCCACTCTGGGCAACCCAGAAGTACTCCAAGCTCATCTTTCAAACGCGATGTTTTTCGTATCAATTGGAGTGAATGACTTTGTTTTCACCTACCCAACTGTATACCTGAAGGTAATGCGATATAATTGTAACTTTACCTCATGCTAATGCAATGCCCATGTTTCTTTTTCTTCCATCCTTCTTTGTTTTTTTTTTTTTTTTGATCGTTTTCTTTTAAGTGTATTGTAAATGCGGTAACAACAAGATTCAATGCGACTAATCCAGGACCCTGAAGACTTTGCATACAATCTTATATGGGAGCTGAGGAAGCAAATAGGGGTATAACATACAAGAACAACCTTTTTTAATCAGACTGATGTGTAAGAGCTATAGAATGCTATATTACTGTTTACTGCGATTAAAACCTTCTTTTCTATACTTACAATATGTTGCAGAGACTGTTTCAAATAGGAGCCAGACGATTCATTGTCAACAACATTGCCCCTCTAGGATGTTTGCCAGGAATGAGGAACAAGGATACTGGCCAGTGTAACGAAGAGGTGAACGAACCTCTCATTCCCTACAACAATCAGCTTGCTGCTTTGCTGAAAAACCTGGCGAGAGATAACATTGATGCTGAGTTTTACTTAGCAGATAGCCACAGCCTTTTTAATCAAATGATTTGGTACCCTGGGCAATACGGTAAGAATAAAAATAAAAAAAAATTCAATCGACGAGTATTGTGTCCTCATTCCTGTCAACATGAAGTTGCGAACATAATATCCATTTTCTTTTGCCATGTAGGCTTTAGGAATGTAAAAGACCCGTGTTGTGGAGAAGATTACCACGGGCGATCGTTTTGTCTCCCTGGCTCTACTCCATGCAGTAACAGAGATGAATATCTCTTCTTCGATAGCGAGCATGTTACCGAGGCAGCAAATTGTGCGTTTGCTAATTTATGCATCAATAGGACTATCTGCAATTAACACAAGGGTTATTAATGTGGCAGAAAGGCTGCTCTTGTATGCACAAATCTATAGTTCGAGTCCAGAGATATAGTTGAAGACTGAAGTGCCTGTAAGCTGGATGGCCCAGTTTGTGACTAGACTGGGGAGGAGATAAGTCAAGGTGTGCATAAGCTAGCCCGGACTCCGTGACTATCTGGAATCAAGTGTGGAAGTCACTGGCAGCTTAATTTGTGAAACTAGTATAATCTTCTCTTTTCTGATAACTAGACATGCGAAAATTTGATTCTAAGCATCAGGTGTTTTTTTTTTTTTTTAAGATTGTAAATCCCAAAATCCTAGATGCAAGGAAAGATGCTAGGTATAATCTTCCAACAACTGAGAATTCAAGGAATGTCAAAAGGTTCTATCCGTGGTAGAAGTGCTAAATGGGAGTTAACATCAGGATCTAATGTGATCTGGATGTGGGACAATAGAATCTTGCGATAACTTTCTTCTACCTGAAAAGAGAAGGTTGGAAGAGATGGGATTATGGATTAAAAGAGACATGCGGTCTAGGGGATAATGAATGAGATCATATGGATCGCTGGATCAACTGTACTGTGTTTCATTTGGGTGGGATAAATGGATGAGGGTCAGTTTTTTACCGTGCATTTAGAAGGCAACCTAATCCGGAACCGGGACTTACATGCATGGTATAAACTAATTCTCAAAATGAGGGAGCATTTCATGAAATGGTGAAAACCAAAAATATTCCCGGGAAACGCACAGTAAACTAACAACGGTACCTATCCTAAGAAATATGAATCTAGTTTGTACCCAAACTATATGCAGTTCTAAAAAACCCGATGCAAGCTGTGGATCAGGATGAGGAGTTCATGAGATATGGCCTGAAATGAAACTTCACATGGACATGGAACAGAACCAGCAAGATGAAACTTACTATACAACAATAACATAACCCATTTAGTCCCCAATAATTGGGGGTATGGGCGGGGGAAGGATAGGAGACAGACCTAACCTTTGGCAATAAATGCACAAAGTGGCTGCTCCCAGAATACCACTGAAACAGATGGATTGGAGACAGACCTAACCTTTGGCAATAAATGCACAAAGTGGCTGCTCACAGAATACCACTGAAACAGTGATCCCCCTATACCGTCGCGTTTGCTGCGGAATCATGCCCTCAAATCAAAGCCAAAAGGCATCAGAGAGGGCAGACCCAAGAATCATTTTGATTTATGTGCACATTACCATGCTTCTTTCAAGATGAAACTTACTATAAGAATTAATATTTCATGTGTTCTTTTATTGGATTTCTGATTGACTATGCTTGATTGCAGTATATGAGAGTACCTTAATGGTAACAAGATGTTTCTTGGAAAGCAAATAGACGCAAATATCTTACTGACCCACAATCCCCATCACAATTTTAGAACCGGAAGAAAAAGTCAATACTAAGCTAATCTCCCTCACCAAGTCTCTTGTTGCGGACAAGTTTGTTGAAAGCTTCAGTGCTGAAGCCATCATTCTGCCAGTTGATCAGGCTTTGATTTGGACACTGGGTCTACTCGAGGCATCCATCTGATGTAGATACAATATAGAATATTTTAAGAACAGATGTCCAGAAAGGGTAGTCTGGAAAACTTTAATAGTTTTAAGAATCAGTATTAAATGATTTTCAACACATAACTTCAGCTAAGGCAAGAGAATTAGTCATCTGATGTAGATTCAATATCGAATATTTTAAGAACAGGTGTCCAGAAAGGGTAGTCTGGATATCTTTAATAGTTTTGAGAATCATTATTAAATGATTTTCAATACAAAACTTAAGCTAAGGCAAGAGAATTAGTCAACTGAATAAGAAACTACCTAGGCCGACATACAAATCATATGCCATAATAGTACTACAGAGAAGGAGACAAAGTCTATGCAATCCAACCATGAAATCTTACTGTGCTGATTAAGAAATACACTCAAATAGTTTAAGTGATATGGTATCTAGGTTTTGGTTCCTTATGTTACCTCTCAAGAAAAACATAGTTCGGAAGAAACCTTGAACGATTCAAATACAGTTTTGCGATGGCCAGGTGGAGCTGACCAAGTCCACGTACTGGACGGGCTGCTTCCGCCTCAAAATTTCAACCTGAGAAATCATTAACCCATAAGAATTTAAACAACCTAATCTGGCAGAGAAGATCACTTTCACCGCAGCATCATAAAATATGCAGACAAATAAGAAGTGATTCAAGGGTCAACCCATAGAATGCTAGTTTGTTAAGAGTGAGCAGCTGTTCAGAACACAAGATGGATTCATTACCAGGGGCAGTCATGTCAAGCAGCGGCTCCGATTTGATGTTGGTATAAATCTGCCCTTGTTTTATGAGTCTCAAAATAAAAACATCATCACCATGTTGGTATGCACCTTTCTTTATTTAACTCTCAAAATCAGAAAACAATCACCTATCAGTGACCTATTTTTGAACTGAGCAAAATTCTCGCATGATCAAACTTGTTCAGTACTGGGGTATTGCATGAAAAAGAATTTCCTAGAGAATATAAGCCTAACCAAAGGTGACTTCAATTATTCTTCCAGAGATCTTTTCTTCTTTATCTTCTCCCAGTTTATAAGGTTCGTTTCTTCTTCTTATGGTTTTTGAATGGAAAAGTTACAAACTTCATGTCATGCGAGATAGAACTACATAAAATCACTTAACTAAGGCAGAGATGTATACCGTCATGAGGCACATGCCCCACCAAAACTATTCTAGAAGTGACTATATTTAAACGTCGACACATCTTCCTGGCAGGGCATAGGTTCTTCAGTTGTGTACAGCTGCACAAATTTCATCCATAGGCACTCATACCGTGTTCAACACCCTTCAAAAAGGAATTAAACTGTAATGATCCACCCTTTATTGGCCCCATAACTTGCTGGATAACTACATGCACGAAATGTTTAAGCCACAGTTTGGTTCCTTATATTTCATCAAAACTTCTTCTACCCACTGATGTGAGCCGAACATTGGGCGCTACAAAACTTTAAAGTGACTATTTTGGCAGACTGAAATAGAATTTTGTGTCAAAACTGGGCAAAAGAGAAATACCATCCTATAGAGTTCAAATGATGCATAGTAATTTCTTATGATTTTGTTCATGCCCTTATCATAGGTCGACATATCTATAGGATTTCAGGAGATTATTCTGTTTTTCTGCTTCTGATTAAGATTTTGTCCTCCTTACCTCTCCTTCAACTTCTTTAGACATTGGGGGAAATTCTCTCATTACTTTTCAATCATTCTTCTTGAATATTGTTTCTTTTGTCACACAAATATTGAGATATCATTTGGTTCCTATGAAACATGATAGAATAACAGACTGATGTAAAAGTGCTGAAGGCATTTTTCAGATACTTTTGTCATTCTTTCCGAGACCCAAATAGAGCCTTAATTAGTGTCCAAGAGAGCAGAAAACTGATGATATAAGCTCTTTCAATTGAAGATAGATGAGCTGATTTTAGCTCGAAATGGTATCCCTTAAGTAGCTAAACTAACCTCTTCTTTCCTTCAGCTTGAGGAAGACATGGTTCCAATCTCAAGTGTTGCAAGATCCTTGTTAGACACTATCTCAGAGATCATAGCATCAGTGGAATACACCGAAGTAGAAAACCCAAACTTAGTTGAAATTGGGAGCTATCTTCACCGGGTGTCTGCAGTTGTAACGGAGTTACAGAACTCCTCAGCAGATGCAACAAATATTTTGCAGTCTCTATCCAAAAGCATCGATGTGGCTAAAGAACTTGTCTCAAGATGCCAAAGGCGTTCTGAAGTAAGGAGCGCTATAGAGCAGCTTGAAGGGGTGATAAAACACATTGGGGAAGACCTAAGTTCAATACCAACATCAACGTATGGAAACCAAGAATTTGTAAAAGTTACAGTTGCCTCCCTTTCAAAGGAGATGATGAGTTTTCACTTTGGAGTTACTCAAATTCAACTACCAGAGAAGAAAGAACTTGAACCTCAAACTGAAACCAATCTCTACTCCATCGGTTTTGAAGATTTCGAGCAGAGTACGCAGTCATCTGAAATATCACGTCTCAATCAGGTTGAACAGTTTGGAAGCACAAATAGAAGAGGCAAAAGGAGCCCAAGTAGCAGAATTTCCGGATCCTCTACAAGCTTTCCACATGTGGCTCAGTACATGGAACCTCAGTACGACACTTTTTTCTGTCCGTTGACAAAAAGCATCATGGACGATCCAGTCACCGTAGGAAGTGGGGTAACTTATGACAAGAAGGCGATTACTGAGTGGTATGAGAAGTTTGAAAGCACAAGTGATGTTGTTTGCCCCAAAACAGGACAGAAGCTTTTGAAGAGAGAGTTGAGCACTAATATGTCACTGAAGGCCACGATAGAGGAGTGGAAAGAAAGAAATGTAATAGCAAGAATCAAGGTTAGTAAGGAAGCTCTGTCACAGGCTAGTTCAGAGAGTATGGCATTTGAAGCACTTAAGGATTTACAGATCATCTGTAATGGGAAGCATAACAATAAATTAATGGTTCGAAGCATGGGAATGTTGCCATTGATTGCGAAGTTCCTGGAGTACAAAGATGGGAATGTGAAATGTGCAACACTCGAATTACTACTCCTACTAGCCGAAGATGATGATGGCAAGGTTAATGAAATTTTCTCTACATTTAAAATTGGAAAGAACAATTTAAACTCCTTTTTTTTCTTTTTTCTTTTTTGCAAAGTATGATCACTTTGACAAAAACCCTGTCACAACGCCAATGTTAGCACTGCAGGATCCCATTGGTTTCAGAACTGAAAAGTTTCTTTTTCCCTCTTTTCTAATTACTATCAGTGGCACAATTATTCTCATTACGCATTACACGACCTCCAAATTCAAACAAAACTGTCTTAACACTAACATTTTCAACACTAATGCTTACCTTGGCTTTCTTGTATTTTCAGCTAGCAATATGATTTTCTCTCTTTTATAAAGCATACAGCTCATACATAATATATGCACAAACGCATTGGTATTTAATCCATCACCTAAAATGGTAACATGAATAGACTAAGTGAATGCTTGAAGACTATACCTAAAGGCTGAAGATTATATGGCATGTTCTGTTGTGGTGTTTATTTCCACAGAAGGTGGTGGCAATGACAGTCAACATGCCAATCATAATCAGGATGCTGTCAAGTAATCACCAACCAGTAAGGCACGCGTCACTTCTACTCTTGCTTGAGCTTTCTACAGCCCAGTCTTTGTCCAAGATAATAGGATCTGTCACTGGAGGAATCCTCATGCTAATAACAATGAAGTTCAGAGAGACGTCTGATGCCTTTGCTTCAGAAAAAGCAGATGAAATCTTAAGGAACTTGGAGGGATCTCCAGATAACGTCAAGCGCATGGCAGATAATGGCCTCATGGAACCGCTTCTGAATCATCTTATGGAAGGTAACTGACTACAATCTATTACGACGATAACTGTTGCCTAATTTCTCTTGGCAGGCATCAAAATACTGAAGTAACAATATATTAACACAAATCAGTGGTCCTTAGAAAATCACATTAATCTACAACATCTTGGAACCCAAACCAATCACTAGATGCTTCGGTAGATAAGTACCTAGACTGTATATTTTCTGTATTTGTCTGTTTTTGGCCTGTAGTATTTTTTTAATAAATTTTTTCGCCTATGTTTTTACTTTTGTGCCTGGTCTCAACAACATGAACCAGAAAAGTTTTAAAAAACTCCAATTTTTAGAAGTTCGGAAAAATAACAAGAAATAATTGTAAAAAAAAAAATTGGCCTTTTGGCTTAGAGACGCCTCAAATAGGTATAAAATTTTACCCAAAACATTGACAAAGTTCAGGAAAGATAAAATAGCCATTTTGTTTAGATTGTCAAAACTCGGTAATGTAAATCGCATACAGGTAGCGAAGTGATAAAGTTGAAGATGGCAACGTACCTTGGGGAAATGTGTCTAGGGGATGACAGCCAAATTCAAGTGGCTAAAAGGGCTTCTCTTTCTCTTATCAAAATGGTGTACGATGGAAACTCTTGGAGCAGGAAAGCGGCATTCAAAGCTCTAAAGCAGATTTCTTCTCACCGGCCAAATAGCAACGTACTAGTTGAAGCTGGAATAGTGAGAGTCATGGCTGAAGAATTGTTCACCAGGACAATCTACAATGAGCAAATGAACTCAAAGAAAGAAGCTGCTGCAATACTTGCAAATATACTCGACTCTGGCCTAGACCTTGAGTCCATTCAAGTTAACTCAAGTGGCTACAGAATATCTTCAGATTACGTTGTGTACAACATTAT
The DNA here is from genome assembly GCA_020921065.1 of Vaccinium darrowii. Classification (NCBI taxonomy): domain Eukaryota; kingdom Viridiplantae; phylum Streptophyta; class Magnoliopsida; order Ericales; family Ericaceae; genus Vaccinium; species Vaccinium darrowii. Next base: position 11,582,848 of record CM037160.1, read on the forward strand.
CTACTTACTCAAGAACTCCACCCCCGATGAACTCAACATCAACCTCATTAGGGCCCTCTTATGTTTAACAAAGTCCCAAAAAATATCAGCTGCAATCGCCTCCGTGATCGAAGAGACCGAAGCGAGCTATAAACTTATTGAACTGATCAATAACGCAAATGAAGAACTTGGAGTTTCAGCCGTTAAACTGCTTATAAGACTCTCACCATACATAGGTCATACCTTAACAGAGAGACTATGCAGTACCAGCGGCCAACCTGAGAGCCTAATCGAAAGTCCCACTGAAACAACCCGAATCAAAGAGAAGCAAGCAGTTTCAGCAAATTTCCTTGCAAAGCTCCCTCGCGAAAGCCTTACACTCAACTTGGCTCTTCTAAGCAAAAACCTAGTCCCTGCAATACTGGAAACAATAAGTCACATGCAAAGAAGTGGAGTAAGAACAAGTAGGTATGCAAATTATTACTTTGAAGGACTAGTGGGCATACTTGTCAGATTCACAACTACGCTATATGACCACCAGGTATTACTTCTTGCAAGAAACAACAACTTCACATTATTATTCTCAGAATTGCTCACCAAAACATCAAGCGATGAAGTTCAAAGGTTATCGGCGATTGCGTTGGAGAATCTATCCACACTATCCATCAGCCTGTCAAAGCCACCAAAAGTAAAGAAACCCAAGTACATTAAATTGCCCTTTTTACCAAAATGTGCATCTTTTGGTTCATCAAAGCATAAAAGCATACCACTATGCCCAGTCCACAGAGGGGCTTGTTCTTCACAAGATACATTCTGTTTGCTTGATGCAAAAGCGGTTGAGAGGCTGTTGGCCTGTTTGGACCATGTGAACGTTGAGGTTGTTGGGGCGGCATTATCAGCTATATGTACATTGCTGGACGACAATGTTGATGTAGAAAAGAGTGTGAGCATTTTGAATGGACTAAACACAATTCAGTTTGTGTTGAATGCGGTCAGGGAGCACAAACAGGAAGATCTGCGACAGAAATCATTTTGGGTGATTGAGAGGTTCTTGATGCTTGGTGGGGAAAGGTCTGTTTTGGATGTATCACAAGATGGGTTAATTCTTTCTGCATTTGTCTGTGCTTTCCATCATGGGGATGGAAGCACAAGGCAGATGGCTGAGAACATCTTGACATACTTGAATAAGATGCCAAATTCTAGTACCAACTATATAACGTGAAGCACAAGGAAAATGGCTGTCACATTATGATGTTACAATATAATAGTTGTTGTAACTCTTGCATGTGTGACATTGGCGAATGGTGCATAATTCTTTTATGTCTTTTCCGGATTCTTAAATTTTTGGTCCATCAAAGAACTATATTTATGTAACGATCTGGTGAAAAAGTCAGCACATGTGTTTTCCCTGAGAAAACAATAACCTGTGTATTTCACGTTCTGGTAAGTGTATCAAGTTTACAAAATCTGCTCGTTCCATTAATAAACACCAGGGAACAATGAATGGTGTTGCAACATCCACTCTAATGTCAAAGATTCTGAATTTTATGACAAGCTCTACTTGTGTATCCTCAAACTAATCAAGAGCATCAAGTCTGCCAGATGCTCAACGTCCTCAACTGTAGAATTTGTGGTTCTAACAGCTCCAGGCAACAGCAGGCACAAATCCAACACAGAGGAGTATATTAGTTTGCTGGAATCAGACTCTTACCTTATCCCAAAGTAATCCATCTAAGCCTGATCAATAGACTACTGCATTTTCCTAGCATGCATACCCCAATCAGTTTACTGATTAACATAATGAAAATCTCTCTCATGGGGTCAATAGTCCATAGGTTCCTTCAACATGCAGTTCATGTTTGAACAGAAAGGTCGTCTGCAGTAATAGGCTTTAATCTATGGAAAAGCTCCTCAAAAGTGTTTTTGCAAAAATATTAGGCCCTAGAGCTGCAATTCATATAAATCCCATTTCTCAATTGACAAAGCTCGGTCCATAGAATGATAAAGAGGATATCCCGGCATTTTTGCACTTTCCTGACTCAAAAGTTTTCCCAAGGGTCTTCTGTCAACAGCTTTGAAAACCACGGAAAGCCGTCACCAGAAATCACCACACGAACATGTTCCGTCTTTGAACAAATGGTACCGAACTGCATCTCTGACAAGAATCTCTCTCCGCGTAATCTTTGAAATGTATTTAGTTGCATTGTGGCAATCCCCACATACTCTGAGGTTTTTTACCACTCTTATGGGCAGGCCAATAGGAATAAATATCAACCCAAAGGCAATAGCAAGCTTCTCGCTGTGGTGGTTAAGCATCTTTATCTTCTCAGACTGTTCAACATCATGCATAACAGAACTCATGTCAGGCACATAACCCTCCTCTATCATTTTGCAATACAGATTCGCCAGCTCAGCATATATCTGATCTGAATACGGACTTGACCTGTCCTCAGCAGAAAAAACATGTACTTTACTCTTATATTTAATCCAACTACATCCAGGTTCCTTTTTTATGCCCAAATTCCTCATTCGTCTCCTTAACTTGGCCACTTCATCCCATTTCCCCTTAGAAGCATACATACTGGAAAGCAAGACATAGCTTGCAGGGTTGTGGGGTTCTAGTTCCAATAGAGACTCTGCTGCCCATTTCCCAATTTCTATAGTACCATGAACTCTACATGAACTCAATAAGGAACCCCAACCAATCGCATCAGGACTACAAGGCATGTTGAATACAAAATTTTTGGCATCTTCTAATCTCCCGGATCGGCCGAAAAGATCAATTATACAAGTGTAGTGACCTTGGATTGGGCTGATGCCATGCTCATTTACCATTAAATCAAAATACTTAAGTCCTTTCTCAACTAGGCCTGCCCTACTGCAAGCTGAAAGAATCCCCAAAAATGTGACTTCATCGGGTTGAAGACCATGGGACAGCATTTTTTCAAATAAATCAAGTGTTTCATGGGCTTTTCCAAACTGAGCATAACCAGAAACAAGAGCAGTCCAAGAGACTTCATCCTTAAAATCCATCTCATTGAACAAAAAATGGGACTCTTTTATGCTTCCACATTTACCGTACAGTGTGAGAAGTGCATTAGAAACTGTAACAAAGGAAATCAAGCCGGATACTAGTGCTCGACCATGGAATTGGGTACCATCTTCTATGCTAGCAAGATTTGCACATGAACTAACTACACTTCCCAGGGTAAATTCATCCGGCTCAATCCCATTTCTCTGCATTTCCCGGAAGATCTGAATGGCTTCTTCGCAGTAGCCATTTTGACCATATCCCACCACCATTGCAGTCCAAGATACAACGTTTTTGCCGGTCATTCTCTTAAAAATTGCTTCCGCCAATCTTATGCTTCTACACTTCGAATACAAGTCAACAAGGGCACTACCAACAAAAATGTTGTCCATAAAATTGGTCCTAATCACATAAGCATGGATCTGTTTGCCTTCTTTCAAGGCTAGAAGAACCCCACAAGCTGTCAAAATGCTTCCAAAAGTAAACTGATCAATAGCCAAGCCTTCGGATCTCATTTTTCTAAACACATCAACGGCTTCTCTCTCTGCTCCATTTTGGGTAAGTCCCGTAATCATTGTTGTCCATGAAATGGAATCTCTTTCAGGCATACAACCAAATAAATTCTTTGACTCCTCAACCCTTCCACACCTCAAAAGACCCATGATCATGGTATTATCAATAACCAGATTCCTCTCAGGTAATTCATCAAAAACCCTCTTCGCACCGAAAATCAACCCAGCTTTAGAATACATATCAATCAAAGGACTACCCACAAACACACTCGACAAGAAACCAAATTTAACTATCTGCCCATGAATTTGCCTACCGAAATCGATACGACCCTCATTCGACGAAAGTACAAGCATTGTCGTGAACGCGACCCGACTCAAATTCACGTGTCCATCCCTCAACATACATCTATAAACCTTGACCGACTCATCAAATGACCTGAACCGTGCCAAACCCGAAATAACCGAGTTCCAAGAAACTCCATCAAGTTGCGGCATTCGATGAAAGATCTCTTGCATTTCGAAAAGTTGTCCAGACTTGGAGTAAGCGGAGAGGATGGTGTTCCATGAGTAAAGGGTTGGCTGAGGAATTTGATCGAACACATGGCGTGCGTAGGTTAAATTGCCTAGTTTACTGTAGGTGTTGATGAGATTGTTCAAGAGGAAAGTCTCGGGTTGGGATAAGGATTTGAGTATAAGGGAATGAAGCTTCTTCGCTAGGATTTGGTTGTGGGTTTCGTAGCAGAGTTTGAGTAAGGAACAGTAGTGGTTAGAAGTGGAAGACATGGCTCGAAAATGTAACGCAGGAACATGTTCAAGGGAGTATTTTTTTTTTTTTTAGAATAATTTAGATTATGAAAGAGATTTTTTTTAACAAAATGAAAAACCGAAGTTGCAATGAAATATGAGGTCCATGTGGAAAATAAAGATAAAAAGTCAAGCTCCTGTTCTTGGGAATATTTCGAATTTTGGAAAATGAAGAGTTTTTCGTCGGATATTTCCCATGTAAATTGGAAATCAATATTTTTGTTGTATTCACACATTTGTATGAGGTTATCCAGAAGAGGTGTCACCCAAATGACCAATTAATGTTGAGGAGGATCCGTCAAAAACTTGTTAACTATTTCTTGGAATCTTTTTCTTGATCCGTCAAATGCTTGGCTGGTTTACACCCCTACACTCATGTGCTCAAATTTGAGCCCGAAAGGCTCTTTCCCTCACCGCAAATATAGAAAACAAAGGGAAAAAAAAAATGAACCAACGGTGCCCGGTGAAATAGCCAAGGTAATTTACTTAACGAGACTACTTAAACGAGCAGAGTCTTTATAAACGAGCCGAACTTGAGCTAAATTTTTTACTCCTTCGAAAACAAGCCTAGAACTCGAGCTCGAGCTCAGCTTTTGATTACTATACGAGCCAAGCCAAACCTTAACCAGCCAAGCCACGAGTGTGATACCAAACCAAGTACTCAGCATGTGCCACTGCGCTATTGTCCAATTGCTCACTGGTGGCCTTTCCGGATCTCTCGAGCATGCACAAATTTTATGCTGTCCTCAACTTGGTCCAAGGAAAAAGATTGCCACTACCCCCCCTCCTCCCACCTTAAAAAAAAACACTTCAGTCTTACTAATGCAAAGCAGAGTCTCCTCCTTGCCCTGCAATTGATTCATCAACAGATTGGAAGATAAGCCTCAATGGCCTCATGAGCGAATCTCATTGCAGTACTCATGGGCAAGCTATGTGGTTATCATCTGTTTTCTTTTCTATTTATTGTTTAAACCAAAAAAAAAAACCCCCCAGAAAAGATCCATGAAAGATTTTAACCGAAAAATGTCCGAAATCGTAATAAGCCAAGAAAGTAGTAGAGAAGTTAGCAGGAATAGCATTTCATCTTCATTGGTCAACATTGTATAGTTCACATACATAGCTTCAAACTTCTCCCACATTGAATTCAACAGGTACAGCTCTATGGTTTCAACTTCAACCTCCTTTGAAGCCCATCCCAGCAAAAAGTACATTCAAGAACGAAACCAACTACCTCATTCCAGAATCCTTTACAACACGCATCTTGGTTTCGTCAAGTAATTCGACTTCGATCCATAGTTTCGCTTGTCGACTAAACAATTCCGCTACAGTAGTCACAAATTTTAGCTTTTCTGGCGATGCAGTGTAATAAGTGCTCAAAGGAGAAATAACGGACGCTGGCGTAGCATTAGATACCAGAAAATTCGCCATGTCCCTGTTGATCACCCAAGCTCCAGCAGTGACCCTGCAAAATGTGGAATTAACGTGTAGATCTCAATGGTAAAGGAGCAATGCTAGAAGTCCAAGTTCTATCCATTCTCAACTATTTCGAGGGTGAATTTGTGTCAACTGGCAAGCATTTTTTATGACATATCAGGATGCAAAAAGTCCCAATATGGGACTAAAAAGGGCGAGCGGAAGTCCACCACTAAAATTGCACACAAAAATGGCTAAGCAGCGACTATAGAAAAAAAAAACTTTGATTAAGTAAATAAATATATTAGAAACAAAGGCATTAAGGAATGCCGCCCATGTAAAAAAAAGGTGATTAAAAAAAAAAGGCTCTATACCCTACCAATAGTATGAAAATGATCAAAAACCAGTCTAAATTCTCATAGCAAAAATAGTAATCCCTCCCACTAATTCTCGTACAAAACACGACCTCAACGCCTTGAAAAAGATCTGTTGAATTCGGCCATCCATTTTATAGCATGGTATCAGAGCTCAAAAACTTTTACAAATCAACTTCTATATGGCCCAGAGACAAAGACCCACTTATTGATAAGACTGCTTACCTATTGCCGTTGGACTGCTTCGGTGAAGAGGCTTAGAGTGGGAAAAACTAATCTGCCATACCATTTAAATCTTGGCTGTCAAGGGGCACACCAGAATTGAAGCCCATCTGTACAACATTGTGAAGCTCGTCCTCCCCCCACATATTGGGTACCTGTAGAAAAATATATCAAAAAATGAATCGAAGACGTTATCAGAAACACAAAGATGGGGTCAACCCACACTGTCAGAAAGGAAGATTTTAAGATGGGAAGGGCCAAATTTTCTGTTTCTCCTTCGATACACTGAATTTTGAGATGGATGTGTGGTGAAATAGGAGACAGGGAATTAGAAACGAGAACATTCGTCAATTGATCGTAGCACAAGTTGAAGACAAGGTGTTTTAAAATTCAATCAAGGGTTTTGTTCACATGCAATGAAACAAGTAGATGCAACTAGTAAAGAGGCAATAAGATCATTCTAGTGGAAGGAAAAAGATCAAAATTGAACTGGATACAGTGGGCCGTGGGCAAGAGGCATTGTTGTACTAAACTTTAAATGGAACAAGTATCATTTGACGGACCGGCGAAGAGGATTAATATAGCCAATTTCAAATGATTGAGACACAATATGTGGTTTGGTTTGGTTTCAATTTCTATTGATTTCTCTTGTATCAACCATCATAAGAACACCAATACTCTTGAAAAGGATGAAGTACGCATTGAATTTATGAGGTAGAATCACTTAATCGCCTTAGAGAAAAGGGAATAGGCATCCATTAGAACCATCAAATTAGATTACACGGCAAAGCAAAACAAAGGAGGCCTTGCAAATCTACCTGAGAACTAGGATCCTTGTATCCTTCACTCATGGCTGCCAATTGAGTATTAATGGATCTCCGAAGTGCATCTGAAGAGTTCGCCATAACAGGGACACCAGATTGAGAAGGATGCAATGGAGCAAAAGGCATAGTCATATGGCTCATATCGTGGGAATAACCTAACGTAGATGAAGCCCCAGCTCGTGACTGAAGGATCTGCAGTGAAGAATGATTTTTCTTAGGCACCAAAAAACAAAATCACAATTCAATCTTAATCTCCACTGTGCGTTGGTACAGGGTTGCCTACATCTTTTGTGAGGAGACTTTCCAGATTAAAGTCCAGGCGTGGATTAACAGTTGCAAGCTTCATTGAGAGAAACTGAAAAAACAAAAGAGAAGAGACTTCACATGTTAATCAATAGCTCATCAGGAAATTAAATTTTGAACCATGAACACTGCATGGTGTATAACAATCACAGGGACTAAGTTTCCCTGAATAGACAAGCAATGTATATTGAGCACCTAAGAAGCTTGATGTAGCAAATTTACAAGGAGCCATCGTGGGATTAATCTTCACACTAGACAGAAAAAAGGAAAAAAAAGAAAAAAAAGAGGCCTTTCTTGAGATGATATGTAACCTATTTAGCTGTCCCACTCAAATTTTACGGTAAAAACATACAAGAATACCATAAAGTAAAGGAGTTCAAGTATCTCAATCTGCACTTTATTAAACAAACAGCTACCGACTTAGTTATGAAATTAAGAACTACAATGTTGAAAATTATATTCAACTAGCTTACCTCAACCTGTCGTTGCAGTGATTGCACATAGTTAATGATTTCGTCAAGCATAACTGCCTTGCCGGTGACCTGAAAAAACAAGTCAATTCTCATGAAATGAACTGAATAATTATCAATAATACTGAAACAGAAACTCACTTAACTGTACCGCTAAGGGTCTGTTTGGATAGATGTGGATTTTCAGGTTCAATTTCAAGAGAGAAAAACAAAAGAGGTTTAAAAACTGCAAAGGAAGATGGATTAAATGTAGAAGGGATGCATTTTTGTTGGGATCTCTCTCACAACCACCCTAACATGAAGAGTTCAAAATCACTCTTTCAAATTCTTTATTTCAAGTTTATCATCATAGAACTCCCATTGAATTTCAAAATCCATAATTAAGTTATCTGATCTAAATTTGAGCTTGTCATTGACTAATAACGTCAAATCCTTCCATTTGAAGACCACATAAATCCAAACAGAGCCTAAGCTATTTAGTTCCAACAAACCAACCTTGCTGCAACCAGGTACAAGGTCCTGAAGAAACTTCATCCTTTCACTGATCTTTTCCCTTCTAACCTGTCATCCAAATTAATATTCTCAAACAAAGACAAGCATAAATGTTAACTTTGGGCCGAAAGTAGCACCTCAACAAGAGAGTCTGTGAGGGCTTTTTTTGGTATTGTTTCTGTTTCGGTTTTCCATTATCATCCGCCAGAGAACTTATCAGTTGACAATTTTCAAATCTATTTATCAGGAGTATCTTTGGAAAGAACCAAACTCTTAAAAAGTTGTTTCCGCTTGAAAATGGATGCAATATGGAAACAATGGATGCTTTGTTTCAATAAACTTTCTGAAAAGTAAAATGCAACACCACACTTCACGACAGTAACCAAAAGTGTCTTACTCTTTCTGCAAGACTGTGGCTGTTCGTTGCCTGGCCTCTTCGAGCTCGAATATGTATGTACTCCTCCTTCTGCGAATCCGAAGGTTGGGGCCCCTGTTTACCATGCTTTCCACTCTGTTTATTGCTAGTTGAAGTTGGGGTTAGATCTCCCTTCTGCTCAATCTCAGTATTATCGTTAGTAGCTTCACCAGTTGGTTGTAAGGCTTCATTTTGACCGAGTTCGTTATCCTATCATGCAAACACAACCAAATTTTTTTCCGATAAGGGAAGAAATTTATTATAACACAACAAAACCAAAAGGGGACAAAAATAACCATATGGCAAAAGAAGGATATGCACCACTTATGCATGCTAAAACAATGAACAATACTATACATAGGTCTATTTCCATTACCTGACCACCACCACCTCTTTTCCTTTTCTTCAATCCAATTGCTTTAGAAGAAGATGGATTATCTTGACCATCAGCACCACTATTTTGGGCCTCGTCTGACTCATTACCAGACATACCAAAGCTATTGCTCCTCCTCTCATTTTTCAGTGGGCTCCCTTCAGTAGTAGCCCCTTGCTCGGCAGACAAAGAAACACCCTTTGAAGTTTCATTCATTTTCACATCAGAATTCAACCCATTGCCTCCAAATACCTCTTGTGCTTGCTGCATCATCACCGGTCCAATCCTAGCAAAAGGGTTCATTGATTCAGAAGCACTAAAAGAGTTGACCATATTGCCGAAATTGCCCCTACCGAAGCACGAAAACCTTGCGGCTCGCTCTATGAACCCGGAATCTGCTGGAAACTGAGATAAGCTATGAGGAAGAAGCATTCCGTGAGCATTTGGTAAGAACACACCCCCTCCTTTCACAATTGGATTTGGTGGAGCCCAACCTATATCAACTGTTCTATCGATACTCAAAGGGGCAAGAGGGCCTTTTCTGATTCCCAGTGTGTTGTTTGAAGTGGTGGCACTGTTTTGCAAATTAATGTCACAGTAACCTGGGTTTTGGGAAGTACTGGTGGGGTGGTCCCAAACACTGTGGCCAAATGAGTCCATTATGGGTGCAGAGGAAGAAGACTCCATTAGAGCTCCTTCACTACAAACTGTCATGGGTTTTGCAGTAGGAATCGATCCCATCAAAGGGTTTGTGAGATTGGGCCCACCAAATCGCCAGTCTGATGATACATTGCGTGAATGGTAGCTCATGAGATCTTCACCCCCTTTTTCTTGCTCAAATTCATCCTTGCCCTCAACATCCATTTCTCTTCAACAAGAATAGCCGATAACAGACAAATCTCTTATAGTTGTCTTTGGACAACTGAAAGATATAACCTATGAAAATTGAGACACAAAAACTAGGGACCCCCAAAGCCAAATTGCTCAATTGCCTCAACAAATATCAAAGACCTAGAAAAGAAAAGGAAAAAAAAAATCAAAGGAAAGAGACATCATAAGCAACATATCAACACACATCCAAAGAAATAAGCCAGTAACTTCCTGCACAGCCTTCAACCAAGAAATCCAGAACTTACAAAATCACAAAGAAAGATTAATTGGAAAGTGGCTAAGTGTGGAGTTGTGGGCAGAGATTTCTTTCCCAAGTAACCTCAAAATTACCTTCCAAAAAAGAACTTAGCAAGTTGTCTCCACTTAGAAACAAAGTGAAACAGCAAGGAAGAAGTCCTCAAGGAAAATGACCCAAAATTTGAAGCATTAAACTTATAGCAAGTGCCAATACATGTACCAAAGATAAAAGGAGTGTCTACAAAAGCTAATATTTCCAAAATTTTCAGTGATTCTAGTACCAGTCTTAGAAATTACAGAAGGGGAAAACCCCCAAATGATAAAGATAACACAAAACCCAGTTCAGAAAAGATCTCATAAAGTTCCAGAAGCATTTAATTAGGGGGAAAACCGTTGATTTCGGCATCATAAATGCCCATTCAAACCCTGCAACAAAACCCTAGTCAGAGAACAGTCTAACAGAGACCCCGCAGCTCAGAGAGAGAGAGAGAGAGAGAGAGAGAGAGCCAAAAGTAGGAAGAGAAAGATACCCATTGCAGATTCTGCGCTACTTTTGGTACTATCTGTCCACAATTTTGAAGCTTTTCACTAATGAGAACTTTTATTGAATTTGGGGGGTTTCTTGTTCAAACCCTTCTTTTTCTTATTTCATCCAGCTGAGCTGAGATATGTACTTATCAATGCTTCATGCCCTCCAAGAGAAAAACAACCTCGAAATAAAGATGGAGAGAGAAACAGATCAGAAAAAGAGCTTCAGAATCACAGTACAGAAAGAGAGAGGAGAGAGAAATAGGAAATGGGTACTCTTCTACTATTTTAGAAAAAGTGAAAGGGACGCTTAATTGCAAAGGTCCCTGCATATATACCCACGCCTACATAAAAAAGTGAGCTCTCGATGATTAACCACCGCCACTGCTACTGTAGAAACTATATTTTACATACCCAAAACTGTATTTGCAGGCTTAATTTATTTACTTTACCTAAAGCTAAGCTTAGCTTTACCAAAATATTGCAAATTTTGCACTGTTGCATAATTTACTTTTATCTTTTTCTTACCATTGTTTAAGGGTCATACTAACGGATGTCATAGTGCACCCGTTAAGGGTACAAAAAATACATTTTTGTGGATTCCACTTACACAAAAAAAATATACTTTAAAGTACAAGTGTACTTTTAAATTGTATTTTTTGTACTCTTAACGGGTGTACTATGGCGCCTGTTAGCATTTCTCTCACTTTAATATCTTTGTTTTAATTTACTAACTGTATAATAATATCTTCAGCTATGAACTGACATTGCCAACTCTCATTTGAGATTAATTTTCACTCTGGTCAAGCTAAGTCTCCACCCTCCACTTGGGCACAATTTTGAGCTTCTTGATTACAATCGTTCACGTTTTAAACTTCACAAAAAGTATCGTTCTTCAAAATTAGTTCGATCAGACTCCAATAACTATGTAAAAAGTCTATTTTTGATGACGATGGATCTCATTTTTCAAGACTAGGTGCGTCTTTTCTTTTCCAAGATTCAAAATATAAACTCTTTGGAAGAGGTAGTTGGAGGTTTTTTTTCTACTCCAGTTCATTGTACTTTCGGAGGAGACGCCAGTAAGGTTATAGGTATATTCATAAGTTTAATTAAGCTTTCGTACAAAGCTTTGGTCTTTTTTTATTAATGTCAACAAAAAGAAAGATTCTGGATTAGAAAACAAAGAAAGAAAGTTCGGGTTTTTGGGTAGTTATGGTTTGAAGAGTACGACTTCTCCTATGTACGAAATGGGGGGTGACTAAATGACTATAAAAGTGGCATCCATTTCCATTTGCATTGACCAGCTGTGTGAAGTTCTTTTTATTATACTATAAATATAAATAAAGCAGTAATAAGGCTGGTTTCTTTCTCATTTTTAAGTTTTCCGTGTTTGGCTGTCCAAACTCAAAACACATGTAGCCAAAACTTATTCTCCACAATCTGCCATTAGAGATAGAAGCCAAAATTAGGCTGTGAAGAGTTTTTTTAACTTATTATTTTCCATTTTTCCTATTTTGATTAACAAAAAGACTTACAAAATGTATTCTGCACATATCTCACAAACATCTTATATAGTATTGCAGAATGACTTTTCGTGAGGAGAGTTACGATTGCGACAAGTGACAAGAACGTGGATGTGACACGTGACACTAACAACCATCAAGTCGCGAGTCGGTAGCATGTTGTCAGAGGTTGGCTGTTATCGAAATTTTTGTTTTTTAGTTCCCCTAGTGATGTATATTCCTAGCTACACCTTTGTATCTTGTATGGGAGTGTGATTCATTACTCCTCTGTTAATGTTGTACTGAATTGACCTTTTAACCATCGTCGTTTCACTAAGGTTGATTTTTTTGTTTTTTTGACTTTTTAGTTGACATGTGAGAAGAATGACTTATCTTGAAAAATGTGAAGAGTAAAGAAAAAATCTAAACATCTCTTAAGTGGAACAACACCCCTTAGTATATCGAAAGTTTGAGGCTGCAAAAAGGCAATTTAAAAAATGCATGTTGTAATATCGATCAAAATGAACATTGGATTTACTTTTGCTGCACCATTTCATATTAGGTGTTGTTTCTCTTTGAAGTTTGGATCAAACACTTACTCAATTGAATTTGCCTAAATTCTGAATGAAAAACTTGAAGCGGCAAATTTAATTGAGCTGATTTTTTGCAGGGGAACTTGGAAAATTATTTGAAATTATTGAACGGTTTGGATCATTCGTGTGAGATCCAAAAATGAGCCCCACATGCCGATTTGTACAATTTCGGTACCTAGGGGGTCTGTATGCTAGTGTCCTCATACTAAGAACTTGTAACCTTTCGGCAATATGATTCGTAACATTTTCTTGTATCTACTTCACAAAATATCATAACTTTTCATAAATATGATTTGTAACTTTTTTGCGCGTCTCGTAACTTTTAGATATTAAATCGTAACTTTTCACAAATATGATTTGTAACATTTTCGTGCGTCACGGATCTTTTAGACAAAAAATCGTAACTTTTTGAAAACATGATTTGTAACATTTTGTGCGCTTGTAACTTTTAGACAAAAAAATCGTAACTCTTCACAAAAATGATTCTTAAGTCGCCTATTGTTCAGGTAACAAGTAATTGATTCGTAACATTTTTAAGGGTAAACATCCAACGGTAGATAATTTGGGTGCATATGATACACACCCACACCCAAAAAGAAGTGTGCAATGTAGCCTTTCCCTTAGAAGGGCACCTAAGCAATACCCCAACAAATGTTAACCAAGCTGATAAAAAAAAGAAAAAAAAAAAAAGATTTTAACCAAGGATATATAAGAACATTATGGAATTAAAGTCGCACAGTATTCACCCCTACATAATCATCATCAAGTTGAGACATAATGCACATCTCGAATAACATAAATAGAACCAGGCAAATGAAAATCAACTTTGGTCAAAAAGTCCACGCAGCTTAGCTTTGACGGAAATTTTACTTTACCATCATCGTGCAACCATCATTCATGTCCTTGAAGTTCTCGATGATGTACGTCAATAAAATTAACGATTCCGATCATTATTGTTGAGTCTACAAAAACACAAACTGGAGAGGGACTAGAGAGAAGAGAATTGGAGAGCATCTGTTTCTAATTATGTATCTCATCATCTTTGGGCAAACAAATGATACATTAAGTACGCCGAGGCCGGGCACAAATATTATTGTATCAAGTCATTGTACATTTCACATTTAAGGTGTGTTACTCGTAATTTTTTTGTCTTTAAATTGTAGGCAAAAATAAAGTTGTTTCTTTTATGTGAAAATAGACTTTTGAGACTTTTTAGACTTTTTTAGCAAAAAGTCTAAAAAGTCGTAAAACCCGGAAAAAAATCGATAACAAGAACGAGGCCAAAAAAAAAAAAAAAAACATTATAGGGTTCTACTCCTAAAGAACTGCCTAGTGGCGAATTCCTGTGAAATTAGATTCAACTCATTCCTTTGCAAGCATTTCCCGGGGCTGCCACATAAACAAGTCAGATGAAAAAATTGGTAGGAGTATTAGAAATCGACTAAACCAACAAACAGAAACAGGCGAAGAATAATAAATAACAGAAAACAAGAATGCAAGACAAATATTTCTTGTGTAGTTTCCAGCTATGTAGTTGAATACATTTACGGATCTCACCAGTTTTCATTATGTAATCAAATGAAGAGAAAACAAGTTACGTACGTAAAGCAAGTGTTTATGACCTATGGTTTATATCACCACTTAGGGGGTGTTCCACTAATAAAAAGCAAATTTTTATCAAAAATTAAGACAAGTCATTCTCTCACAATACATCACATAAAAAACTGTAAAAAGCTAGTTCATTAAAAAAAACTGCCTTAGCGGGACACTCCCTTAATATAATACCTTATTTTGGTCCGTCGAACTTCGAATAATTGATGAAGCGACCCTAATCGAATCAGATTTCACTAACCCAACAGTTGGAGAGAGGTTGTAGAAATTAGTCCAAGATGCACGCACACTAATTTGGGACACCATGCATTACCCAAAAAAAAAAAAAAAATTTGCCTTCAAGGTACATCAATTTCCGAGTTAAAAAAAAAGAAAAAGAAAAAGGTATATTAATCTCGGATCACTTCGCCACTTCACCTCTAAGAAAGTTATTGTCCAACTCATTCATTTCATGTACAAACTCAAATTTCCATTTTTATTGCTTACCATACAAACAAGTCACAAGTTACCCAGCCCTTTAATGGTCAAGATTAAAAAAAAAAAAACCCGGACCATGAATGGTCAAACCACGTATTTAATGCTATCTAACAGTTGTTCCTGATATGTTTCTCACTGTATTAATTGAGAAGAATTTGAGTGTGTAGCGTAGCGTGTGGCCTTACCCTACACACAGAACCAGAGGCCTTGTAGTGAGGGCATTCATTACAGAGTGTAGTAAGCAATGATGATCGCTGGACTCGGCAATCAATGGTTTAGATTTAAAATAAAACTCTTCTATGTAAGAGACTATTCTTACATAGAAGAGGTTTTTTTTTAATCAGCACGATTGATTACTGAATCAAACGGTTGTCGTTCCTTACTACACCCTGTAATGAGTTTAGCTCACTACAGGGCCTCCAATTCTCCTACACGCATGCCGAGCATCCAAAAATATTTTGCACACTATTTCTTGAAAGAGCTTATTTAAAATCCGCATCATCGATTACTAAGATGGACAGCTGTAATAGAGCGCTACGGGTCTCACGTAAGATGCCGCGAAACACTCTACCCGCACCCAAATTCTACTTTTATACAGATCAAAAGAATTTCCCCGGAAAATGTAAACGTATCTAGCTAACAAATGATCTGTTTCCTATCACTTACATTCTCATAGTTGACCGACCATGTCGAGGCTATAAAACGATAAATACTTATAAAAATACGTGCGTATCTGTACATATTTAAAATTTAGTATTTTTAAAATGACTTTTACCAGAGGTCATTCGTGTATTGATTAATTTATTTAAAAGACGGAGAAATAATATTGTTTTATCTGTGAAAAATTAATGCAAATATTTTTTTTTTACTATCTTATACTGCTAGACAGTCCATTTTCTCTTTCTCTCATGTCATTATTAGTTGGCATCGGGACTTGAAAGCACAAAAACCCAAGCTTAATTTTAGAATATTAATGGAGTCCCCTTCCACACTTTTTGTTAATTTTAATTCATGCTTAAGTACTCTTGGCTTTAGAAAATTGGTAATGTAAGAGGCAAAAATGATTTGTGTTGATTGGGTTGATTTTACTAGGTATTGTTTCAAGGAAGAGGAGATGCTGCTGTGAGCACTGTGTTGTGCACATCTGAGCCGTTCGTTACTCGAATAGACGGTTCAAATTTCATCTCGGCTTGCATCCAAAGGATAAAGAAATTGACATCATGATGACCAGGACGCCAAATAAATCATCCTTTTTTGTGTACTTTATCCAACCAAGAATTTTGTTATTGTTGTAGGTTTACAAAAAGGTACCTGTGAAATTAAAATTTAAAATCCGTGTGATGTGGACTATATTCATAATGATATTCGCATATATGTGGGTGTGTGGGTGTGTTTTGTTTTGTCAAGACATTTCTAGATGTATTGTTTGAGTAGGTAATACTATTATTATTGTTCAATTTGTTCTCAGTAGGGCTGGAAACAGGACCTGGAGGGTGCTCTCTGTAGGGCAGTATCTTAGCCGAGGGTGTGTTTTCAACGGTCTGGGATTTATCTCGACACTATGCAGATCCGAATTGTCCACTGCTCAGATGAAATCCAAGCTTTTAATTGCCAAGATCAGTAGCTCGGATGCCCTACAAGAGCCCGGTAACCAAGACCCAACTAAAGAAAATAGATCAGATTCTCTGTTACTACTTACTCCACCTTTTTCCTCCAATTAGAATATACTATATGTGACAGCAAAGACCTTGGCAAATAAGGTATTGCCACCTGTATTTGTTTGCTGAAGTAGTAATAAGTACTTAATTCATGTCGTATGTGTAAAATGATAAAAATTGCTACTTATACATATATATATATACATATATATTTATTCAGTAATGTACTATAATAATTTGTACAAGAGGGAGGGCTGGTTCATGGCTGGCATGGGCTCTCCTTTTGGGAAAAGCTAAAACCAAGCAAATCAAATCATGGGATGGAAGTTGCGGATTCGAGATCTCTTAACAAATGCTGAGTGGGCACAGACACGTGGTGTCCGAACACGCATTTTGGTCTTGTAAAAGTGTTTTGAACGACTCAAATTTTAAAGAGAGAAAAAGGAGAGAGAAAGAGGGAAAAGTTTGGTGAAATTTAAGACATCCAAAACACTTTTAGACGGCAGAGATGCGCGCTCAAGCACCACATGTCTATGCCCGTTCGGCGTTGAAAAGTTTCTCTAGATCCTTTGGAATTCTTTTAACATGTACTATCAAAGACTCTCATAGAGTCATAGATGATTGCATGTCATGGAGATGCTAATAAAGTTAGGTTTGGTCTTGAACTTTAATCAATTAAAGAAAAGCATGTTTGAGACTTTCCATTATGTCAATCTACTTTTTCTTTACAATTTAAAATATTAAGGTCAGTTTATGTACACATTAACTAATTTTTTGAGGTATTTAGTTTCACCGCCATATTGATTGGCTGAAGTCAGTGCCTATGGCTTGACACCATACGAGAGTTTTTTTTTGTTTTGTTTTTTCCGGCAAAAAAGATTTTATACCCATTGAAAGAGATACAAAGACTAACGGATCTCGGGGCACACGGTCAAAATGCCACCCAAGAACCAACCCAAAGAAAGGCAAGAAGCCAAACCAAAATACCACACCCAAACCAAAATGCCCCAAAATCGATCTGAAGAAACACCCAAAACCAAAAGAGTTTTTTTTTTTTTTTGATCAGCAAACCAAAAGAGTTGATACCACAAGAGTTGATAGAACCTTAGAGGCATCGACTTTAAAGCTTAGGAAGAAACAAAATCAGTCTAAGGCCTTGACTCTCGGGCCAACGTGTAGAGTTGTGTCAATCTAGCTATTAACGTCTCTTGATATTTTTTTTTTTATATATATTGAGTTATAAATTGACTTGTACGAATAGAAGATTAATAACTTGGGGCCACTTTTAAATGTCACACCGACTATTTCCAAGCATTAATTTTTGAGAAATAGGATCTATTCGTCAAATTTTGTTCGTTGTACTTAGGGGGTGTTTTACTAAGTTAGTTTTTAAAAAAAATTGATTTTTCACAGTTTTTTATGTGATGTATTATGAGAGAATGACTTGTCTCGATTTTTAGAAAAAATAATTTTTTTTGTTAGTGGAACACCCCCTTAATTACCAGAAATTAGAGGCAATTAACGCGAATATATGGTCAATTGAGGGGGCTTATTAGTTTAATGTGTTGAATTGTCGTATTGTTACTTAAATTATACTGCAGCTAGCACTATTTCCTTGCCCTTTTTTTTTGTTGGGTTCGTTTTGCATATGTTAATTTACACAAGTATCGAAGCTATTGCTTAAGTAACCGTGTGTTTTGTTTTATGTGTAAGTACTTTGCAACAAATATGTTATTTTTAGACATTTTTTTAGGGTGCAATGAATTAATGTGTGCCATAATTAATCAACTTAGTTGTGTTGTGCCAAAAGCCGAAGTATGAGAATATAATCAAACCAACAAGAAAAAAAGACACAGGATTTACGTGATTCTCCCTCAAGCACGAAGCTCTAAAAGTACGTCCACGGGAAAGAGCAAGAAATTCACTATCAATGGGAAGAAATACAAAGAGTCGGCTATACCCGTATCTACTTGAAGCATCCAATATATCTAGGAACAAATCTCTATTAAAAACCCTAGCAGAGCATCAATGTCTCACATACACAAATTAAAGAAACGACTCTAAACCCTAGATATCTCCAATCCCAAGAAAAAGACTAACCAATGGAACAATCGAGAAACTCTAACACACTACGGGGCACCCTATGGGGGCTCCCTTAAAGGGATTCACTAAAAAAATCTAGACCCTAACAACCACCAAGGTTGCTCTTTATAAGAAAACACAGAATATTAGGCTAAAACCCTCAAATCGCGCTGCCACACGTATTTTGTATAGAAGTCGACCAAAATGGCCCAGACAGTTTTGATTCTCGCTCGAACGGGATTTCCAGAAAACCAACCAAAGAACCGAAATTTGCCAAACCTGCCCGGGCAGTTTTTCCAGAAACAAAACCCTCAGTCCAACAATGCAGACTGCTCGCGACAAACTTCTGTGCATTCTATATATTTATTTAGTAATGTATAATAATTCAATTTTAGCATATGAAAACTGGTGATTAGGCGGTGCCCTTAGGTTAACTTTCACATAGTTAACACTCTGGGTAACGTTTGATAACCACATTTCTTTTGCTTTTTATAACAGAATGTCCGGGCCAATTTACACGCGTCTCAACTAGTTCCGAGGCTCTGGAGTAGGGATGGCCATCTCAGCCGACCCACCCCGATCCAACTCGTCCCCTCCCCTAATGGATAGGGAATTCGGGAATTTTTTCGGGGATCAGGTAGGAGATGAGGATTTTTTTTAAAAATTTCGGGGATCGGGTAGGGGATGGTATTGTCAGTCCCCTACCCGATACCCTCCCTGATCCCCGCCCTTCCCCCCCCCCCCCCCCCCCCCCCCATTTACACACACACACACATATATATATATATATACGTGTATAGGTATACTATTTATTTATATTATAAGTTTATAAAATTTCTTTTCCCAGATAATAAGTTTATAACTTAAAGTTAGACTCTTCCTCGGGACTATTCGTCCTCCAAACTGAGCAGGAGCACATAGTCATTAAACATAATTAACTCCAATTAATTATCCCTCCCTCCCTCCCCATCTCTAGCCTCTAAATTAAGTGCTTTGCCTGCCCAAATACGTTTCTCCTTCCTCTGCCCAAATGTAAGTGTTGTTGTAGTACAACTTTGTAATTCCTCTATTTCATTTTATGACAACTTTTAGGTTTCTTTTTGTTTGGTTTATGAAACAAACAACTTGATTTCAATTAAACCAATTTGAATTGCAAGCATAGTTAAGGTTTGGATCCTCGATTCCCCGTGCAGATCCCCATTCCCCGCATTGGGGCGGGGATGGAAGTTAAAAAAAAATCTCCGATGGGGATTGAGGAGGGGATGGGGATTGATATAGATTCGAGGATGGAGGTAGTGGTATCCACCCCCTACCCTCCCCATGCCCATCCATACAATCTGGAGGTAGTGACCTGACATAATCCCCGGTGGGCCCAATAGATTGTTGGCAAGGAAAATTTTCGAATCTGAGACTTTAGATGAGAGTAAACCCCTAAGTTCGAAGGTAAGACGCCAACCCCTTCGGGTTATGTTTGAAAACCACATTAAGGGGGAGATAGACGAAGATAAGTAATTAATCCCATAGAACTACTAATTCAACATGATTGTTAGTGATGAGATTGCTCAGATCTTCTGGGACGAAATTTTATTTCTGGATTGATTGGAAGGATTGAAATTAAGGGTTCTATTGTGAATGAGAATATAGAGGAGATAGAGTTGTTGTGAAACTAATAACATAAAATTTTGAAATAATAAAGAATATTAATCGCTGTGTTTGGTTGAGAGTTTTGAGAAGAATATTTTGAGAAATATTTTTGAGATAGTGTTTGGATGGGTTTTGGAAAAAAATAATAATTAGAGAGAGATGTAATAATTGAAAAGAGATAAAAAGAGAAATGAGAATAATGATTGGATAGAGGAGTATGAGTAGAGAGAGAAATATGATTAATGATTGGAGAGATGAGGGATGGAGAAATAATATTTTTGGATTTTTTTTGAAAATGTGAATTGAATTAATTTTTAGCGATGATAAAAGAGATAATCCGGGGTGATTAGCTGATACTACCATTGTCGTTGATGATCTCTACATACAGATTCCATTTTGTAGCGTAACCCAAATTACAAACACTTGCCACATAGGTGGCTCCACTCTTTAATAAGGGTGGTCACTTGAACATCCCTCAAGAAAAAAATATGGTTCAAAAAACATGTAAAAACTATAGTTTTAGTTTAGTATAACCATTGTTGAACACAATACCTACAGATATTTGAACACCCTACTAAAAAATATTTGAACACCTAGCTCAACAATAAGCCCACAAGTTAATTTTATGTAAACAACCAACTAAAAGGATAAAGTCTACTTGTAGATGGTCAATGTACACTCTAAAGCCTTTTATATTTTATATTACATATGATAAATTTATATCACGTTTTATTTAAAAATTTAAACTATGAACACTCACTAATCCTGGTATTTCAAAATAGAATCCTTAATACACCAGTTCAAAATAAAAGTGCACACTCTTTACGACAAAAATTAGGAAAATCAAGAAGAAAAAAAGTATCTATCGTATTGATATCGTCCTATGACTTTTTCTGAGCAATAATCAACTCTCTATATAAAAAACTAAATATTCGTGCGAACCTATTCGGCACACAAATTTCTACAGTAAAAATAGATTAGTGTATTTATCCTTCGATTTAATTTTACTTGACCCAATGAAATAGAATTCATCAAGAAAAATTGTGACATCTTATATATTTTCATATCATTTGACCTCATTATTCACAATTTCACACTAATATATGAAAATTTTGTATGTATATACTACTAGTTAGTAGAACTAAGGTAAATGTTGAACACTTGGTTCAAAATTTCCGGAGTCGCCACTGACTTCCCAGTTAAACGACCGACTCAAAAACCAACTTTAATTTATCAGGCTAAGTTTGCCTAAACGAATTAAACGGGCTAAAATCAATAAAAATACGAATTTCGAGACATGTCATTCTCTTTATATATATCAACTAAAAGTCAAATAATAGAAATAATTTGTCTAAAGCTCATAAGCAATAGACGGGCTTTTTATGAGATACTCACAAATCTTGTCGGTAAAATTCTCAAGAACAAATCCATGCTTAAAATAAAGAATGAATATCTACGAACTAAAATCAAATTTTCTTTTACAACTCAACAAAACCATGAAAGTAGAATTTTTATTCACTTTATTTTCTTCAAGAGGAATGATTTGTCAATTATAAAGGGGATAATCTGGGGATTATCTCATACTACGCTTATCATTGTCGATGATCTTGACTAATTCTCAGATTTCATTTTGTAGCCTAACTCAAAATGTAAACACTATCAGTTAATTAAAGAACAAACTCAAAAACCAAATTTTACCAGAAATATTGCTGGTGAAATTATTGAGAACAGACGCAATGTTGAAAATAAAGAATGCAAATCTACTAAATGAAAGTATTTCCTTTTTGACAACTCAAGAAAACCCTGAAATTAGTAAGATTTCATTTAATTTTCTTCATAAATTTTACTTTGGTTATTTGAATTAGGAGAGTGAGCTACCGATCGCATTGTCGCCCTCCATGGATTTTCTAAATACAACCAGACTTAGCAATCTTATTATTTGTCCCAATCACAATGTCCTGGTCAAACACTAAACAAATAAAGAACTACATGCACCTAACAATGGCACAAACCTAACCAATATATACCAAAAGAGTACAGTAGCTAAACGTCAATTTATAAGTGAATATGGTGGTCAAATAAAGAGAGATGTCATTATCTTTTCTTTTTTATCTTGAGCATTTTAGGTGCCATGGATCATACCGAGAATAGTTTTTATTGGCTTTCTATTGGACGATATTGTCTTTCCTAAAATAGTAGCAATAAATCTTGTTTTCGGTCATGTTTTTTCTACACTAGGTGCTGCGACATGTGCATTGCACGTGTTGCCCGCCCGCTAATGAAGCAAATGGAAAAAGACCATTGAGGACAACCATACTGCTTAATATAGCACTTAGAGAAGAAAAAGAAAAAAGAAAAAAAAACTGATTGCATCAAGAGTACAAAGCTAGAAAGAACCCATACTTTTCGAGCTATATCAAGAACGGGCTCTCTTGTTGCTGCCGCTGCAGGATGACACTTTTTTTGCTAAGCAAAGAATTTTATTAATCTTTGAAAACGAATTACAAAGATTAAAGGGGACTCAAGACAGAAAACGTCAAGGGACCAGAGGGGAAAAAACAAGATAGAAGAAGGGTGGTAAGATACCAACCAACACCTAAACCAAAAACCGGGAAAAAAATCTCCTGAGACACTGCCCAAAACCTACAGCATGACAGAGAAACAACAGCCTATGAAAAAATGCAATTGACGGTCTGGATTAAAACATACCTTTTCTTTTCATTTTTTTTAAAATCCACTCGACATTTCAATTTGGACCATTGGTTATATTTTTGGATGTCCCCGATGTGACGCACGGGTACCACGTGGTACCCTTCCCGTACCCCAGATATTCTCCTACTTTGTAGCTTTTGATGTTCTTATTTGCATTTTTTAATTTCGGAAGTAAAGATCATCACGTATTGGGCACATATCTATCCATCTATCTATCAATACCCTATAACAATGTGTTTTGCCTATAAAATTCTCCAAATCCTAATTTTCCAGAATTTTGTCTTTTTTTTAAATTTTTTGAAATTAAGAGAGAGGGGAGAATAAAGTGGAGAAAGTGGGGGTAAAGAAGGAGAGAGAGACACGTGTGTGTGTGTGTGTGTGTGTGTGGAGGTTACCAGTTACGTGGGAGGGAGGGGAGAGGGAGTTCAAAATTCAAATGTGTTTTTTTTTAAAGTAGCGTTGTGTCCGTTCAATACACGAGACTGGAAAAAAATACCAATGCTATTTTTTATTAATTAGTGTTGTCCACGTCCAATACACAACTGTTGAAAAAATTCTAATGTGATTTTTTTTCCCCTTGCATTGAACTGGTACAACGCTGATTTGTCTTAAGCATGATTGTCGCTTTTCTAAGACAATGACTTTGCTCTTGGCAAATAATGTGAAACTCAAATCAAGAAGAAGTAGGATTCGTATTAATTTAAGGGAAGTAGGATTCGTATTAATTTGTGGTTTTTGGGTTGGGTTAGTGACCAAATCGGGTTACCCATGTGAGTATGACCCTGAAGAAAGTGGAAGAGGTTGAAGTAATTATACTCTTATAGGACTTCTAAAAGTATCTAACGCACGATATTTACAAAAGTGATACACAGGAACATCAACTATTGAGTTTCAAAGCACATTAATTATTGAGTTTTAGAAATCTCTCTTGGGTGCTCTATCTACCATTATTAAGTGATTTGAAGCTTTTGCGCCGTACAATTGAGGTTGATACTCGAAACTTGTAGCATTACTCTATCGCAAAAGATTGTCGTTGTTCTAATACGTAATCACAAATTCGTAATTCATTAACAAATAAACCGGTTTGAGTTTGTGAGCTAACCTAAACCATCGCTTCCACGTTCGGGTTTTTTTTTTTATTTTTTTTATTTTTATTTTTTTTATCAACAATGGAGTTTTATTAGTGAAAACTTGACAAATGGTACATTAAGTTGGAGGAGAGGATGGATTGAGAAATTCAAACACTTGGCGGGACAAGCCCAAAAAAACCCAATGGACCGAAGTCCAAACACTTAAAGGTCAAAGCCCAAAACGGGCAAGCATTCCATGTATGTTCACAATTTGGACAGTGATCTGATTGAGGGACATTATCACGAGGAACATGCATTCCGCGCAGTAGCAGCTCAAGGAATATTGAATAGAGGTGTTAAAAAATTACCTTAATTCTACTAGCTCTATTGACTAGTCATGCGTACAAATTTTTTTATACTATAATAGCATGAATAATGCAACCAATAACACGAAAATACGTAAGATGTCATAAGTGCATGTTCTTGGCAAATTTTATTTTGGGTCAAGCAAAATTAAATCTGGGCATAAAAACATTACTCCCTCCGTCCCTTTTTAAGTGCGTACCCTGGGAATACGTGTAATTTCAAACTCCTAAAAAACATATTTTCCTATATAATTTTTTAATTCTCTTTATACCAAATTAAAGTGCTCATTGAGTACTTTAATTTGGTGCAAAAAAAATTTAAAAATATTATACGAAAGTACATTTTTTAATGTCCGCAAAAATACACGTTTCCCATTGTACACATTTAAAAAGGGACGGAGGGAGTAGTTTTTATGGCAGGAAATTGTGTGGCAAAATGGTGCATACACTTATTTTTAGAGATATATAATTGATTGTTGTTTGAAGAAAAGTCAGAGAACGATATCGATACCAATAAATACTTTTTCTGTCTATAAATTTTTTAATTTGTATAATTAAAAGTTTGAACTTTGTTTTGAGCTAATATATCAAGTTTTCAGTTGCGAATATCCTCATTGATGGATGTCTACATTATAGAAATAAGTGTTCAAATAAACTTGAAATAATACTATTACATATAATATAAAATATAATTGAGTTTAAGTTGTTCTATAAATCGTGTATGAGAGCCATCTATGACTTTTAATTGGGTTATTTACATTGTGAAAACTAAAATTTCCTCAACCAAAACCGAAAGAATTGAATAAAGATGAAAAATTAAAAAACATACAGACTCTCTTAAGGACCAATTATTTTATGATTCTTGGACACAACATAATTAACTTTATGTTAGAACATTATGTGGCGGCGCAACAAAGATCATAAAATAATTACTATTCCCTTCGTTCCAATTTATTTGTCCATTTTGAGAGTTCGTGCCTCTTTTCAATTGATTATGGAGTATCTCACAATTTATATTGTTTTACGTGATTTTGAAAACATTGTTTAATAGAATTAAATGAGATCTATCAAATAAGATCTATATTGAATATAAAATTCATTACTGATTTAAAATTATAACTTATTTTTATTCGATTAAAATAAAACGAGGGACCAAAATTTGGGAAAGAAGGAAGTACGTGAGAGAGAGGCCCAACAGGGCCCCGACCCAACTACTCCTTTTTGAGTACATAACGTAATTAAACAGCTAGATGAATTCGCCAAGTAAATCCTTGTCCTCAAACTGTTGTCGTCAGGTTGCGGTTTTTTGGTTTCCTCATTCTTCAATTATTGACTTGGGATTCTGCTGATTGCTAATGTGCGCCTCACCAAACATGTCCCCCATGCCGGCCCCCCCTTTGTTAGTTTTTTCATATCTTTTTTCATTTATGTTAATCCTTCTATGGAAGAATTTTATTTAAATTTTGACTGTCCAAAACACTTTTAGACGGTACAAATGTGTCCTACAGGGTCCTGTTTCTGATTTATGTGTTTATTCCATCTTAAGATCTAGGTGTTATAAATTTTTATGGAGTTAATTCATAAGAAAATTTTCTCCGATTTTAACTGGGTCATTTAATGCTAACAAAATACGACATTTTTTTTTGGTAACAATGTAAGCGATTTGTTTTACCATGAAATACTCCTTCCGTTTCTAAATAATAGTCCCTTACTCTCTCTTGTCATTTTTTAAATAAAAAAATTAAGTATTTCAGTGTATAATTTTTTCAAAATTTTCACACCAAATTAAAGTACTCAATCAACACTATTTTTCACAATAAACTATTATTTAGGAACAGATGGAGTAACAGAATATTATGGTGAGCAAGAGTATGAACCACCGCATATATGAGAGCACATATTGCCTATCATTGTGCTACCCATCTTCTAGCAATTAATGGCGAGATTAGTGCCTCAAATTTTTAATACCCCCTTGACTTTTAAAGATTTTTATTTTTATTTTTTAAAAAGACCAGAATGAGTGGAGGGGAGCCCAAAAAAAAAGCAAGCGCACACAAAAGTAAAAAAGAGAAAATCACTTTTGTACAAAGCATAAAAGTTTGGCCAACCAGGAGCGTAGCGTACTATACCAAATACGGCTCAAGTTAGACTCGTCCTCTCTCTCTCTCAGATCGCAGACCACCAAACTTCAACAGCCCTGTCGTTGGATAAACAGGAAACTGAATGAATTATCAAAACCCAGTTCATCCGAATATTCAAGTCGATAATTACTTCTTGATACAGTTGACAATTCCAGCCGACCCAGTAAGGGTTTCTCAAGGTACTACAAACAATTTTCTTCAAACATTGAAGATTTTCCCGGAAAATTTTCTGTCATAGTTGTTTCCTCAGTTATATTGCTTGTATCTAAATTTCGATACCCTTGTGAAGAGGTTTGTCTTGGTTGTTGAATATGGCATGTAGTAATTTAGACAGCTTTGACATCATGAATTTGGTTAATTAGTTCATTAGTTTTCAGTTGGTGTTCTTGTTGTTTTGAAGCTCTCTTATACATGTTAAAAGACTTTGGTGTTTGCGTAATGCTTTGACCATGTTGGTTGAAAGTTGAGACTCAGCAATGAGTGAATGTTGAAATTAATGTGCAGCTATGAATTTTTGGAGTTCAATCTGCATTGAATTATGGAACCATAGCTACAATGATTATAGGTGGGCCTGAGGAAAAGAAAATTCTGGAAGAAGAAGACGAATAATGGAAGTAGTATTTGGGGTATTGTGAAGGTATAGCAGATTAGGTCCATCACTATAACAAATAATGAGTCTGAACCAGTAAAAATTTTGAACTTTGATTAGTTTTTTTGTTTGATGACGAAGGAACCACCCTATAGGAGGGCCACTAATTGGACCCGCCTTAAGAGTGTAAACCTCCGGATGAGCCGAAGCAATCACCACCCTGACCCACCAAGTAGATCGCGATACCTGCCCTGGAGAGGAATTGAACCCTGCCCACTTGGGAGCAAGGCATGACACCTTCTACTGGGACAAGCCCGGGGTTTTGAACTTTGATTAGTTGAGTGGAAGGTAGGTTGCTTTAGTAGTTCATAATGCATTAGAACATCACAAACACATTTTTCATAGTACGGGATATGAACCAGAGCATGATTGTCTCAGTACTGTGTAAATCGCATCCAGTCCTTTGGACTATGTTCAGGGAGCTTAGTGTCTCCAGTTTCGACCTAAATGTTATTCTAATTATTTAGCAGCATTCCACTATACCTGGAAAAAAAGATGAGGAAAAAATAAAGGATACCCGTTTGGAAGATCAGTTTTATTCTCAATAGTCAATTAGTGATTTCCTTTATCTATTCGATCAATCCATTCCTTTCATATTTTTGTATCTGGGATTGGTCTAACCTAGGTTCTTGCAATCTTTATTACAAGAAGGGCTTCATCTAATTAACTTTGTAGTTTTGAACGGAGTGTGAGCACTATTTGACGAGATAGTTAAGGGCAAAAAATGCTTTGGGATTTTGTCCATCCAATATGATCGAACTAAGAATATCAGCTACAGTAAATCGACAATAGTTTTTCTTCTAATTTGTGTTTTTCCTTTGTCAGGTTACTAGTTGGAACATAAGATTAATAGGAATGGATGTATATGCCGCTCAGAATGCAGATGCAAGTAATCTAGAGATGGGAGAACTATACGCACACGAAGGTGTTGCTTTTGATTCGAGGGACATGGGAGAAACAGGAAGTTTGGATGAATATGCAATGGAAATTTTGACTAGAGTGGACTTGGACTTGGCATATTCTTCTGAAAAGTTGGTAAATTTGGACAAACTCTTGATGCACGTTTTGGCATGCGAGAATGACCTTGAAGCAATGTCCTTGGACAATAACCATACCTCCGTAAATCTTATGGAGCAAGCACTGGTGTTTGATTTCTTATCTGTTTTTTTGGATTCTGAGGTAAAAGAGATGGACAATTTCATGGCTTCGGTCCAAAGAGTGGTTGTTGATGCCCGTGAGAAGGTTGATGCACTTGAGAAGGTGACAGAATTGTTCATTGTAATGGAAGACAAATTGCACGATTCAGAAGAATTGTTAAAACAGTCACAAGAGCAAGTCTTGGAAATCAATATGCAGTCAGCCAAGTTGCAGAGAACCTTGTTGGCTTTCAAACATAATGATTGTAAGTAAAAGTATCATGTTTAACAAGTATGCATTTCCATCTTGAATTTGAGGAGGAAAGACAAAAGGAAAGAGAAAAGATAGAATAATTTTTTTCCCCTTCTAACTCATTTTTTCCTTTCATTTTCCTCCACAAATCCAAGAGCCAAGCACAGGCTAATCGACCTGTTTTTCTTACTTAGGGCATCTTAAACCCTTGACGAAATATCTCATCAAACCTAAATTTGTGCTTGAAAAGAAGAGACAAGGATAAGGATAGGAGATCGCCTTAACAATGAAACTTCATGGTAATTAGTTTCTTGACGCATTCATGTTAACAGGGAAATATGACAAGGGTACAGGTTTATCAGAAAACATCGAATTCACGAACATGGATGAGAAACCATTGCTACATACAGTGGAACAAAAAAGGCATATTTTGAGAATGCTGGAGAAATCTCTTGGAAGGGAGCTTGATCTTGAGAAGAAGTTATCTGAATTCAAGCAAAATGAAGAGGATCTGAAATTAAAGCTGCACTTGATGGAACAAGTAGCTTTCTGCATGGAAGAGGCAGCAGAGGTTGTTTGGGGAAGGTTTCTTGAGGCAGAAAACACATCTGAGGTGTTAATGGGCATATCGAAGGAAATGGTCAGCCGTCTTCAAATAATTCAGTTCAATCAAAATGGTTCAATGAAACGAGAAGATGAGGCCAAATGGAAATTTCTAGATTGCATGGAACAGCTAAAAGGCAGAGAAAATGCAATGAGAAAGCTTGAAATGAGAATTGGAGAGCTTATTACCGACAATTTTGAAGTATGTGCTTTGAGAGAAAAAGTAAAGATTCTTGAAGAAAAGCTGAAAGAAGCCGATTCCCAGATTAAGAATGCAAATGAATCCAATGAAGAGAAGGAAGAACATCTTAGACAAATGGCAAGCATCATTGAGTCTATGAAAGAAGACATAGATAGTTTGGAAAGTAGGGCAGAAAGTGCAGAGGCCAAGATAACACAATTAATGGACACAAACACGGAACTTAATGAAGAGCTGAGTTTTCATAGAAATACTAATGAAACAAACGCAAAGAAGCTGAGTTTAGTTGACAAGCAGTTGAGGGAATTGGAAATCCAACTACAGCACGCGAAAGCATCATCTGAAGCAAGTCAAGAGCAGCAGAACATGTTGTATTCGGCAATTTGGGATATGGAAACTTTGATTGAGGAGCTGAAATCCAAGGTCTCCAAAGCTGAAGTTAAGACTGAAAATGCCGAGGAGCAGTGTATCATATTATCTGAAAACAACATGGAACTGACCAAAGAAGTAAGTTTTATGAGAATAGAAATAGAAAGGTTGGAGACAGCTTTGGAGCACGCTAGCCATACAAAAGTAGCGAGTGCAAAAGATATTAATGTTAAGACGAATGTTATTATGGACATGGTGGTGCAACTTGCCATGGAAAGGGAGCGCATTCAGAAGCAGGTACTTACTTTGCAACTTAGGCTGTGTTTGAATCTTGAATTTTGTTTAGGAAATTGAAAATGGATGGGAAAGATGGTCAAAGTTGTCCATTTTAAAATTTTTTTTTTTCCCTATCGCCGAACCCCCCAATTGCCAGATTCAAACACACCCTTCATTACCATGCCATGTATAGCTTTTGCTTGCCCATTTTCTCTCCTCTCTCTCCAATGCGGTTGTAGCTGGAAGGTTTCCATAACTTTTAATAGTTTTGTTGGTTTATATTTGGTGCAGCTGTCTTCTTTAGCAGAAGAAAATAAAATTGTGGTGGCAAAGTTGAAGAAATCAGAAAGGAGTACTTCGGTTAGTTTACATCAAGATGGGGTTACTGATGATGTATCGCGTCTTTGTTCAAATCCCGGTGCAACTAATGGTTCTTGCGGAGAAGCTTCTGAGGAGGCAGTGAGAGAATCATCTTCCAGAGATTTTAAGGCAGGTGCCCTAAGACCAACTTTGCTTTATGTTTTATGACATGTGAATTAGAAACAGAAAGTGGGGTAAATGCGTTTCATTTTGTTTTTTTCGTGCCTTAGAGGGCCTCACAATTCATGTCCATCAATATTCTCCGTGAGTTGGACATTAGTTAACAAGCTCATAACAGTATACAAAAATAAGAATGATTTCCAAAGTATAGTCTAAATGAAAATGGTTTGTTTGGACTCAACACTATGAGAGGTCCGGGGGCTCAAGCTTAATGATGCCTTCTACAAACATCTATAGTGCCAGCAAATTATAGATGGTATGACAGAATCTATTTCTGTATGCTGTTTAATTCGGTTCAACTCAGCGATCCTTTCAATGTTTTAGTTGGCGTCAGCAGGGAAGTTTCTTTCCATTTGTTTCACTCTTTTGGGTTAATATCGATTTATATATAAGATGGATATTACCTGTGTTCTTCACAAAACATCATAACATGGACGCCAGTTTGCCCTGAAAGAGTTATGGTGAATTTTCTACTTTTGGTGAGTTATGTTGTAATTCCTTGCTAAATTTCTAATTGACCAGGCGGATAAATCATCGAAAGATGCACCACTGCATGAGACTGAAGTGGAATCTTCCATTACTACAAATAGTGCCACTGATGCAGCGCTGGAGCTCGAGCCTGAGAGTGAGGCCGAGGCAAGGGAGCCTAATGGCACTAACCAAATGTATGTTTTTATGGCAATCATTGTTTTATTGCTTTCGTTACTAGCGTCGTACATGTTGAACAAGTAACCATTCTTTGTTAGACCTCAGCCGTGGTTTTTTTATTGTTTTCTTTCAGGATTGTAAACTAAACAAAAATTAGCCACATTGTGAATCCTTGTAAAGTACATTTATCATTGTTACATGTTGATAAGGAAATGTGTTTGCAACATTTGGATTTTATCGATGCCTGTTTATTTGGAATATTAGAGAAATGATGCCTGTGGTTTGGTGAAAATATGAGTTCAGAGTCGTTAGATGGAACAGAATGGCAGAAAGGGCAAGTTTATTTAGACTCTAGCAGAGTGACGGTGGCTTCTATTATGCTAACTGCTAAGGGTCGGGATTCTCTTGGGTAACTTTTCTGGTATTCCAACAATTTACTCGACAATCTTACCGATATGGGTTTTTTATGGACTCCATACTTGTGAGATAGCTCCAGCCAATCTTCGAGACATTTACCGGAGATCGGTTCCATTATAAAGTTTGCAATGGATGAGTTTCTGGCTAAGTATATTTGGCTGAAAGAACAGGGAGGTTAAAACCAGGCCGTGATGTGCAGAAGTCTCAAAAGGAGGGAAATAATTGTGCTTTTCAAAGCAAAAAAGAATGTTGATAGCCTGTTTCGATTACAGAAAAAATTAAAATGATTTTTCAAATCTTCACGAAAGAGTGTAAAGAAAATAGATTCGACCTATTTTCACAAAAGAAAAGAAGAAGATTTTAGCAGCTGATAGAAAATTGGAAGCTGAAATTGACTGTCAACTTTGCAAACTTTTGCTAAAAAATGTGAGCTTCTAATTTCTAATATATATATATTTTTTAATAAAAATGGCAATTAAGCTAATGGAACCTGTGGCCATGTTTGATAAGAGAGATGGAGCATGGGATTGGATTACCAATCCTGTGGGTTCATTAATTTTCATGTTTGGTGTGTAATTTGAGGACCGGACTAGCAATCCCATGGGACTAGCAATCCCCCATTTTCATGGGATTGGCCAACCCAAGGGGGGTTGGGTATTATGAAACCTCTCCCATGGGATTGGGGAATTGTTGGTGAAGACAAGCCAAGTGCGTTCATGCTTCTTCTACCCAATTCTTTGGTAAATGCTTTCGTGAATTTTCGTGATGCTTTCGTTACTAGTAATGCAGAAACAATTACTTTTGTTGTTTAATGCTTTTGTGAATTAATGCTTTTTGTCAACATTTTTTGACAACGCCAATTAATGCTTAACATTTTAAAAGACAAAAAAAAAAAAAAACCTTATATTATTTTTATCTTTATTAAAACAAAAACATACGGTTCATATTTTAAATCTTTCTAATTTCTCGTGCTGACATGAACCAATACTCCAAAAAAAATATTAGCGCCTAACTAGCAAAACTAACACAGGGAAAAAAATTGATAAAGACTTAAAATAACCCGGTTCAATTTTTTTTGTATTGTTTCATCATTACCTTGGATGCTTTTATCTAGAAATGACTAGAAAACGTGGTTCAAAGAAATCTTCATTGGAAATCTGAAAAAAAAAAATGTAATTTTTCATTTGAAATCTGAAAAAAAAGAAAGAAAGAAAGAAAAAAGACATGAAAACATGTTGTTGAACTACTGATGAAAAATGGTGTTTCCAAATAAGGGTAGAATTGGAAACAAATTATTTTTACTCAATCCTATCCTAAGCAAAACAAACATGTTATTAGTAATCCCATGATCTAATCCCGTGCAAAACAAAAATGAGGGAAGGATTCATCTCCTCATTAATAATCCCATCACATTATCAATCCCAATCCCAATCTCATCTCATTATCAATCCCTCCAAAATGAAACCTCGTATCAAACGGAGCCTTAATTTGCATTGCTAGCCAACCCACCATGGGTTGGATGCTTATTTGATTTACTTGGGTGGAGTAGAGAGAACGGAGCACCCCAACATTGAAGGCCCGCATACCACCATCCAATCATTAAGTGCTGCGCTTGGTTACAAGCCCACACACTCGGCAGCCGAGCCTTCAATACAATCACTTTGTTCACTTCACATTTCTAAAAAAATTTCCAAAAAGATTATTTTTCATCTCTCATCTCTCCAATTATTAATCATATTTCTCTTTCTACTCATACCCTTCTATCTAATCAGTATTCTCATTTCTCTCTCTATCTCTCTCCAATTATTACACCTCTCTCTAATTATTACTTTTTTCAAAAACACATCCAAACACTATCTCAAAAATATTTTTCAAAATATTATTCTCAAAACTCTCAACCAAACACAGCAAATATTTTTCTCAATATTCCGCACCCTTATTTTTATTTATTTACTTTGATTTATTTAATGAGTCTCACTTGAGTTTCAGGCTAGCCATCAGAAACCAAAAGCCCATAAAAGACCCCCAAGAAAAACCCGTGGAGTTTTGGGCTTTAAATTGGAACAGTTTCAGCGAAAGCCCATCTGAATTGGCCCCTCCAATACGACGTCGAACTGAGTGTCACCCACCTCAATGCATCAAAAAGCCAAAACCCTAATAAAATTCCCATATAAACCCTACAAATAAACTGGAAGAGAAGCCGCCATGAGAATCGAGAGAAAAGTTTTTCGACTCTCTGATACTTCTTCATGTCCAAAAAGCTTCGATCTTTCTTCTCAGATTGTATTCCAAATTTTCAATTTCTATCTTTGTATGCTCTGCGCAATTGAGTCGTTGAAATAATTTAGAAAAAGGATTCGTCCGCACCACATAGCCCCTTGCAACTTCAAGCCAATAGTCGCAAGGAAACATCGAGTAAAGGGTATTTTCGGTGCTAAATTAACACTCCTGTTTTGGCAAACAATCTTTTTTTTTTACCTGTGCATTGAATCCCCACTTTTTTGTTCAGTTCAGATTTGCCAAAAACAGATACTACTTCAGATTTGATTCCTTTTTGTTTTGTGTTTTTCCCCTTTGTGGTATAGAATTTGGGAACCCTTTGTTGTTTTTTTTTGTTCCTTATTGTTTCTTGATCTTCTAAAATTGTTGTTGGCTAATTGAGTTCCTGGATTGTCGAAGGGAATGCCTTGGGGGAAAAAAAGGAAAAAAAGCAAAGCAAAGTGATGAAGTTCTTTACTCCGAAGTTTGATGTGGAATACTTGTATCAATGGTCTTCAAAGTTCTCTGATTGCTTTGCTTTTGATGTAGTTAAATTCTCCATTTGATGTGATTGACTGGTTGTCTATGATTTTCTTGTGATTTTTGTTGACTTAACCAAGTTCATAATTTGAAGTAGAAACGGGGTGCTTTAGGGCGCCCCCCTGTATGCGGCATCCAATCCGTTGGATGTGTTTTCAATAGTCCTGATTTCATCTTGGCACTATACAGATCCGAGCTGTTGATGGCCGAGATGAAATCATAACCATTGATTGCCGAGATGAAATTATAGCCATTGTTTGCCGAGATCAACTGCTTGAATGCTGCACTATAGGGGCACCCTAGATCCGTTGCTTCTTTCTAGTTTTTTCTTTTGATTTCCTGGTTAGTGGAATACATGGCTAGTTGATCGTGTACATAAGATGACATCTTAATAGTTGTGGTTACGATGCCTAGAATGTGTGATGGCAGCTCATATGTGGAGTTCCTTTTCTCCTGCATTGTTCATGGTGCTACATTTAAGCTACTGACTGAGATTTTATTGATCTTCACCTATACAAGAGAAAAGAATTGAGGATTTTGTGCATCAAAATACATAGTCTGTTGTTAATATACTTGTTTCAGACTTTACGAGCATGATGCAACATCAATAACTTTCTTAACTCATTGTTGCTTGGCCCATCTATGCCAAAGGCTTCTCGAGAACTGAAGAAAGAACATTTAGCTTCATTCTCGCTTTAAATTTTCATGTTCAGGTTGTACTAACATAGATATACATGACCTAAATTCAACTTGCTAATGAGAATACCGAAGGTTTTCTAATCCTATCTTTTTCATATCCTGTTTATTGCTTTTTAGACAAGTCGTTAGTTATTGGTCAAAGTAGCTGTTGCTTACTTTTCAAGCTAACGTCGTAGTGGTAAATTGTCAAAGGAATGTTAGTTTGCTAGCATTCAGTGCCTAATGATGGTATCATGCGTATTGAAGACCTATAACTCTATAAATCTTTCGGAGAAGTTAATTTCTACCCTGAGAGTTGCCAATATGCCTTCCCCTATTGATAGAAGAGCTGTTTTCATAGCTAATACTGCATTGTGCTTGAACTTCAAACTCACAGAGAAGACTGTGTTTGAAGACGCCATTTTTTTGGGGAGGCAGCGATGATGATGACATGATGCCAGGTGCAGCCAGTTGTTTGCGGTTTGCCCTTCTGAATTCAACTATGAAGATGTGTCTAGTTTTACGCAGAGGCACTCCGAATGAGAAACCTACAGTTGATTGTCATGGAATGGGGACACAGCTTGGTTCTTGAGTGTTGCACTATCCAGGAAAGTGTAACTGGTTTTGGTAACATTCTGGCCTCTATATTAAAGAGGAGAAGAAAATTTTATATTCTGAATGTCTCCTTGTCATTATGGGGTGGTAGTAATTTTTTAATTGATTTTAATATTCCGATGTTAATTTGAAGTACACTTCGGGAATTCTGTTACACAACCTTTTGTTCTCTTACAGTGGATAATACAACCTTCTGTTCCCTTACAGTGGATAATGGATGTCAATAAGGCGAAATACATAGCCATAAGAAAGATTACCAGTAATCCATACAAGAACATGATCCTTCTCTAAAATGGTGGAATCGGTTTGAATCCCGGATAATTATATCACGGTTATAAGCCATTGACAGAAGCTTCATTGTTGAATGGCAATCGCTGCACATCCTTATATTGTTAAACACTCTGATTGTTGTTCCGGGCTTTGTGCTGATGAAGCCGAAGGCAACTGCCAGTTTCTCACTGTGGTGACCCAATGAGGTTTGCTTCACGTCCTGCTCTTCAATATCCAACAAAACTTGCGTAGTGTCTGGTTCATATCCAGCAACCTCCAATTTAGCCTCCATCTCCTCCAGCATGTCGTAGATTTCTTTACTTGCCCAATGTTTCGTGTCTCCAACAATAAACTCATGAACAAGTCCATCGACTTCAATCGAACTACAACCGGGAGGTTTCTTTATTCCTTTCTCTAACATGGATTTCCTTACCTTATTCACTGCATCCCACTTATTAGCCATGGCATAAATGTTCGACAGCAAAATATAGCTTGCGTGGTCATCTGGGGCCAGTTTGATGAGTTCAAGACCAGCTTTTTCACCCAAACCGAAGTTATTGTGGATTTTACAAGCACTCAACAACGATCTCCACGTAATAGCATCGGGCTCCATAGGCATCAATTTCATGGTTTCTTCCACCTTATCAAATAGACCAGCACGACCCAAAAGATCAATCACACAACCGTAATGTGCCATGTCTGGTTCAATCTCATAAACAGTTTTCAGCTTTCCAAAATATGCGAGTCCATCCTCTACCAAACCCCCATGGCTGCATGCATTTAAAATGCAAGAGAAGGTTATAGCATTAGGTTGAGTTTTAGAATTCTCCATCCTAGAGAGGAGATCGATTGCTTCCAAACTACGGCCATTGGAAGCTAGCCCACCGATCATGGCATTCCACGTATCTATACTCTTCCTTTTGGTTTCATCGAATGCCTCCATTGCTCCGTCCAAGCATCCACACTTGGAGTACATATTCACAAGCGCGGATCCAAGGTTCTCATCTACCTCAATTCCATGCTTCCTAATGTAAGCATGAATCCATTTCCCTTGCGCAAGTGCATCCAAATGGGCAATGGCGGTTAACACGCTTAACAACGTCACCCCGTCAAGTCATTCTCCTTCATCTTGCATCCACTCAAACACCTCAACCGCTTCCATAAACTCACCCACTCGGACATAATAAGCAATCACGGTATTCCAATCCAAGACACAACATCTCTTTGAGGCATTTCATCAAACACTTGACGAACCAGCTCACCGTCTCCATTACCAGCATACCCTTCTAGCAAGCTATTCCACGCGAAAATATCCAATTAAGGACTTTTATCAAACACCTTGCGTGCATCAACCACATACCCATTCATAGCATAAACATGAATCAATTTGTTCCGAACATATAA
The DNA here is from genome assembly GCA_020921065.1 of Vaccinium darrowii. Classification (NCBI taxonomy): domain Eukaryota; kingdom Viridiplantae; phylum Streptophyta; class Magnoliopsida; order Ericales; family Ericaceae; genus Vaccinium; species Vaccinium darrowii. The sequence continues at coordinate 11,620,427 of CM037160.1, forward strand.
ACCGTCCTCGGCCCCACGCTTAATGATTTGACAATGAAATTACTTGACATTCCCTCTCAATCCCAACCCAGTGCACGCTTTGAGAACAAACATAAAAGTAAAGCGGTCGGGTTCAACAGATTTGCACATCATTTGGTCATACAATGAAATGGCCTTGTGGGTATTCTTCTTTTTCAAGTTCCCTCTAATAAGAGTGTTCCAAGCAAAAGTGTAAGGCACTTGAATGGAGTTGGTCACTGTTTCGGCGTTGTCAAGGTTTCCGTTTTCCGAAACGGCGTAGAACTCGGCCAGGCGGCTGGCTGAGTAAATGTGAGACATTTGGGAGGTTTTGACCATGAGGGCATGGACTTGCTTGGCTTCATGGAGGTGGTTGCAAAGTTGTAAGAGGGAGAGGGGGGTTGGGGTTGGTTTGTTTTGTGGGTTTGATATGGGTGTTGGTGAGTGGGGAATTAGGACTGTTGGCGTCATTGGAGGGTGAAAAACAAAAGAACAAGTAGCATTTGGGTGTTTGACCCCCCTCAAATCCTCTCTGCCTTGAATTAAAAAAAACCCCTCTCTCTCTCTCTCTCCGATTCTACTCTCCCCCCTCTCATGATACCCCCCTATTTCCCGCCACTTCCAGATTTACAAATTACACAAATTCTAGAAATCCAAAATCGGAGTCTCAGATTACAAAAAACAAGTTCGGTCCACTTTGAGTTCGTCGGCAACTATTCTCGAGTTTGAGTTCGTCATTGATGGATTATAAAACCCATCACAAACATGAAATTGCATCAAATGATTATGAATTTTTTTGTCGAAAACCGTTGACTTGGACTGCATGGTGAAATTGCTTCAGTCGAGCTCCAGTTGTTGAATTTTTTTTGTCGAAACCCAGAAGAAGGGGCACTTAACGTTGAAATTGCTTTAGTCGAATGAAAGGATGGTGAATTTTTTTCGTCGAAACCCAGAAAAAGGGTCACTCAACGTTGATTTCTCTTTCTCTGGTGGGGAGGAAAGTAATGGAGTCCAATCAGAATGGGGTTCGTCGGCAGTGGCGGAGGCACACCTAGGCCAGTGCGGGCACGTGCCCACACTGCCATTCTCTATATTTTCACAAGTTTTTTTTTTTGTTGGGTTTTATAGTCAGAGGTTGTCCGAGCTTGCTTACGTGCATTTCGACTTTCCTCTCCAGTCAAACACAAGTCATTCATGCCGGGAAGAAGATTCAAAAGAGATGTCTGGATATTTCGCGAATTGTAGCATTAGAAAATAATAATTATAATTATAATTTTTCGCTCACAAACAACATACTCCATGATCTTTTGTTCACTCACTCAAAAAGAAAAAAAGAAAAAAAGAAAAAAGAACATTACCTACTTTAGGTGGGACATATTGAATCTCCCTTTTGATCGAATAGTTTATTATATAATCTAATCTAGAGGTAATCATAGGAATTGCATATCCGTAAATGCTAGATCAAAGGATACAATATTTTTTTGTCTAAAATTTTAACCCAAATTATAAAACAAGATACATGTTATTTGATCAAATACATTGTCATATAAGAATGTCTTCTTTTATTTTTCTTCTTGAGTTGTGTAAATATCAAGCCCTACAAACTGAATGTGTTTTCATTATCGAAATAATAACTCAATTTGGACAACAACAATTTGTGTAACAAAAATGATATATACACTCCCTGGGAGCCACTCCTAGCCACACCCTCTCTCACATGGGATGTGGGACCCAGATCTAGGGACCACACCCCATGTGAGAGAGGGTGTGGCTGGGAGTGGCTCCCAGGGAGTGTATGTATCGCCGTTCTGTGTGTAATTTTCATCTATATTTTAGGCGAGTGAACTAAATAACACCCAATCAAGTCTAAAATTCTCATTTTTTTCTCAAGCCGCAAAAGGCAAGCAACAATCGTATTGTCAAAAACCACCAACTCGTGGTGAGTGAATTATTGTCAAAATTATTGTTTACAGTGCCCACACTCATACGTAATCCTGGCTCCGCCACTGTTCGTCGGAATCGGTTCTGTAAAAAATTTTTATAACTGTAAAATTTGTTCATTCTTCTCCTCTCTCTCTCTCTCTCTCTCTGTCTGAGATAACTCAGTGGTCTATGGTGGTGCTGTGGAGGTTGACTGGTAGTGTTAAGGTGGTAATCATGTGTGAGTCTCATTATGGGGTCTCACACGTACAATCCGAATTGTATATTATTTTTTAAACACTTTTTTGAGTTAACTTAAAAAAAATTCAACTCAATTGGATACATGTAAGTGTCCGATCCAATCATTCAAGGTTTCATTCAAATTATATGATCCTGAATTCTGAATGAAAAATTAGACTATTCGATCAAACACTTACATGTATCCGATTGAGTTGAAATTTTAGAGGTTAGATCGAAAAATTATTTGGGAAATAATTAACGGTTAGGATCATTTATCGGTACATCTTAGTCAACATTTTTAGAAAACTTATCCTGGTGCACAACCAAAATGTAGGTAGGGCTGGTATGGCTACTAGAGTTAACCATCGTTAACTCCCTCTGTAAAAAACATTAACAAAATGGGACGGCAAGGGCTTTTTTTTGTTGACGGAATATAAAATTCGGGTGTTGTTTTGTTGATTGCTGAAGCTTGGGTGTTTTTTTTTAAGAATTGGCTAAAAGTTCAAGGCTTTTTTTTAAAAAAATTTTCCCAAAATGAAATCCCTATTTAGAAATCTGTTCTGAAATCTCTCTCAATGCCAACCCTAACTTAAAGCTGGTGATGTGACATCATGGCTTTAGACCCCAAAATTTATGTAAAAAGTTATTTAAAATTTAAATTAAAGCCCCATTTATTAAAAACGTTACAAAGAAACTAATCGCATTCAGCAGTGGATTAACAAATTGTGGTTGTGTTTTATTCAACAATAATTTCTCTCGTGCAAACCAAAGTTATTTTTTGTAAATCGATTTCCTGGTTTCTCTCATCCTATTTATATAGGTTGATGCTGGATTAAAAAAAGGCAACAACATATCAATGAGAAATACATGAGATCATCTAGGGTTTAAATTAAAAGAATTCGTACCATATAAGACAAAGAGAACATTTCAATTTGGAGTGAGATTATTCTAAATTCTCAATTCTAGTTATGGTATTTCTTGTTTTCAGACAATCAAAATTTCAAAATATCTCCTAATTAAGAGCCTGATTTACGAAAAAATGGACATTCAAAGATTCTGCATACCATGGCTTATTTACCTTTTTGGTCCCCAATGTATAGACGATTGATCAATTTGGTCCCCAATGTATAAAGTTGTCCAATTTAATCCCCAATATTTGAAATGTGGGTCGATTTAGTCCCCAGTCCTAACTGTCCACCTCCTCCGTCAAAATGGAGGGCAGCTTGGGTATTTTACCCCTCACCCTCTCAACTACTCCCTAAAATCACTGCCTGCCTAGGGTGTTTTGACAAAAAAGAAAAAAGTGATTTTTTGGTTGTTTCGTTTTGCCTTTATTCAAATTTTTTTTGCATTTGTTAGTTTTGGTCAAATTTTCGTGGTTTATGATTCGAATCCAAAAAATATAAAATTATGATCGAAACTAGTTTTTTTTAATAAAGCCGAAATTAATTCAATAAAAGAGGCTTTGGGAGGAATATAGGTTAGAGTAATTACAAAAATAGTGTAAAATACCCAATCTGCCCTCCATTTTGACGGAGGAGGTGGACGGAGTTAGGACTGGGGACTAAATCGACCCACATTTCAAACATTGGGGATTAAATTGGGCAACTTTATACATTGGGGACCAAATTGGCCAATCGCCCATACATTGGGGACCAAAAAGGTAAATAAGCCGCATGCCATACTTGCATTATTCTACAATAATATTTAAGATTTTATGAATTACGATGATCTAATTTGGGTTACGAAATCTAACTTGGACGTAATATCCAATGAGATTCTTTTAAATGTATTCGTAATATTATTGGCTTTAATAGGAAACAATATTTCTTTTGATGTAATTTGACCATATAGGCTAATTTTCGTGTGAATTTATATAAAAGTTGAATAATCATTTGAGGGAATGGCTCATTTAGAGTAAGAGTTTATTAAGAAATAATTTTACACCACCAACCACACCAGCTTACGTGACACTGCATGATTGGTACTGAGAGAACATATACTTTGAAACTACTTTGCAATCACCAATCATGTTGTGCCATGCAGGTCGGTGTGGTTCGTGGTGTGGTGGTGTGGTGTGTCCCTAACATTATTTATAATTAAAAGATCCCGTTATTAAATTTATTACCTAATTAAACCCATCAGAATTCCTAGTTACCTAATTCAATTTTTCCCCTTAAAATGGTAATGACCAAGCATCTCATTGCCTATAAATACTGCCCATAGCCAAGGCTTGGTTGCAAAACAATCCAAAACATGGAGAAAGTTTCTTCTAAATTCATTTTGCTGGCCTTCCTTCTCTTCGCAGTATTTGCTGGTCAGTCCTCCCACGGCCCCCACTAAATTTTATAGAATTACGTTTATTATTTTTCAATTTTCAATTATACTTCAATAAGTTTATAATAGTGCTCAAATAAAATTACTTTGAATTCCCGCTATGTTACACAATTTCTTTGAGTGCTATTTTTTCACACATTTTTTTTTTCTTTTTTTGTGCAGAAACTCTCTTTCTGTTAATTAGTATTGTGAAATTACATACATAGTCACAAATATACATTATTTTTATTTTACAGTGATAAAAAGTTATTATTTTAAGAAATTACAAACATTCGTGTTTAAAGTTTACTTAAACAAGATGAGAAAATTTAAAATGATAAGTGCAATTTACTAGCATTGTTCTTGGGAAAAAGATAACAGCATTGTTACCAATATGTGCCCCCACTATTATAAATTTCGAAGTCCGCCACTGGATCGCATCTTTTTTTGTGATATATACATAAACCAAGATTAATACATTAAACACACTGTTAATATTTGACACACAACTAACGTACATGTATTTTGCAGGCTTACTTGCACCGGCATCCACGGCGCCATACAGACGTTGGAACTATCCATGCCAAGATATTCAAGTCTGCATACCATATTGCGGGCGTAATGTCCCTTATTGCCGCGGAGGCTATTGCGAATGTCATTGAAGTAACCCATTGAAAACCCGCGAGGCATTCCTTGCAGACAAAGATGTCAAGAAAATGGCCTAATTAAAGGCCGCTATCTCATGCATTATATGGAATAAAGCAAAACAAATTAAACCCTAATGAGGTTTTCATTACGTAATAAAATGTGTGGTTCTTTAACGCTCTGCGTGTTTTATTGTTTGAAATGCTGGGTTTTGATTGCTAGCTAGATTGATATATGTGTAGGGGCTTTGAAATTTGTTATTTCAAGCTTTTGTGGTTGTTTGCAAGTTATTTCTTTAAACAACGTCAACTCGTAAAATTAAAAAGAAATAAAGAACGATGTATAATGAAATAGCAACAAAGTTTATTGTGAACGATGCATTCCTCTTTGCTTTCATGGCTATTGAATGTGATGCTAGTGATGTGTTGAAAAATTCCGAGCCATTCATAGATGTCGAAAAAAATGTCCTAAAGCTAGCTAGGCAGCTATCTCTTGCATTTTAGTAATGGTCTTTGTAATTTACATGAAGTCTCAATTTCGTTCCTCTTGCTGACGGCGTCAATGAAACAAATAGAATTCATGGACAAAATTGTCATTTTCTCTCATTGAGGGATTGTGATTAAGAATGGACACGAGTTTTGGTAATTGTTGGTTTCTTTACTAAACTAGCTGTTATTATGGAGTTTCTATGGAGCACATTTTCCCATAATAGTTGTAATATGATCTATCAATTGTGGCAGAAAATTGAGAAAATCACTAAGTTTGGTATTGTTAAGCAAATTCCCGGAGATCATACCAAATAATCTTCAAAAACTTAACTAGTTTCCAATTAAATCATAATTTCACAAATTGCTTTGATCTCATCTGATTGTGATTAAGATTGGACATGATTTTAGGTGGTTGTTGGTTTCTTTCCTTCTAAGGTTTTGGAGAGAGAGAGAGGATGCGGCTGGAGATGTCTCTCCCTAGGGGTTCCTAGTAGCCGCCGAACTTCTCCTCACCTCGTCCCCCCCTCCACCTTCTTCCTCTTCCTCCTCTCCTCTATTACTTCCTGTTTTTTCTGTAATTTTATTTTTTTGGTCATTCGTCAATCCTAATCTATTACATGGGGGGAGTGGGACTCGATCTCGAGATGCAGTATGGGGCATCCAAGAGCTCTACCGCATGAGCTAGCCACCACTTGTTTTTTTCTGTAACTTCTGTCTTCTAATTTTCCTGTATTTTTTTTTTTTTGGTTTTTTTTGTACGTTTTGGTAGATCGTTGTTTTAGGGTTTTGATTAATGGATTCTTCTACCTCTACACCAAGGGAAAAAAAAGCCTATAGCAATTATTCTCAATAAGTTAACTCAAAAGTGCTAATAAATAAGCCCGTTATCCTTCATTGTGACGGGATAAAATAGTGGAGTCCACAATTTTTACATATGAATCAAATGAAACTTTCTCAGAAAAAACGTACTCCCTCTGTTCCAAAATAAGTGTCCCATACTCCCTCTCTTACCATTTTTCAAATTAAAAAATTAAGTACTTCCGTATATCGTGTTTCAAATATTTTTGCACCGAATTAAAGTTTGAAAAAGTATGAAAAACGAAACACGAAAGTACTTAATTTTTTTATTTGAAAAATGACACGACTTTTCGTAGTGGACACTTATATTGGAACGGATGGGGTATGATTTTATTAATACTTCTTATGCTTTAATCACCTTATTACTGAAAGTTAAACCGTGGTGGTATTATTACGTAATAAAATGTGCGGTTCTGCCACATTCTGCGTTTTTTTCTTGGGTAATGATAATGCTAAAACTATTTTTGTTTGTGCCAAAATTGTAGTGCACAAAAGGCTTGTACCTTGCACATGGTACAAGATTTTTAAGCACTACATTTTTGGCACAAACAAAAACGGTTTTGGCTCAAACAAAAATAGTTTTGGCATTAACACCACCCTTTTTCTTTTGGATTTTGGTTGCTAGCTAGATCGATGTGCAGTGGTTTTGAAATTTGTTATTTCAAGCTTGTGTGGTTGTTTGCAAGTTATTTCTTTAAACAACGTCAACTAGAAATGGTAAAAAAGAAACAAATGCTGCTGTGCATCGCTGTATGCAGCAGGTGCTGTGCACATCTGGACCGTTGCTCGGATGGACAGCCCAAATTTCATCTTGTACGCACAAGAATGAATGGTTTGGATACAAAAGAGCTGAGGTGAAATATATGGGCTATCCATCGGAGAAATAGATGGCCCGGATGTGCACAACAGGTGTTGTGCACGGGACTGCACAACAGCAACCCCATTGGCACGCAACAAACACGTGCTATGCATGAAGAACACAGTTTTTGTACAAAAGATTAGTGTTAATTCACGAAATGCAAGATATTCTCGGTCGTAACTTAAATCATCACGGGGCATCAATCATCGACCATTTAATATAGTATTGCAGAATGACTTTTCGTGAGGAGGGCCGTGGGAGTGACAAATGGCATGAGTTGATTGCTTTGTCATTTAGGATTTTCAAACAACACATGTGACATTACCCTTATTCTGACTCTTCAATATTATCCATAAATAGGTTACATGTTATTCAAAAATTCACCTTAAATATCTCCAGCATACCCATATTTGAATGGGAGATTATGATACCATGAATTAGAATTTCTAAAATGAACTTACTTGGAAGACAATATTATTTTTTGTACGGATATAGAAAGGAAACATTGAGAAATTAATGTGTATAGTACACAAATGAACTCTTGATTTGGGGATAATTTTCTTAGAGTGGAAAATTTTCAAAATAAGCTATCAATTAAGCATGATTTGCAAGAAAAAAGGAAACCCAAAAAATTATATAGTATATCATACCTGTTGAAAAATTCTCCCATGAAAAACTTGAAGTCATTTTGATCCTCAACTCATAACTGTGCAAATTTAATTAAAGGAAGGAAACTTAAATATTTGATTTGTTCCCATCTTCCCATTTCTAATGGGCTGTCATTCCCAATAACGTCGTAATTCTTATAAATAATTGGTTTTGAAAACAAAACTCCAAAAAAAAGTCTCCCATTGTTTTCGTCTCCTCTCCTATACTGTTGCTTCCTCTTAGAATTTAAAATTCTTTTCCATGTTCTAACTATTCAATTATAATTTTATTGCTATTGTATTTTGGCGTTTTATTTCATGCCTATACACGTCCCTTTGTTGTTCTAACAAAAAAAAGTTGTTATACAGATCGATATTGTACTATTCGTCACTTGCCAATGCAAACAACAAATTCTCGCATTACCAGCAGCATTGATTCCGTGGGTATTATTTCCTTCCTCTCTCAAGTTATTATATCATTCATTATATTCACAACTTTTACCTTCTTATTTTATTGATGGTTTTATCGAGATGTACTTAATTTGGCACCAAATCAATTTTTTCAGTCGGCATATCCTTTGGGGCAGAATCATGGACTGAAGGTTGCTATGAAAGCTGTTACAAAATTTGTGTGATGCTTCTATCCGTAATGAAGCATAGGTTAGCTTTGATCCTTCTACAATTTCTTCTTCTTCCTAATTAAATCTAGCACAGGAAACGAATTATATCATGCTTTTCCAAGGTGATGATTTTGTCTAAAAGTTAGATACAGACATTTTTTCAATTTTTTTTTATCCAAATTACTATGACTATAGTTTATTTACTATCTCGACCCATTTGGTTAATAATTAAAATACATGTAATCTTACTCATTTGCTTCGGCCAAGTTTCAAATTTACGTTTATATATTGATATTGTTACCTTTTTAATGTATTACATAAATACACATGAGAATTTTTTCCCTGTTTTCAATCTTTTGCACATTCACAAATCGTTAAGTGAACTTTTATTAAGCAGTTTGATGAAAACCTTGAACTTTCCACGATAAAAAAATTCTAAAGAAAAGGTGAAAAGGAAACTTAAATGGCTACTAATTTGATTTAGCCCTTTTCACAAAAAAAAAAAAAAAAAAAAAATTGTACATATCTACTAACCAATCCATAGGTATATGTTGTATCTATGGAACTGATTTGAATTTTGAATTCCAATACCTAATTCAGATTTGGAAAATTACTAAATTTTGAATATGACACATTTTTTTAAACTTTAATTCTTGCACCTTACCTAATTAATCAAAGATATTAGTAGATACCCAAGAATTCCTATTACTAACTACTCCCATGATTTATGGGACAGTTTATCTTATAACAATTTTCCCTCCCTCCTTTTATATCTCATAAACCCAAAAAATGTTGTAATCAACACTAGAACGCCATTTGTCATGAGAATCTAGGCCAACCATTACACATGAAAATAATTAGTTATGGTCTTTATTTCAACACTATTCCTGACTCAATTACTTCTTTTTGTAATGTTAGTTTTTCAGCACAATCCCAAAGGTTCAATATTGGAATACGAAAGATATGTTTCTATTTGGACTTGGTGTTTGATTCACACGTTGATCAAGCAACAAAATCAGGCATACAGTAGGTGGATTTGTAAGGATGTGTTTATGTAGACCACTGATTAATGTAATTATATATACATGGCGTTATTAATTTAGTTTATAATTTGTTTCTTTTGCAAAAAAATAGGGAGAAAAAACATGAAAGTGTGAGCGAATAATCTCAAAAGATTTATTAAATGGCTTTATGATGTTGATCAAGTATGGAATAGGTTATGAACATATGCGTTTTTTATTGCCAAGTTATTGGATTGTCTATGCCATAATGTAATTCCACGGCATACCTTTTTTTATGATTGTCACTCATCACGAGGAAAAATCTTTAATTCAAATTGGATTGTTGCAATTAGTATGAAATTTACACTATGTCATCACGTTTTGCTTTTAAGTTCAGTTAATATATCTTTGGATTGATAATTTAAAAATTAAGAAGCATTCCATATGTACATGGATTGCACTAAATAGGATATCATAAAAATGTCCAAGTGATGTGGTAAATTTAGAAGTATAGGGTTTTCTACTTCAGTTTAATATTTCCGTAAAAAACACTTTAGTTTAAACATTCAATAGAATGTATTGCATGAATTTGAGTAAAATTCTTATGGTAGGCACTTTGATTATTTTTGGTTTTGGTAGAGATAAATATTAATTTAGCTCTAGCAAGAACGGTTATTTGTAGTTTTAGTGTATATGTTCTATCAATGTAGTTCCATGAATCGTGATGAATGTTTCATCACCCGTGCATAACACGGGCTTTCTGCTAGTATCTAGTGATGTGTTGAAAAATTGCAAGGCATTCACCGTGGGCATATATAGATGTCGAAAAAATGTCCTAAAGCTTAGCTTGGCAGCTATCTCATGCGTTGTACGTAATAAAGTTTGTGAAAAATTAAGGGTAAATTTTAGCAATGGTCCCTCTAATTTACTCGAAGTTTCAATTTTGTTCCTCTTGCTGACAGCGTGAATGAAAAAACGGAATTCAAGGACAAAATAACACATAGGAATATCTATTTTTTTTATTATTGTAGTGCTACTTGAAATCGTCCTGTGCATGCACGGGTTCATGCTAATCTAGATATCACACAGGGATAACTATCTAAGATTTATGGACGGGTTCCAATTGAGTGCTCGGGAGGGACATCAAGAATTCCAAATTTCAGAAGGAGAGAAACAGAGGAGAACATGTACACGATAGCAGATTGAACCCTGCTATTGGCACTGATTGCAATGTATAGACCATGTAATGATCGGCTTCGGAGACCCACTTGTGGGTTCCATAAAGACGATCCGAGCCGTTCAATCTTCTTAAATAATTTTTCGAGAGGCCCTACGAAATTAGCTCCATCGGACGTGTGTAAGTGTTTGATCCAAACCCCACCCCCTATTCGAAAGGATTTAAAAATGAATTCTCAGCTTGGTGGCAACCTAGTTTTTCGGATGGTTCGGATTGGATATGAACCTCTATGATGATTTCTCTATGAGAATCTTGTGAGGGTTTTGTTGTGGGCTTGACAACGTACCATTTCGTAGGAAAAGGAGATCTAGCGGCTCATAACTCCCTTCCTTGTCTGTGTATCAAAACGGCATCGTTTCATAGGAAAAAAATTTGACAATTTGACGAAAACTGGGTAGCCACCACAAACGGCCGTTTACTTCTTTGTTTCTTGTTTTCTTCGTTTCTTGTTCTTCCCAGATCTAGTCTTAGCCAAATTTCAATTGGCTTAATTTTTTTCCTTTATTCAATTTCCCCCCATATTGTTAATTAGATTTTCTGTTACCTCAATTTTTTCTTCTTTAATTTTTTTCAATAAAACATAGATGGCGTGAAAACAAAACCACAGCCCCATGCATACAAAAAGGGTTTCTTTCTTTGCTATCAATGAAATGGAGATGAAAACAAGAAAGGAAGAAAACAAGAAACGAAGAAGTGCCGGTATGTTTTAATTTGAAGAAAACAAGAAAAGGGTTTATTATTTAACGGCCGTTTGTGGTGGCTTTCCAGTTTCGCCAAACTGTCAAATTTTTTCCTATGAAACGGCGCCGTTTTGATATATAGACAAGGAAGAGAGTTGTGAGTCATTAGATCTCTTTTTTGATGTGTTGTTAAACCCACAACAAGACTCTTAAAAGATCCTCACAGAGAAATTCTCGTATGGGATCCGGATCCGTTGGGATTTTGATCTAGCACTTCTATCAAATCTTTCCTTCTTGTGACACCACAGCGACCACACTACTAAATTCAAAATTCAAGGAATATTTTTGACTGAAAAAGAATGAGCATATTAGGTAACCTTATACTATAAAAAAAGTAGGATATAGTGATACCAAAAATTCCGTATCCTTTGAGCCCCGCAAATCATTCCGTAAATAACTTTGATTCCATGTTTGAAAAAAGGGTAAATTTCACCTACCTCCCCTGAGGTTTCTGACAAATACAGGCCCTCCCCTAAGGTTTCTGAAATTCCATTGACCTCCCCTACTTTTGAAAATAAATATCACATACCTCCCATCCGTTAACTTTCATTAGAAAAGCTAATGGAAAATGCTGATGTCAGCGCCACCTCACTCTCCTCTTTTTATTTTAAATCTTAAAATGTTTATAACTTTTGTTTTATATATTCACTTTTTATGAAATTTATATATTTAAAATCTACTCGAAAAGATCAATAAAATGAGATCAATATTCAATGTGAAATTATGAAAAAATAAAATCTTAATTTTCAATGTGAATTATCATGCAACATAATTTAAAATTTTCAATGTTTAACTCAAAACTTTAAGCCTCAAAATTCTTACAACTTTTTTTGTAAGGTTCTGAGCTCGACTCCTATGGAGAGAAGGTCAACCCTTGTAGTTTACTAACATCTAAAAGCTAACTCTATTGTTGAATATCGAATGGCCAAAAAAAAAAAAAAGACAATATAATTAAAATTTGCATTAAAAATTTAAAATTTTATTGGGACAAAGTCACCATTAAATAGAAAAATGGAATTACAAATTTACCATGTTCATTGAATTAAGAATATATTTGGAAAAAACAAAATTGTTAAACAAGAAGATTTTATGATGTTTCGTACTCCCTCTATTCCAAATTGTTTGCCCCCCTTTTGGGAGTGCATGCATTTTACACTAAAAAAATAATGTGTCTAAGATCTTTAAATTGGTATAAAGTTTGTTGAAAAAAATTAATGCTCGTACATTATTTGTTGCGTGTAAAATGCATGCATTCCCAAAAGGGGCAAACAATTTGGAACGGAGGTATTACAATTTTTTCGTAAAATTTTGACTTACACATTGAAAATAATTTAAATTATGTAACACTATAATTAAAATTCACATTGAAAAAATAAGATTTTATTTTTTCATAATTTCACATTGAATATGGATCTCATTTTATAGATCTTTTTGAGTAGATTTTAAATATATAAAATTCATAAAAAGCGAATATATAAAACAAAAGTTATAAACATTTTAAGATTTAAATTAAAAAGAGGAGAGTGAGGTGGCGCTGACATTAGCGTTTTCCGTTAGCTTTTCTAATAGAAGTTAACGGAGGGGAGGTATGTGACATTTATTTTCAAAAGTAGGGGAGGTCAGTGGAATTTCAGAAACCTTAGGGGAGGTCCCTGTAATTGTCAGAAGCCTGAGGTGAGGTAGGTGAAATCTACCCTTGAAAAAAATTATCTCACAAATCAACGATTTCTTTATTAAAAGAATTCTCAAACATTTTAGAAGCCGATAATAAGTAAATAATTGTGTTGGTCAATCAATTCATACCACATGTCACATCCATGACACTCTTCACAAAAAGTCATTCTGCAATAATATATAAGAGTTCACTAATTGCTTTAATCTGATTGTGATTAAGATTGGACATGATTTTAGGTGATTGTAGATTTCTTTCCTAAACTATCCGTTATTATGGAGTTTCCATGGAGCACATTTTCCCTCAATAGTTGTACTATGATCTATAAATTTGGCAGAAAATAAGAAAATTGTTAAGTTTGGTATTGTTAAGGAAATTCCCGAAGAGATCATACCAAATTAAAATCTCCAAGAACTTAATTAGTTTCCAATTTAGTCCCCAAAGAAAGTTCAATATTACACACCTCAATATTGCCTATATATATGCTCTCCGCAGCGGGGAGCTATTCCTATATACCAAAATACCCAATACAAAGGCGATGGCGAAGTCTTCTTCCAAGATGGTTTTCTTGGCCATACTCCTTGTCTCAGGTTGCTTCAGTCTCTCTCCCTCTCTCTAGATCCATTTTACATGAATGAGGACTAACATGTATAAATAAATTTTGTAGGGGTGCTATTTTCAAAGGTTGCGGACGGAAAAAGGGTGCCGAGTCTGCCGAGAGGCCCAAGATGTCACACGGATGACGATTGCACGCTTTATTGTGGAGAAGGATGGAATCCCTGCTGCCGTCATGGCTTTTGCCGTTGCACCTTTGACCGTAAAGAGTCCTACACTTCTCACCATAGTGATGATGGTCACAAAGGCTAGAGGAATTGTCGTTTCGATGCTAGAATATTGGATTTTTATTTATTTCTTTTTAAGTTTTATCTATGTTAACCATTTAATTAAAGTCGGCCAGGGTTTTTACCCTCTATTCCAAATCTAATTATTTTGTACCGTACCTGGTACGTTCATTCCACTCACTTGGTTGCTTCACTCTCCTCACTTCGCTCCGTTTTGCTTGGCATTTGACCTTCATTAAAACTTCTCGATACCTCTCCATACGAGCCACAAGTTCCAACAATCTAGAATATCACATGATTGGGAGCAGTATAAAAATTGAAGAAATCCGATAAATTTCTTTGGTAGCCCTCTACGAAGCCGAGTCGAAAATTAATGTTGCTTGTTTCGTACATGTTATTTACTCCCTCCGTCCCTTTTTAAGTGATCCACTTGGGAAACGTGTATTTTTGCGGACGTTTAAAAATGTACTTTCGTATATCGTTTATAATTTTTTTTTGCACCAAATTAAAGTACTCAATGAGCACTTTAATTTGGTATAAAACAAATTAAAAAGTTATATAGAGATATATGTTTTTTAGGAGTTTGAAATTGCACGTATTCCCGTATGGATCACTTAAAAAGGGACGGAGGGAGTACTAATTATAAGATTTGGATTTAAAGTATTCAATCAAAGTCCAAGAAAGCTGTTATTATTGGGGCGGTGGGAGTAGTAGCGTAACTTTTTGTTGGGCCGTTTAGATTTTTTCTCTTTGTTTTTTTTTTTGGGTGGGCCTTTTGACAAAAATTATATATAATTTTACCAAATTCCATACCCATTAAATAATAGAAGTATTATGTAAATTTTGAGTGTTTGGTTGATTCCATTCATTCGAGTAATGCTCTCAAGCGTGTGTGGAGCCCACACACTATGTGAGTGTGTTGTTCATTTTGTTGTACATTTTTGTTGTGTACGTAGCATTTTTGCATTCTTCAAGGGTTGCTTTACCACGGAAACCAAGGCCGAGAAAGCGTTAGTATGTTTAAAATTTTTATTGCAGATAAAAAAAACATAATAATCTCTATTATTTTATTGAGTTTGAATATCTTTATAGTAGTTCCTAGTTTCATTGTCGATTATGCCTTGAAGCCAAGACCAACAGAAAAAAAAAAAGGGTTTATTTTAGGGATGCTCTTTTAAATAGGATTTTAGGAATTCTTATAGAATTACAAGGGTTGTTATGCGCGCATTTTCTCTTAACCAGTGGTGAGCCCGTGTGCTATGCCCGAGAATTTGTTCAACAATATGTTCCAAAAGACTATCAATTTGTTTAGATTCATTTTTTAGGATTCGATACAAATATGCAACTCGATTTGATGCCGATAAGTTTTAATTTTTTAAATTTAAAATATTCTAAGGGAGAGTTCTTAAATGGATTATTTGATTTTATCATCTTTGATTTCACGAATAGATAAAAGCAAGGTTGATTTTATCACACTAGTGGTCCACAACATTTTATCACACTAGATTTTATTTATTGGGAAAACAAATATTTTTTTGAAGGGATTGCGCATTTGGATGGCCATTCCATCCGACTCGTCGGTATCCGATCCAATCCTTGCCCTGAACAGATCCGCGGTTTGGAGTTGGGTAGGATGGGAAGTTATTTTTTAATTTAATTTAATTTTTTATTTTTTAAATTTTCGTGGTAGGGTATGAGGCGGAGAAAAACATGTTCCACTCTGAAACCGCCCCAAATCCATTCCACGTTCGATCCCCGCCCGTCCTCGAATCCCGATTAATGCGTTAAATTTTTTTAGGGTTCTCTACTTCTCTTTCTGCCGCGCACCACACACAGGTGCAAGGTAAATACGTAATCTCTTGCTCTCTTTTGTTCATTTTTTTCTCTCTTTATATATATTGGAAAGAGGACCAAAAAAAAAGAAAAAAAAAGACTGCCAATGAAAATTCTTTTTTTTAATTTTATTTAATTTAAATTTGGATCCCTATTTTGTACCAACCAACATTTGAAGTTTGAATATGACTATTAAATCTCAATTATCAGTTAGGATTTTGTTAAAGAAGTGCAAAAAATTGAGGGGCACATATCACGCTCATGGCTCTCCTCACAAAAAGTCATCTCCAATAATATAGGATAGCAGTTCAAAAAAAATAATATAGGATAGCAAATCATAGAAATAGGATACAAGTTATCAATGTAAAACTTTTTTCAAGATGATAAAAGTCACAAACTATTTCCACTATAAATTATCAATGTAATTCATCACCAATACCAAAAATGAGACCAACAAATCATAGAAACGGGATAAAAAAAAAGTAGGCCGTTAAAAGGTATGCAACTTAATTTTAGGCAGTAGGTTATTCTATTTCTAATGCTAATATGCTCTTACTAACCAACCTTGGTTCGAGGATTTGGTTGGGCATATGATTGTCCCTTTAATACTGTTGGTATCTATTCCCCTAAGGAAAAATAACATCCTGTTTTTCGACGTTCAAAAAAAAAAAGAAGTGGAAAAATTGTGCTTCTATTCTGACCGTGCCATTACTGTGTCAAAATTATCAATTGAAACAAAACAATTACAACTACTCCAAAGAATAGTGGCAAAAGTCCAAGAATCGTTCCACAGGGACAAGACACATATTTGAATCAGCTTCAACTAGTTTCTACTTCGATTCAATTGCGAGTTTGAGTTTTTGGATTAGATCTAAACTAAGAAAACAAAGGAAAGTAGTGGACTGTAAAACAGTTGGAAAAACCTCAAGCTTTTTGAATCCGCGGTTTTTCCATCATAGCCTGATTTTGCTTGATTAACAACTATCCATTCAAATCAATACAAGATATTTGTGAATAATCGATTGGCATATGCTATCTTCGCATAGCACACATCATCTTACTAGCACGAGTCGTATAGCCTATCTCAACCAAGTCCATGAATCAATCACAAACCATGTACGCAAGTGTTTGAAATCTGGAATACAAACAGATAAGATTGATAGAAAACATTCAATATTTCACTAGAAATGAAAATATCCTTAATCATACATCATAAGATTTGAATGGATAAACCTTAAAAACACAAGCAAAACTCAACTACTTGCAACAAACCTCCATCTAACCCTAGAGATGGAGTCTAGTTGGCCATGGTAAAAGGTGACTTCAAGTTCTTTTGATTAGAATCCATGCTCCCTTGAATCTCCTCCCTTTTCTTCTTTCCTTAGCCTTGAAGAAATTCTAAGTGGTTCCTAAGCAAGTTAAATGCTTTTATATGCTCAAAGCCGGAGTTAGCTCTATAGAATTTGAAGAGTCAAAGAAATCTATTGAAGTCGGCTAAGTTCGTCCAGTTGGAAAGGCAGTTCGTGCGGTTGGATGACTGGACATGTGGCTTGAAAAAATCATCCATGAGCCGAAATTTTGGCTTGTCCAGTTGGATCAAATCTTGTTCGGTCGGATGAATCGATTGGACACATGGCTTAGAAAATGGAGTAGAGAGCTTGAATATTGGCTTGTCCAGTCGGAGGGAGATGTAACCGGTTGGATGTTGTTCTTTTTTTTTTTTTTTTGCCTCCAAGCCTCACTCATCATTCCTTGCTCACTCCCACATATTCCAACTTGACCATTTAGCTCCAATTCCATTACAGTTGGCCTTTAACACCTGAAACACGAATCATTTGTAAATATAACCAAGTAGCATGATTATGGACTTATAAAACATAAATTGAGGAGCTTAAATGTGAATATTTACACTCCTATCATATGCAAATATTTTAGCCTTTTTAAATTGAATTTAGAATACCACATCGGAAAAAAAAAACAAAAAACAAAAAAGGATGTCAAAATATGAAGGGGAGAACTTATGTCAAGCTATAAAAGCAAACTGCGGAAATAATTACCCAATACGGCTCTAGTTGGCTACTAAATGTTTTAAATTTGGAAAGGTAAAAGATTTTTTTATTCTTTGTAAAATGAGTTGTATGAGTCCCGCAACCGCAAATTTTGAGAAATGATTTGATGTGTTTCACTAAGTGAGTGGTTGAAGCCGTAAGACACTATTCAAGTATACATGCATAAGCCTTGTTAAGAGAATCAAGAATACTTCTTCCTTATTTCGAAAATGGTGGGTGATTGTTGGAGATTTTCAAAATAATAAATGATTTGGTTTGGGAATTTTATGAAAAGATGTTGAGAGAGCTTTAAGTGAATGGTTGCAACACCTTTTCATATAAGTTGTGACTTTATTGAATTGTAAAAACACCCTTTAGATTGGGATGTGTTTATTTGGAATGGATATGATTGTTAGGAAGGGAAATGAGAGATGGGGTGCCTCTAAGAGGCATGATCCTTCCTAATGTGTCTTTTGAAAAGATACGATCATTCTAATATGTGTCTACTAAAGACATGATTTTTCACACAAGGGTGCCTATAAGTCTATAAATAGGCCCTATGTAAAGTCATTCGAGAGACCAATAATTCCATAGCGAATTGCTCTCTCTCTTTACACTATATTCCTAAAATTTTAGGCATATTGATATTCTGTCATTCTGCAAAAAATAGAATTTCAGTTCTTAGTTCTTTTACATTTACATAGTGGATATTCTGTCTGTCTTCATTTATGCAAACACAGTAAAAAATTAGGAACCTAGAGTTTGGTTTTGTTGTACCGTGAAGACGGATTTGTTGTTAACTAAGTGCACACCATATGGAGAGGGAAAATACTATCTTTAGGAAAGCGTTGTTACAACGTGCTTCAAATCTTTTATGCAATCTAGATTTTTCAGTAGAGACGACGCCATCAATACATTTTGAAGACCGAATTTCCAACAATTTCTTCAAACAATGTCAAGTCTGTCAAGTAGAAAAATTAAAAAGAAATAAAAAATGGTATATAATGAAATAGCAACAAACATGTGCTATACATGAATAACACAGTTTTTGTACATATGATTAGTGTTGATTCACGAAATGCAAGATATTCTCTTAACTTAAATCATCGCAGTTTATTCAAAAGGATGTAAGAATGAATTCTCAGCTTGGTGGCAACGTAGTTTTTGGGACGGTTGGGATTTCGATCCAGCACTTCTATCAATTTTTTCCTTCTTGTGACATCACACTACTAAATTCAAAATCCGAGTAATAATTTTTACTGAAAAAGACTGAGCATATTAGGTAACCTTATAGGCTTATACTCCCTCCGTCCCTTTTTAAGTGATCCCTATCGGAATACAAGCAATTTCAAATCCCTAGGAAATGTATTTCTTTATATAATTTTAAAAAAATTTTAACACCAAATTATAAGCACTCTGGTGTAAAAACAAATTCAAAAACATGCAACGGAAGTGCATTTTTTAACGAGTACAAAAATACACGATTCTCAAATGAATCATTTAAAAAGGGACGGAGCGAGTATAAAAGAATTAAGATGTATCCTTCATCCCCGCAAATCATTAAGTTTGGTATTGTTAAGCAAATTCCCGGAGATCATACCAAATTAAAATCTCCAGGAACTTAATTATCCAATTAATCTTAATTTCACTAATTGCTTTGATCTGATTGTGATTAAGATTGGACATGATTTTAGGTGATTGTTGATTTCTTTCCTAAACTATCCGTTATTATGGAGTTTCTTTTTTTCTTTTTTTTTTTCTTGGAAAAGAGCGGTTGAATATCATTAATGCAAAGGCTATAATATGATTTATCAATTTGGCAGAAAATGAGAAAAGTTTGGTATTCTTAAACAAATTCCCGAAGAGATCATACCAAATTAAAATCTCCAATAACTTTATTAGTTTCCAATTTAGTCCTCAAATAAAGTTCAAGAATTACGCACCTCATTGCCTATATATGCTTTCCGTGGCGTGTAGCTATTCCTCTATACCAAAATACCCAATACAAAGACGATGGCGAAGTCTTCTTTCAAGATGGTTTTCTTGGTCGTACTCCTCCTGACTGTCTCAGGTTGCCTCTCTCTCTCTCTCTCTCTCTCTCTCTCTCTCTCTCTCTCTCTCTCTCTCTCTCTCTCTCTCTCTCTCTCTCTCTCTCTCTCTCTCTCTGTGGATCCATTTTACATTTTTGGGGACTAACATGTATAAATAAATTTTGCAGGGTTGGCATGTTCAAAGGTGACGGAAGGAAAAACGGTGCCAAGAGGCCCAAGATGTCACACCAGTGAGGATTGCACCATGTATTGTGGAGAAGGATATGAACCCTGCTGCTTTCGTGGCATTTGCACTTGTTCCTTTTACCGTAAAAAGTATTGCACTTAAACCACCAGACTGATGATGGCCACAAAGAGTAGAGGAATTATCGTTTCGATGCTAGAATTGGATTTTTTTTTCTTTGAAGGTTTATCTATGTTAACAATTTAAGTATTTAATAAAAATATAAAATTATAGATGTGGTTCTATGAGTATTTTTAGACTTAAATTGTTTCTATTTGGAAGAAGATCAACAGTATCCGCTCTTTGAGAAAGGAAAGGGGCGTGGTTGGTATGTCAATTTTTTTACTTCCTGCACGCTATTAACTAACAATATCGGGAGCAGTGTGAAAAATGAAGAAATCCGATAAATTTCATTGGTGCTATAAAGCAGAATCGAAAATTAAATGTTGCTTGTTTCATACATGTTATTTACTAATTAATTGTAAGATTTGGATCTAAAGTATTCTTTGTTATGTATGTAATCAAAGTCAAAGAAAGCTGTTATTATTGGGGCTGTGGGAGTAGGGTAATTTTTTGTTGGGCCGTTTAGATGATGATATGTGGGAGTGGGGTAAAAATGTCCTAAAGCTAGGCAGCTGCATGCTCGGAACCGTGCATTTTCAAAAATGGACGGCCGGACTCAACGTGGCATTCCTCTTTGTGTTCACGGCTATTGAATGTGATGCTAGTAATGTGTTGAAAAATTCCAAGGCATTCACCGTGGGCATAGATGTCGAAAAAATGTCCTAATTAAAGCTAGGCAGCTACATGGGGCTCGGAGTTGTGCATTTTCACGCGACCGGATGCCCCGCACTACACGGTGCCGTGCACCATGTGCACGGCAGGAACTCCACTCCCGTTATCTCATGCGTTGTATGGAGTGAAGTTTGTTGTGAAAAATTAAGGGTAAATTTTAGCAATGGTCCCTATAGTTTACTTGAAGTCTCAATTTTGTTCTTGATGCTCACGGCGTCAAGGACAAAACTATCATTTTCTGCCCTTGAGGGACTAATTGAAATTTCATACAAATTAGAGGGTGCTTCAAAAAGTTTACCTTTTAAAATAAAAAATACCATATAAATTCGGCATCCCGTGTCATGGGTCATGGGGAGTTACAGGTGGGTCAGAACTTAAAGCACCCTTTAATTTTAGGCACACGAACAAATCTTTAATTGTGCAAAATCACTTTTATTTGAGTTTTGATTGTTAGCCTTACATTTTTTTTTTTGTCTTGTGTTTAGTGTAAGAGGGTAACTAAAACTCAAACACTTGGCACGCCACCTGAAACGACATGTGGGCAAAGGTCCGAGTCGCATGGTCCG
The DNA here is from genome assembly GCA_020921065.1 of Vaccinium darrowii. NCBI lineage: Eukaryota > Viridiplantae > Streptophyta > Magnoliopsida > Ericales > Ericaceae > Vaccinium > Vaccinium darrowii. The sequence goes on from CM037160.1 coordinate 11,642,025, forward strand.
AACCAAGGAGCCAAGGATCAACTGCAAGGCCGAGCCATGGGAGCCAAGACAACCACAGGAGATCAAGCCGAGATTGCCATGGCTAGGAGTGTCTTGGCCGAGTTTGGCATGGCCGAGAGACAAAACCACATGGGCTAGGCTCGAGTGTGGCCTAGCAGCGACACCCATACCGCGGGAGCTAGCCCGAGCATGACACAATCCGTCGTGGACAAACCTCGGTACCTAGCCTAAGCATGGCCTGAGCTGCGGTACCAAACCTGGGAGCTAGCCCGAGCATGACCCTAGCTAGCTGCAACACCCAACACCCGCTCACCAACCGCGGGCGCCCAAAGCCGTGGGGCCAAACTACAGGTCAAAGACCATGAGTACGCGAGTCCAAGGCCGAAGCTCCTAGATTGTGGGCCTTGAACCATGGGACTGAACCGCCGCCCCCCCCCCCCCCCCCCCCCCCCCCCCCCCCCCCCGGCCGCATGGCCCTGGCCATAGAACCAAGCCTTGGCTAGAAGGCCTAGCTTGGTCGTAGGAGCTAGCTCAACCGCACATCTCAGCATAAATAATCTTAAGTAAAGATGATATTCTTTTAGTTTTCTTTACTTCAATATATTTAATAAAATTAAGAAAGTATCCCCTTTTGAATCCAATAGTATTGTCAGATAATCAAGATTCTAATCATGTCAAGATCAAGACCCCTCACTTTAAGTAAAAAATACAAAACTGCGCATTTTTCTTAACCTTACCCTTCACATAGAGATCATGCCATGGTGCATTCTCCCTTAGAAAAATCCAAGGATCTAGGCCTGTCAAAGGATCCGAAAAATCTGGATCCGAATTCGGTATTTCAGATCCGATAATCCGGAACTGAAAATTCTAATAAAATTTGGATCGGATCCAAGCTTATCGGATCCGGATCAAATCCGACCCGTAAGCAAGCAAGCTAGCTGGAAAGGACAAAAAATTAAATTACCGGATCGGATTCGGATTTTCGGATTGGATATCCGAAATTCGGATTCGGATCCGGATCCAGATTAATGTTTTCGAATTTACGAATATCGGATCCGAATTCGGATCCAAGCTTATCGGATCCGGATCGGATCCGACCCATTGACAGGCCTACAAGGATCTATTACCCTTGTAGTGCCGGCTATTAATGCAGGGCATTGGCCTAGCCATCCATTACTAGAGGAGAGATCAATTGCTTCTAAACATCGGCTAGCCCATTTGAATCTGGGCCACCAATCATAGTTTTCACTTATCTAAGGGCATCCTTATGTGGCTACCTATATTAGCTTTAAGCTAATATAGGGAGCCAAACCCCTCAAAACACTAAAAAAATCAGCCTCTCTATTTTCTCTACCCAAATTATTTTTGCTACAGTGCCTACTCAAATTTGAGTAGGCACTGTTCACGCACCAATCTTTGTTTATTGTTTTCTTCCGTGGGAGTACTGTTCAGACAGAAGAGAGAGAGAGAGGGAGACGAAAGAAAGAGAGAGGGAGGAGAATGGTTTAACCAATGGGTAAAGGGAAAAAGTCAGCCATTTGGTTGACACAAACAGGTACTACCCAGGCGGTAAAGGGAAAGAGTGGGTAATTTTTTTTTATATAAATTTAAGGGGAATAGTTTAATATAGTAAAGTTTGGATAGAGTCTGATTTTTTGAGTTTTTGATAAAGTGGCTTGCTAAATTGTAAAAGGTGCTTTTGTGGTTAAATTTGGTGTTTTTTTTGGTGAGGCTGATAAGGATTTTCTAAGAGCATCTCCATCAGAAGTATCAAATCTCCTCAAAACTAAATTTGATGAGTGAAATGTAGCAAAATCATCCAAAATCAGGCTTAACAAATCTTTTGCAAATTTGTTAAACTTGTAGCTTTGCTACAGTAACGCCACATTTTTGTTAATGCACTGTTCACACACTTTCTTTTCTTTATTAATTTCTACCGTGCGGTTTCTGGCTAAAGGGGAAATTTTTTGTACTTCACGCCACAACTTTTGTACTTCACTGACACAACCTACTCTTCCCCGCCTAAGGAGTTAATATTTTAGGGGAATTTTTATTTTTATTTTTATTTTTTTTATAGATTTGAGGGGAATAGTTTAATATAGTAAAGTTTGGATAGAGAGTCTGATTTTGTGAATTTTTGGATAGTGATTTGCTAAATTTGTAAAAGGTGTTTTTGAAGTTAAATTTGGTGCTTCTGATAAGGATGCCCACCTTTTTCACTTATCTAAACTCCTCCTGTTAGTTTTTTGGGGGTGGGGCTGCCGCCTCCTTGCCCCACCCTGTCGGCTTCCTTTTTCACTGGCTTCCGTTTTTCATCTCCTTGACGCCTTTTTCCTTTTCTCCGCCTCTAGCCTGGCGTCCTCCCGCCACCATCTACCGTCACCCCTTTCCGCCACCACACTCTGTCAGTCACCATCTCCGTCGCCTAGTTCAGATCTGACTTTGGGTTGAATCACGGGAGCTTTGGCCCCCTCCGTTGCAATAAAGTTCTCAGATCCATAGGCGGCCAGACCAGGAACTTGGCTCTCGTCCCGAAGAAGCAGCTGGTCTGTCAACTCAGCCTAACTCGGTGCATTTGATCCAACTCAATGGGACGACTCAGTGAGGTGAATCGGTTGTACCAGTCTTTGACTCCGAATTAGCTGGTTTTTTAGTTTATTTATTTGCTTCTGGTTGCTGGTTCATTTTTTGATTACATATGCGCTATATTGTGTTATGGTTTGAGCTGGGTTCCATTTTGGTTCTATTCTGCTAACTTTTGATCGAATTCATCATCCCGTCTCGTAGGTGTTGGGTCTGCTTCGGCAGGTGTGTCTAGGAGCCGATGACCTTTGGTAGCCTTACTATCCCATGCTTGCTTAATTTGCTAGTGGATTTGGTTTTCATTCTTGCGTGCTATGACTAACAATAAAATTATGGGTCTAGAATATCACATGAGGTGCAGTATGAAAATTGAAAAAATCAGGTATTGGTAGCCAGCCCTCTACGAAGCCTAAACCAAATCCAAAATTATTATTATTTTTTTTGTATATGTTATATATTTACCAATTTTTATGTTATAAGATTTGGAATCTAAAATATTCTTTCTACATATAGGTAATCATATTCCAAGAAAGCTGTTATTATTGGGGCTTTTAATTAGAGAGAAGTGTACTTTGTTGTTGGCCTTTTAGATGAGTATATTTTTCTCCTGGACATTAGATCTAGGATTTGTTTTCTTTGCTTTCTATTTGTGGGTATTTTGACAAGAAGAATAGTATTATAATTTTAGCAAGTTCAATCTACACATTTAAAGAAAGGTCTTGCCAACCTCCGCCCCACTAGGCGGAGGATAATATGAACATAAAGACAAATGAGTTTGAATTTCAGTACACAATTCACGGTTAACAATACACTTTTTACAGATATAGATACACTTTTTTCGTATATCGATACACTTAATAGCATATTACACTCCGCCCTAAGGGTGGAGGCTAGCATACCCCTTTAAGGTTTGAATTAAATAACAGGAGTAATTGTTTTTTGTGTTTGAAAGAGAGAAAGTGGGAGGTGGAGAGGATTAAAGTGAATTTGTGTTTGAAGTTAAAAGGGTAATCTTAGGAGTACGTTGTCCTTAGAGGTAATTAAAAATTAAATGTATCCTTAATAAGAATTAAGGTGCACTTTTCTATCCTCAGAGATAATTTGCTGATTTCGTAAAGCATGAAAAACTAAAAAGCCCTATGACCTATTAGTGAATGGGGAGAAAATTTTGCTCCGTTTTCTTCATTACACAAACGAAAGGAAGCTTTAGACAAATAAGAGAGTACAACAGCATATATATTCTAACAATCAAAGGATTGAGGAAAAGTCATATGCATAAATTTACGTAATCAACGGAAAAAGAGCAATCGCTACTATTCTTTTCACACCATATATTATTCCGAAGCTTTCCATTTTGTTCACAATTTCTCCTATAGTCCTATTCCTTGTTCTCTCGTCGGAACTTTCAGGTCTTCAACGGGATTGTCGGCTTATGTCTTCCAAGCTACGGCTTCGGCCGCAATGCCGAGTGAGCGTTGGACTAAGCTGTGTTTAGAGAGAGAAAGAAGTGTTGGAAGATTCAGCGAGAAGAGGGTAGAGGAGCCATGAGATCGATTTTTTCAAATATCACAACAATATATGGTAACCAAGGGTTCATTTGTCGAGTATTGATGAACAATCTGATTATGGAAAGTGGGTTTTGGATTTCGGATTTGGCTAAATCCAAAAAAACTAGTTTTTTGGTTTTTTTGGTTGTCCTTATTTAAATTTTTTTTGCATTCGTTAGTTTTCGGTCGATTTTTTGTGGTTTCTTGGCTTGTCTTGATGAGAGGAATCTAAAAAGTATAAAATTATTAGCCAAACATAAAGTTTTGTGAATAAAAACAAAGAATAATTCAAAAAACGAAAAACCAAAAAACTAGTTTTTTGGATTTAGCCAAACCAAGCCTAAATGAATATGGGGGAATATAAATGAAAAGAGAGAGAGAGAGAGAATTGATTTTTGGAGTACGCAAAAATTGACAGATAAACGGCCGTTTGTTTCATCATTAGTTTGGAAAGGCTGGCTGTCGACATGTTCATGCACTGACGCAAGCTGACTAGGAGATGAGTTTTCCCACTTTCACTTGTTTATGGGTACCACATTTGCATGCCAGGTGGTACCCTATGGACACCCAAAATTTTCTCGTGAATGGAGGTACTAGAAAACTTTTTGTGACAACATGCTGATTCTTAAAAAAGTTTGAGTGCTTAGTGTCAGAATATAAAAGTAATTTGGTTGACTTTTACCGGGGAAAGAATTCTTAGTGATGTTTATCTTCAATTCACAACAAATCAGGTGGAAAACTCCCAAAAGAGGGAACGTATAGACTAGTGGATGACCTGACCTAAGTCATAATTAGGTCAAGTCATCCTTCTCTCTTCCCATTCAGATTTTTCTTTCGAGACAGAGAATTTTGAGAGAAGATCAACTGCTGATGAAGTAGTTTCCGACGTGGTTTGATGAATGACCTGTAAAATAAAGTAAGATTAGGGACACCAGTGTGGTATTAGTCAACCAGACTCCGATACCTAAGTCAGTCGATTTGTAGTGTGGAGTAGATTATTGCTTAAGTGATTAATTCCTTGAACAACGTACCTTTTCTAGGGTTATCCTGGTGGTTATATATGCATTCGTGGTGGTTGAACCCTTTTAGGATTTCGAACCTTATCTTCCAAGTTCCAACTAATCATACTTATCTTCTTCGGTTCCTTTGTACATTAGGTCTCTTATTCCCAATAGACCTTTAGCATCTATGAATCGTATAGATAAACATCTGGGCCTTTTATGCTTATCTTGTTCCTATGAACCTGGAGTTGGATCCCTTCAGGACTTCTGATCCCCTTAGGGCGCTGAATGACAGTCTCTTTATCATTTCGATGTACTGAGCCGAGCTGGCCTCTTAGACCGAGTTGAGCTTCTTGTGGCGCACTGACCTTATGTGGTACCTCGTTGACCTCTTTCACGGACGGTCCAGGATGGCCTTAGGACTCGCTGGTAAGGTCAGGACATTATTGACGATGCTCCTGATGCCTCGCCATAGTCCAATCGACCTCTTCTGAGAGGTCGGGCAATGCTTGTTTAACCGAACTGCCCAGGGAGTTTAGTTCATCCTTATTAACTAGGTGAACTTAAGGTCAGAGACAGAGCTGTGATTTTACCTTTATGGTGGCAAAAATAAGTACTTAAAAAATAAAAAGACAAATTGCAGTATAAATATTCATCCGCTCTATGAAAAACTATAGTAACATGAAAACCTTGTGGTGGGAAGTCTACACAATTCGGGGATAAAAATTTAACTTCCATATGGTAATTGCATTTTTTGAAAATCTTGTAGTGGTAGCCACCAACACTTGTCCCCAGTTCCATCCTTGCTTAACTGTCCATGTGACACTCTTTTAGTGGATGAATCTATCCATATATTGAATAGTGCATTAATGTGGTAATGTCATGTATGCATTTAGTGCAATAGTTGGTACACTAGTTAGTGTCTGTAGCATTGCTCTTTTGCAAGTGTCTTGATGTTATGAATGTGTTAATGACCAAAGGAGTCATTCATGGCTGTAAGGGTTGTTATGGCCAAGAGGATCAAAATGATCAAAAGGGTCGCGATTAGCAATGGCCGTAAGGGTCGAAATTGACAAACATGATCGATATGGCCACAAGGATTGAATTTAACAATAAATTTATGTGCAGAGGACCAACTTCATTTTTCAGTGAGGGAGAAAAACGTGTTTCACTTTTTATGATTGTTCACTAAAATGAATTTTTTTTTTTGGTCAGGTGATCGATGTAGGAAGGTCCACCACGAGTCTAGCAGAATTAAAGGGTAGAGGTGAAGGAAAAAAAAAAGAATAGAGTAGTAAGCAGCGGACGACGAGTATGCAAGTAGGAAATAGTTTTGTATGTACGTGTCTAGTGGCGGAGTTAGAAATTCCATTAGAGAGTACCTTTTCAGAATAAGCTTAAAAATCGCAATATTTTCAAACTTGGGAGTTCTCATTATAAGAAGATAAAATTCATTTAAAAAGATGAGAAGATTTCAAACTAATAAGGTGTGCTGTCAAGACCCATATTTTTGTAGACCAACAAAAACTATGACTGAAAAAATTGCAATAAAAATATTTAATCCATTAGTTAGGTTTATTATTTTTTAAAAATAATGGAATTATGATTGTTCTCTTGACGATTTGATTTTTAATGTTTGTAACAAAAAATTAAATCAACCTTAAAGATTGTTTTCCAATTATTTTCTATCTCAAAATTAGGGAAATCGTGATCAATGTATACCATTCTTCTTGGAGAAAAGATAAGAGGTAATTAAATAACCATCCAATTTGTGGGCACCGCATACATTTTCATCCTCCTTACATTACAGGGTTATGTTTTCATCCTCCTTCAATATAATTTTCCATTTTTACCTTTCCGGACTTCCGAACTGATTTGTAGGGACAAAGCAACAAATGGCAGCTACTTCCTTTCTTTTAGGGATTTTCAAAATTTTGAATTCCATGTCAGTTACTTATCTTTCAGATTTTTCTTGAAAGGTAATGCCCAAAATCAAGTAAGTTTTGAAATGGGAGGTTTATGATCCACTTACCTAAAATCAAGGAATTTAAGAAATAATGGAAAATCAAACATGGTAATAATTATTGAATTAATATATTAAATCATGATAAAATAAATATAAAAAACCATGGTGAATAAGAAAGCCTTACTTAATGTTCGTGGGAAAAATTCTAGGATACTATAGCTGCTGCGCGGGCTTATATAGATAAGAAATATGTACGCTCTCTTTGTACATATCCCTTATCTATATAGGCCCGCACAGCAGCTCTCTTATATAAGGTTGCTAAAAAAAATAATCACACAAGGTTCTCCTAAAAAATAAAAAAGCAAACATGGTAAAAAACAAAATAAACATGGTAAAATTTAATGAAAAATGTGATAAACTTATAACTAGTAAAAAAAATGGTAAATATAATATCTTTTTAGAACACAAGTCATGGTAAAAAATCATCACATAGCACAGTTTTGAAGGACCTAGGGGATTTTTGGAGGACCCATAAGTAACTAATTTTTTCATGATTTGTACTTTGTAGGGACAAAGCAACGAATGGCAATTACTTCCTTCCTTTTGGGATTTTCGAAATTTGAATTGCATGTCAGTTACTTATCTTTCAAATTTTGCTTGAAAAATAATGCGTAAAACTAAGGAAGTTTTGAAATGAAAGGTGTATGATTCACTTACCTAAAATCAAGGAATTTTTAATTGTGTAGATTCAAAATTAGGGGATGATATTATTTCCAAAGTATCAAACCAAATCCTAGTTTTATGGTAAAAAAACACTAATGACTTGTAAATATGGTACTAATTATTGAATTAATATCTTAAATCATAGTAAAAATAAATATCAAAACCATGGTAAATAAGGAACCCTTTCTTAATGTTTGTGGTAAAAATTCTAGGATACTATAGCTGCTCGCGGGCCAATATAGATAAGAAGTATGTACGCTCTCCTTGTAAATACTTCTTATCTATGTATGCTTGCACACGATATACCACCTTTCTTAATGTATCAATAAGGCACAACAAATGTTAAAATCCAAACTAACAAGACCTGAATGGCCAAAAAAAAGAAAAATACTTAAAATCAAGGATTTGTTTTGAAACGTGGTAAACAGTTATATTTCTTGGGATTGCCTGAATGTCCCAAAAAAAAAAAAAGGTAAAAATTTGTTTCTATGTTTACATAGGTCAAAATCCAAACACTTTTTTCTATCCAAACATGGTAAACACTTATTTCTAGGGATTGCTTGAATGGCCGAAACATGGTAAACACTAATTTCTATGTTTACAATTGTCAAAATCCAAACTAACCAGACCTGAATGGCCGAAAAAATCAGTTACTTATTTCTAGGGATTTCCTAAGATTTTTGCACGACATTATTACCTAAAATCAAGGATTTTTTTTGAAACATTAAACACTTACATTCCCTAAAAGAGTTGTACACTTGTACATGCAACCTACTAGAGAGCCAGATGGTCAAAAAATGCATCATATTGTTTTCTGTCACATGATGTTTTACTCACCCTTGATAATATTATTGAAGCAGTATTATTTTTATCAAACGTAGTTTTTGTAGCTCCAAATAAGCAAAAAATATACAAATTGAAGCTTTAAATAATCTGTACTTCTTTTCTGTCACATGAATGTTCAACTTACCCTTGATATTATTATTGAAGCACTCTCAAAGTAAGATATTATTTTTATCAAACGTAATTTTTGTAGCTCCAAATAAGGGAAAAAAAAAAGATACAAATTGAAGCTTGAAATAATCTGTACTCTTTTTGTCCAATAAGTTAAAAAAATATAACTAAGTGATTATTTATAATTATTACCAAACAGCATTCAATCATCCTTTTAAGCAATTAATCTCAATGAATTAACATATCCTAACAAATAATGCCATTATCCTCCATTGTGATGGGATAAAATAGTGGAGTCCACTATATACGTTACATGGAATTACCGTCATAGAGTCCATCTTTCAATCACATTAAACAAAGATTTAATTTTGTTTACCCTCTTATTACCCTCCATCTTATTCATTGACAAAAGATGATGTGATCCGCACTCCATTAAACGGCCCTACTTGGCTAGCTTTTTCAATTTATATCTTAAACTAATTCCAAAAGGCTGAACTAACCAACTGAAAAAATATAAGTAAAAGAAGGAAAGCAATTAATTTCAGTCCGTTATGTTAAATATTGTTTAGGAAGAGAAAGAGTATGTATTACTAGTATTAGATTGCTTGAATTCAGTACTGATTACAATACGATTGTAGCCATATGTATATGCGGACGACAATAGATGAAAGATTACCAAGACTCCTAAGTTGATTTTCGAAACCACGGCGTGATCTTGCGCCAAACTATGCGAACAGGGCGGGCGAGAGGGGGTGTCGGGGACCTTGACCGCAACACAATTCCAAATTTTATTTTTAATTATAATAGTTTTCCATGTTAAGTATGAAATATATGACAGATCCCTGACTAGAAACTCTTCGTATAAGTATGAAATATATAAATTCTTTACAAACCCCCGCTGTATATAAATCATTGTTCGGCAGTATGCATGCACAGATACACTCACTTATGGTATCATTGACTTCAACATATGAGTTGGAACACTTACGTCACGTTTCACTAAAGCGTGTGTTCTTGCCAAATAAAATCAAATCTGCAAGATCTTGATTATGTTCCACTTTTGTTTCAACGATTTCGGTAGAATATTGGAGTAATTATCAAGCATCTCATAAGTGGAGACACTCCAGGAATTTGGGAGTGTGGGGTCATTCATAACCATCAAAACTTTTACCATTTATAAATCTAAAAATATACAATAATAATGGCAATTAAAAATCTACTGTAGTTCCAACGAAAATCACATTTAAAATTCGACAAGCGTGGTTGGTTCATTATTTTCCCTTCAAAGGGATAGGTCCTGAATTCAAGTCCTTATGAAAAAGGTGCTCGACTCAGTAGTAACCCATACCATCCTATCCTTTAGAAGGTAGAAAAATTATCCGGTATGGTGTCGCCATTAATTCAAATGGAGTTATTTATATATTTCGGTAAAATTTAAGTATAATAATAGTGATTTTTTTTGTCCTGGCTGTGGCGTCGCCACTGATCTCATTGCCTATATAAACTCCCCATAGCCAAGGCTCACCCTCTACCACAGCCCAATGGCGAGAGTTTCTTCCAAAATGGTTTTGTTGGCCATCGTTCTCCTCGTAGTCTCTGGTCAGTCCCCTCTCTCTCTCTCTCTCTCTCTCTCTCTCTCTCTCTCACGCACGCAAGCGCACGCGATCTCTCTCACACTCGTGTACAGGGGGCGGTAACAGGGGGTGCAAGGGGGACCCCGGCCCCAACACAACTCCAAGTATTCTCGCGTATTATACTAGTTTTTTTGGTTAATTATGAAAAATTCAATGGGATTGGCCCCTTCAAGTCCCTTGAGTGAAAATAATTTTTAAAATTTCTATTTGTGTGGGGTAAAAACTCCTAAAATTTTAAGTTATCAATATTCATTTTATAGGTTGTTTTTATAAAATTTAACGGTGACTACGCAGATACACACTATATATATCGTCTCTTATTCGGATCACGCAAGTAGCGATAAGTCTTACAAAGTACATACTTTTTGTGAATATGAAAATACACGTGATTCGGCCCCTGCTTGATTCCAATTCTATGTCTGCCACTGCTTGTGAAGTATACAAATGTAACTAGAGTAACCACATACTAACCGAAGAGTACATATACATTTAAGTCTGTATATAATGCAAACTTAAATGCATAATGACACGGCAGAACGTGAACATTTACGTTCTAAAAAAAAAAAAACATGTTAGAGAGACAATTTTTATTAATAAAACTAACTTTATGTGTAAATTTGCAGGCTTATTTCAAGAGGCATCGGCATACTCATCAGGCATTCCATGCAAAAATTCTTGGGATTGCATAAAAGTTTGTCATCGCATCGACATTCCTCTTTGCCTTCGAGGCATTTGCGATTGTTATGCGAGTAAGACGTCGAAAAACCGCAAGGCATTCCCTGTGGACGTTGATGTCAAAAATTTGGCCTAAAGGCTGCTATCAAATGCGTTGTATGGAATAACGCAAATTAATTAAAACTTATAAGGATTTCATTACCTAGTGAAATGTGTGGTCAATTTGAGGGGTTTTTGATGCAGTTTTTTGGGGGTATGGTTGCTAGCTTTGGCTTCAAATTCTGTTATTTCAAGCTTGTGTGGTTGGTTGCGAGTTATTTCTTAAAATGGAATAAAGACCGATATTAATGAATACTTAATGGCCTATTTAGTTTGTAATCATGTAGAGTTTTCTACGTTTGACTTTTTAAAATTGCTGTTTTTTTTTTGTCATTTGTTAATCCTAATCTACTCATCCTAGGGGACTTGGGGAAGGGAATGGGTGCTTACGGGAATTGAACACTGCCCATGTGCATGAGAGTATAAGGGAGGCACCAACTGCACTTCACTCCGCTTGCTTTAAAATTGCAGTTGAAGCCGTATAAAAAAAGGACCTACTTTCTGTGTAATTGGACGGAGATGAGCCTTTTACTGTTTCATCTCGGTTGTTTATCTCGACAATTAATGGTGCAGGTTATAAAAGATTCTATAATTTGAATTAGCACTTGTTAGATGAAAATACTAAAATCACTCGAGCGAGAAGAGTCTAGTAGAGAGAGAAAGAGTGAGATCAGAGAGAAGAGTATGGGAGACCGAATTGCCGGCAACTCCCCCTGGAAGACCGAATCTTCTCTCCTCTCTGTGTGGACGGCCGGAATCCCGATTTTTGGACAAGGGAGAGCCAGATGTTTTAGGTGGTTGTATTTGTTTGGATTGGTTGATTACTGCATATTTTTCTCTGCTAGCAAAAAAAAAAAAAAAAATTAACTCAACCTCAACTATCTACTCTCACGTCGCCACGTCCCATGTATTGACATGCACACAAATACACATGAACCACTAGTATATTACATATTGAAGTGGGAAAAGTACTTCTGGCGTTTGGGCTTAGGTAGTCTGGCTGCCCTCATGTTGGTTGTGGCCCAAGCCCAACTCAAGGGTTGACTGGACCATGTTCGGCAAAATTGAACAAATAATACCGAAAGCAAGTATAAAAGGATAAGCATTTACCGCTCCCCCAAAACAAAAAAAGAGTGAAAGGATAAGTCTCTTCATTGAAACACCGAGGTCCCGTTCCTCTTATCAACTTTTTCAATTTTTTTACTTACAAAGTCTCAAAAGTTTCTCCTCATAAAAAAGTCGTAAAAGCTCAAAAAGAAACACCAATAAAAGAAGCAACTTTACTTTTATTAGAAATTTATTGGCAGGTCCTATTATTTGGAATTTTGGCCCACCGGGTCCTGGGCTAAAATTTATTGCTGGAGAGGTCCTGGGGCACAAATATGGTTGGGGATTTTACTTTTTTGCCCATCCTTCTCGTCGTTACTCTTTGTTTTTACTAACCATTTAGGCACTTTCGTAAGATACCCTAGGATTTTAAGCACTTTCATAGGGTACCCTACACTGTAGGGTACCCTAAATTTAGAATGTACATTTTAGAATTTAGATCGTACATTTTAGAATTTAGACTGTATATTTAGAATTTAGGGTACCTACAGTTTAGGGTACCCTAAATTTAGAATGTACATTTTAGAATTTAGAATGTACATTTTAGAATTTAGGGTACCCTACAGTTTAGGGTACCCTAAATTTAGAATGTACATTTTAGAATTTAGACCGTACATTTTAGAATTTAGACCGTATATTTAAAATTTAGAATGTACATTTTAACACTCAAAATGTACATTCTAATTTTCAAAATGTACATTCTAATTTTCAGAATGGGGGTAATTTCGGAAAAAAAGTGTAAAACTTATGTCCAGGACCTAGTGAACTATGCGCATTATTTGTTCCGGACCTTACAAGCTATAAGACTTATTTATAGGACCCGCCCACAAAAAGCCCTACTTTTATTTACAACTTCTAAACAAAAAAGCAACAAGAAACACACCCGAATACTATTTGCTGCTGTGCAGCACCTGCACAGCAGATGTTGTGCACCATCCAAGTCGTCCGTTGCTAGGATGGACAGCTCATACTTCACCTCGACACCTTTGCATCCGAACCTTTCGTTGTCGTGCGTGCAAGATGAAATCTAGCCATCTATCTGAGCAACGGACATCCCGGATGGTGCACAACAGCAACCCCATGCCCCTCATAGAAACAGCCATATCATTGCGGTTTTCCAAAAAAAATGTTACTAATCCCAAGAATCCCACCTCTTCAATAAGAAGTTATCCAAGAATTAAATGTAGATATGATATTTTTTTTTATCAGAATTTACACTCTATATAACAGGCTAGATGAGGTCCATGCATCAACACATTGAAAGGCAATACAAATACTAGTCACTTCTATAGTATCAAGTATCAAAAACACCAAAAGAGAGATGGACAAGGCTCTGCTCAAGATGGCTTACTTGGTTATCCTTGTGGTTTCCATCTTTGGTTATTCCCTCACCCTTTGTGTAATCTATTCATTTAAAATTCTTGAATTGCATCATATGATAGAATACATAAATACTAAACTTGGTAATTCAGTGAATAGTTCAGTTCTTTTTTTCTTTTCAAAATGCATATGTTTGTTCTTTAGTAATCCATATTCAATTCTTTTAGATGTGTTGGGGATACTGATGTCTAGACACATATTCAGATACAAATGTCTCTCGACCCATTTGATGACGCACGTGAGACCCACACTCATTGGATGGCTAGAGACGCATTTAATTTCACTATCCTGCGCAGTGTCTGTCCCAGTAGTAATATCCTAATTCAGCGACCTCTCTCACTTATCAAGGCAAAACATAAGAAACTAAACTATTGCCAAGGGAGATTGGGGTACTCTCTACCCCTTCACCTACAAAACGATCAGTTATTGGAGTGTTGCGCTTCTCAGGGCCCTCCGCGTCAGAGTGGCCATTTGAACGAAATTAACTAAACACAAATAAACAGGAAAATATTGTAACTTTTATTTTTTATTCATAGAATCGTTATACCAATTTTGGTCCTATATGGATTTTCTATTTTCTTGACCTCTCATGTCAGGACTAATAAATAGAATTAAAAACCATTCGATGATCACTTTTAAAATAAAACATAATGACAACAGAATTTCCCAATAAAATATTACTGTAACTTCCTAGTCATGTTGTCTTAATTTTTGGGATTTCATCCTATTGAACTCTTATTTTGTTTTATTTTTTGTTGGTAGGTTGGGATACATCGAAGGTACAAATAGTAGAGGCACGAGTGCCGGAGAGTTGCTCTTCTGCAGCCGATTGCAGTCGCTTATGTGGAGTAAGTGGTGATTGTGTTAATGGAGTTTGCACGTGCGAAGGTAACCAAAAGGAGCTCATTGGAGAAGCCAAGAGCGACTTAAGTTGTTTCGATGACAGAGACTGTCAAATACGTTGTTCACCTGTTTGCTACTCCAAATACTGTGTTAAAGGGAAATGCCAATGTATATGTATTGATTGAGACTTTTACAAGATCCTTGCCCCTTCGCAGAACACCAAGGAATAAAACAGTGCATGATGTGTTCTTCAAACACATTTTTTTCTCCTTTTTTTTTTAGCATCAATTTAATTCTGTCTCCTCCGAATTTGCATCAGTATACGCGGTTCAATTTTTTTTTTTTGGAGAAAAATAATATAAAATCTGCTTAAAAATTAATTTTCAGAATCATCAATTCTTAAAAAAAAGTGATGGGACAAGGTAATCAGTAATATTGGTGAAATTTTCTAATTAAATAAATTGATTATCTCATAAGGTCTGGTGATGCACAAAAATATTCGTGGGCCAAAACCCGCAGAAATGATCAACATTGGCCCAAAAAAGCTTGAAGCCTATTGTCTCGGCCTAGTTTTCCAAAAGATTTTAGCACACAGGTGCTAAAATCATTATTTTTCAAATAAAAAAATGAAGTTGTTCCGTGTATCGTTTTGATTTTTTTTACACCAAACTAAAGTACACGAGGAGTACTTTAATTTGGTGCGAAAAAAATCGAAAAACGATACACGAAACCACTTTATTTTTTGATTTGAAATATCATGATTTTAGCACCTAGGTGCTAAAATCTTTTGAAAAACTGGGAGTTGACTTGGCATTTCCGTAAATTTCGTCCGAAATCGATCATGGTTCTAGAGCCGTTCAGCCCACAAAATATTCGCTGATTAGCCCAAAATGATTAAGTCCCAATGCCTAAAGTTCGGGAAAGACTTGGGGCCAAATAGGTTACAGTTGACGTAGTGCCCGAGCGTTCATTTCGGCTGTTTAAAAGTGCTTTAGATAGTCCAAATTTCGCCCTCCCTCTCTCCTCGTCTCCTCTTTCTCGCTCGTTTTTCTCTCTCTAAAATCCGAATTATCCAAAACACTTTTGGACAGTCGCGATGCATGCCCGTAGTTCCGAGTTGGCACCCAAGTTTTACTTCTAAAGAACGTTCGATTTGCTCACTTTGAAATAAGGCGGGGCTCGCAAGAAACACCAACCCATGGCAATTGTCAAGTTACTCAAAATCGGCTCATGTGCTTAATTTTTTTTTTTTGGTAAAGTGAATTTTATTACCAAAAGAACAACAAACAAGTGACTAGATCTATTCAATAGTTTAGAAGATCACTAATGATACGTATCCGGAAAAAATACACCGAAAATACTCAACCCACACATAAAGTGTGTGGGCTCCACACAAACTGGTG